>QTSX02001501.1:0-341414 GCA_014839935.2 Entomophthora muscae | reverse complement strand
CTCCACACCTTCCTTGGAATGGTAGCCTACATAAGAAGGTTCATCCTGATTGGGGTGCTCTTACAGCCCCCTGTCTGCCATCACAGGCAAAACAACCAAGTTTTTCTGGACACTGCTATGTGATCAACAATTCTGCCAACTGAAGGAACACATGGTCACCACCCCTATCCTCCAATACCTGAATTGTGAGGGAATCTATGAGCTAGAAACTAATGTTTCTGATTATGCCATAGGAGGAGTACTCTGTATCCAAGTGGCAGAAAAGGACTTCCTCCCTGTGGCATATGAATCAAGGAAGTTATCTGACGGCAAACAAAGATATCCCATACATGACAAGGAGTTGGTAGCCATCATACACTGCCTCATGAAGTGGCAATGCTATCTGGAAGGAGCCCAAATGTTCAAGGTACTCACCAACCACAAGTTGCTGATATTCTTCAAAACACAACAACACTTGTCAAGGAGACAAGCCAAATGGATGAATCTCATACAGAGATACCCCATGCAAATTGAATATAAGCCAGGCAAGGAAATGCTTAATGCAGATTACCTGTCAAGGCTATAAGCTAACATGTCTTCTGCGCTCATGGCGAACCCAACTAGCCCATGTTAATCATAGGTGTTGTGTTTGGCTCCTGGGGACAACATCCAGGAGGACACAACGGGAAATCTTTATAACAAAAGATTTGAGGTTCATTGCTAGCCTTGGGTTAGCCTTCAGGGCAAAATTAAGGGCATGTACCTTAATTTCCTGGAATACAAGATGAAGAATTCCTTTTGGCAAAAAGGAAGGAAAAAGCTTGAAGAATATTAAAGCCAACACAAATGTGGATAAACTTGTCTTTATTAGGAGAAATGATTCTAGTTAAATAGTAGACAAGGGTTGATGATCACTCATTAGGTAGACAGAGTGGCAGAAGTGGTCATGTTGGGATGAGGTCATACCAGGATCAGTCAAGGACAGGTATGATATTCTGGAATGGGTGGATATTAAACCAGACCCATTTGCGGAAAGGGAGGAATTCCCAAAATTGAAAGCAAAACCAACCAAGTCTTTGCACATATCAATATTTGAAGGCCATATCAAAATGGCATTAATGGCGCAATTTACGACATCTCCCCCCTCAAGATTGGAACAGGGAGTTGATATTTGCAGAGGAATTTGGAGTGTACCCTGGCAAAAGGGCGGCTGGAGGACAGTAGCTTCAAATTATACTCAACATCCTTCTTTTAGGTGACTTCACAAGGTCCAACCCAGAGGGAGTCTAGCTTATGAGCACAACCTCCAGTACAATTTTGATAATAGAGGACTAGACCACCCACTTGGTACTCAGGGAGGGGGCTCTGGAAGCATTAGAGGGCGAGAGTTCCAGGGTTTTGACCTTGTAAGCAGTAGAATAGGTGGTAGCTTGGATGTAATGATACAATTAGTCAAGTCTTTGACATGAGCTTCAGGATTAGCAGAGGCGTCAACCTCAATCAATGGGGGTCCCAAGATTGAGGGGGTATTGGCTTCTTGTCTTTACAGCATGGCAAAGGGGGACTGGTCAGTCACTTTATGTCTGCTGAGTCTATACACAAAGAGGGCAGCAGGGAGAAACAAATCCAAGTTAGCGTCATCAGAGAGGGTAAGCTTACTCATGATATACACAAGGGTGGAGTTTGCTTATTCCACAGTCTTGTTGATTGATGGGTTATACAGTGCAGAGAAGGATTGATGTGTACCCATAGCTTCTACAATGAACGTTATGAGGTGAGCATTAAAGTTGGTCCCATTTTAAGAAAGCAGGACTTGAGGGCAACCATGATGGTAGAAGATATCTTGCAACAAGAAATTAGCAGTGGTCTTGGCGGTTATATCTTTGGTTGCTCTGGCTTCAACCCATTTGCTAAAGTGGTTGACGGCTACTAAAATGAATCAACACCCAGACCTAGAACGCAGGAGAGGCCCAACAGCGTCAATACTCATAGTGTGGAAGGCATGCTTAGGGGGGATGAGATTGAACTGATGCTGTGAAGGTTGGGGGCGTTGGAGCTGACAAGAATGACAGGAGGTGAGGACGTCAGGGATCAGGAGGCGCATATTTTCCCAATAGAAGTTTTTGCATAACCAGTTTGAGTTTTTGCTATGCTTCTGTGTCCTGTGTCAATGTGGGCTTAGAGGATGATGGTAACCCTCATGCTAGGACAGACGTAGGGTAGATAAGCATTATTGACTTTCTTGAAGAGTTGTCTATCTCAAATCACAGTATCCTTTGATAGGACTTGCAGTGCCAGACAAATGTCTTCTGGTTCAGTGGTCCAGGAGTCAGGATACTCTAACAACTTGTATAGGCAATCAGCGTCAGCATGATGGATTAGTATGGGCATCCTTGACAACCCATCAGCATTATGATGTTATGCACCAGGGCAATGTACTACAGTGAAATTGTATCCTTGCAGGCGTAAGGCCTAACGGGCTAGTCAACTTTTGGGCTCCTTTAACTGCTGCAGTTACTTTAGCGAAGAGTGGTCTGTAACTTTTGTGAAGTGAGTTCTGTAAATGTAGTGCCTGAACTGTTTTACTGCATGCAGAACAGCTAGACATTCCTTTTCCGTGACACTATAATTTTTCTCATGTTTGTTGAGAACTTGTGAAGAATAGGCCACAGGTTGGTCCACACCTTCATTGTCAAGCTGGGCCAAGATAGCACCCACAGCTACTCCACTAGTGACGGTGTACAAGATGAACTCCTTATCATAGTCAGGGTAGACTAAGATGGGAGGCTCCTTAAGTTTGACTTTCAGCGCTTCAAAAGACTGTTGTTGGCTGTCAGTCCTCTCAAAGGGTATGTTGCATAGGAGTTGAACAAGGGGTTTGCTTAATTCAGCAAAATCAGGGATGAATTGTCAATAGTACTCCATCATACCAAGAAAGACCTGGACCTCTTGTAGGTTTGTGGGGGGCTGCATCTTGTCAATAGCATCAACTTTCTTAGTTATGGGGCAAATTCCTGTCTGAGTCACCTCATGCCCCAAGAATTTAAGTTACTCCTTGAAGAAGGAGCATTTAGAGGGTTTGAGTTTCAAGCCTGCCTCCTAAATTTTGATGAAGACAGATTTGAGGTGGTCCAAATGGTTGGTAAAGGTGGAGCTGAACACAGTAATATCATCAAAGTATAAAAAGACAAAAGAGAGCTACAAATCTTGCAAGATGGAGTCCATAGCCTGTTGAAATGTAGCAGGGGCATTGCAGAGTCCTTGTGGCATACACGTGGGTTCAAAAAGACCTTCTGAGGTGGTAAGCGCAGCCTTCTTTCTATCTTCAGGAGACAAGTTGACCTACCAGTATCCTAACGCTAAATTCATAGCACAGAAAAACTTTGATCCCCCTAATTGTCTAAGAGCATCACTAATTCTAGGCAGAGGATAAGAGTCCTTTTTGGTGAGCAAGTTCAGGAGGTGGTAATCCATCACAATGCAGTGGCCTGCAGCCTTTTTTTATATCAACAATAGGGAGGCCCAAGGGCTCTGAGAAGGAGCTAGTAGCCCAGCATCTAAGACAAACTTAAATTTCCTTAGAGACCTGGGCATATTTTACCCTGCTGTGACAGTAAAGTTTGGCACAAAAAGATGGTGTCATGAATGCTGCCATTCACCATGCTTTGATTTTGCCTTTGTTGGGTTATTTTGAGGACAAATTTCTCTATTTTGCTTTTTCTCTTTGAAATGATTCTGGCTCCAAATTGGGAAATACAACAAGCGTGGTGTGGCAGGCAGGATGCCAAAAGAACAAAGCTGAGCTATGCCTGCTTTGCTCTTTTACGGCATCCCGCCTAGGTACGCGTCCAGGTATCCTAATTGAGTCACATTTTTTGTTTATTTAAATAAGTGGCCTTTAAAACTATTTTCTTAAACTATAGTTGGTAAAAGGAAAGATGAATCTGGCAGCCTGCTGGTATGTATTTCTAGCCTATAGCTGGTAAAAGGAAAGATGTGTAGGCAGGCTGCCAAAAGAGCACAGCTGTGCTACGCTCAGCTTCACTCTTTTATGGCAGCCTGCTGGAATGTGTTTCCAGTTATAGCTGATAAAAACTATGATCAACAAGGGGTTTGAAGTTATATTTTTTAGGGTTCAAATTTTTGGCTTTTTAATGATCTTTATCATAAATCTTTTTAGTGAAACCCCAGGGGTGATGGAAGCCTGCTAGTATGCATTCCTGGTCTCATAAATAGTAAAAAGCTGTTAAAAGATGCAGCCTCCTTATGGTTTCTTGGTAAAAATTATTTAGATTTGTTAATGAAAAAACATCAGAAATCAATGAGTGTATAAAGTTGAGCGGTGAGAAGGCTACCAAAAGAAAAAAGCTATGCTAACACAGCTCTATGTTTCACAGCTTCACACTGTCATTATTTTCTTTTTCTCTAGTATAAATACCTTTTTGGTAGTTCAGTATGTCTTTTTTAAATTTATTTACTATTCTGGTTGTTAAAAGATGATTTAATGATATCTAAAGCAATTTTTTAATATAAAAATGATAGCTTTATTATGATTGCTACGTTTAATTAGAGAAGTATGGGTGTATGCTTTTTAAATCTCTATTATACTATTATCAAGGCTTTATTAGTGGTCTATAACTTTTATTATGCTTATTTTTTGACATTTAAGAGAATAAAGATTAATTAAAGTACTTTTAAGAGATGTTGAGATACACAGACAAACCCAAACATATAACACCAAGTTTTCTCACATAAAAAATCAACACTTTATACATGTTAACAATAAAATTAGCCCACTTAAAATTTGTTTTGTGCATAACTTCTGTGTGTTCAGCACTTGGTTTTGGTTATCTATCTCAACAGCTCTGATGAATACTGAATTTTTATCCACATAATGAAACTGCAGCCCTTTTAGATTCTTTATTTTCAGTATATATTTTGAACTCTAATGGAAATTATAATTCCCCAAATTAATAAAGATCAGGTACATGTTATAAAAATCTCTTTGGTTCCTGGACTTTATTTTGTACTTTATAGGCTTAATATATTCTTTTTGCAGCATACATTTTTACTAAGATTTAGTCTCTATTTGTTGGTGACTGCATATTTTATTGATAACATATTGATCTTAATTTACTTTTTAAATATAAGTTAAATTCTATGTGGTACTCTGATTTTTGATATCATTATTTCCTATTTTTGATAAGATAGTGTCTGATTTTGTAGATCTTTTTAGTTATCTAATTATGTTATTTCAGCTTCATAACATTTGATTTGATTTGATTGCATTTTATTTTATTTTTGTGTGTTCAGTACCCTCTGGTAAGTTATATTGCTTTTAATTTTAGTAAAATCATAAAATAAAACTAGTATAATATGGTCTAAACTTGATTGTTTATGAATTTCTAATAGATTTTTGTCATCTCAGAAAATTAATTATTTATAGTAGTCTTTTAAAAGAGGAACCCTCTAATTTTATGAGCAGAAAAAAGTTAAACAATCTATAGTAGCTATTATATATGACATATTAATTAGTTTATGTGGTGCTGGAGTTTTGCAGATGAGGGTAAGTAAAATTATTATAAATGTTCTATTTGAGTGAAAAAAGATTTTAAGGAGAGACATGACTTTTTTTTCACAGTTAGCCAAAAAATTGACTATAATCATTAAAATATGAAGATTAATTAGAAGTTTAATAAGAAAATTATAATTGCTTGGTTGAGAACTTAAAACCAAGTAACTTTAAAATATACTTTTTAATATTTATTGATCATATAAAATAAGACATAACTTGATGCTCAAAGATATAGATAAAAAAGTTTAAAGGAAGTCAAAGAGATTACCTTAATAGTAAAAATTTGAATTTGGGTAAAAAAGAGCTAGTTGGATCAAAAAACTAAATTGGAGAAACAGTTTCTTTGTTAAAATATCTGTTTACTCTAAAAAAATTTACCCACCCAGGATCTGCTGTAGGCAGAAATCTGAGCTTGAAATGAAGGTTAGTAAAAATTAGTTAAAAATGACTTATCAACCCCAAGATCTTCTGCATGAGGAAGGTTTGTGGGTTTTTTAAAAAAAGGTTAGTAATTTATCAAAAAGCTTACCTGGCCCAAGATTGGCTTTGGGATAAAAATCTGGAAGTCCCTAATCAAGTTTTGTAAATTTAGAAAAATGAGCTTACCTAAATCAAGATCTGTTTGTGGGCAAAAGTCTGGTTTTTTATCTAGGCTGGTAATTTAGTGAAAAAAACTTACCACCCCAAGATCTACTGTAGACTAAGTCTATCTAAAAGGATTGAAGGTTAGTAGTTAATTAGGAAATGGTTAACTGATGATATGCAGCTTTAATTTAAAAAGATTTGAGGAACAAAACATTACTTACCAAGCCTTAATTTACTTCAGGGCAAAAATCTGGCTCTAAAATCTAGGTTAGCAAAATTGATTTGCTAAAAATGAATTTCCCACCCCAAGATCTGCTATGGACCAAACTCATCTAAAAGGATTTGAAGAAGGTCAGTAAATTTAATATAAAGCCTACCTGAAATGTAGAATCAACTTGAATTTTGAATTGAATTAGTTTTGTTTTAGAATTATTACCTTTAAAAAGCAAAGTTAGCTTTGAAACTTTTAAAACTAAGCTTAACTTTTAGTATCCTTGATCCACTATGCTTAAAACAGTTAGTATTATATGTATATTTTGAAGCCTACCTTTGATTTGAAGTGAATCTATAAAAGTTAAAGTGAAAAAGTTATTATTGTGTTTAGTGAAGGCTTACCTTGGCTTAGTAAATCTAATCTTATCTGTTTGGCAGAGAAATAGATGGGATTGACCAATAATAGTTGATGAAATCATTCTAAGTTCCAATCATTATTAGTAAAGTTTTATATCATTTTTGACTCTCTTACCTTTTAAGCAAACAGGACTAAATTAAGTCCATTCATATATATTTTTGTTTTAATTAACACTGCCACAGGTAGGGATGCCGTGAGACACTTCAAAGTGTCTAACAACCCCTTTGAGCAGCAGCATTATCCAGCAAACCAAACTGAAATTTAAGAACTTTGTATTTGTCCTCAGCCACTATTGGACTTAAAAATAGGTAAGTTCTTCCAACTAAAAAATGTAAATAATTTTTTCTACAACTTGAGCGGTTATATATGATTGTTCAATTTCCTGATTCTGCGCAACTCACTTGCCCCACTCATGCTTGTGGAAAGTGATCCTACCATTCATGTACTGTTTTTGTGGTAAAGCTGCACAGTATATAATCCCCATTTCTATACCCAATAAAATTTAAGTTCTATTCACATTTTTATCTTTGTGTCTCCACGTACTTTGGCACATCTCTAGCCACGTCTAGCAGATATTATTCAATCAGGACAACAAGGTAATCACATAGCCTACCCTGCCATTCTAACCAAGACTTAGTAAAAATCCAATCCTAAGGTTAGTATTTCCCGTTGTGACTCTGTGCCGCGCCCCAGATCACAACAAAAATGGTGCTCACTACAGGGGCTGTAAGCCCCTTGGTTACCCCTTTTGCAACAATGTTTTCATGACCTTTGCCTCTGACCATACAAGAGCCAACTTCCCCTGAAATCACCAGTACTTCTATCAAGGAAGACATTTCAGATATGCCTATTATTCCTACTGTACTGAACCTTGGGAGTAGTCCCCGCCTAGTGGCCTACCCTTTGTGTACCCCTGACTTAGAAAAAGTCATGGCAGTAGCCCTTGGGACAGCCCATGATGGAGCCATCCCTTGCCTCCAGCTTCAGTTCAACCAAGCAGAATACTACTAATTGATTGTAGCTCCACAATTTTCACAGCATCTCCTCTTAGCAGCTGGCTCTGCTGAACATTTATTGTCCTCCTTTGTACAGCCTGCCTTAGCCCATCATCAAATGGGATTAGGGCTCCACATTTAAGAGATTTCATTGCTGCAAGCCGCTGTCACTCATCACTGGGATCAGTTTGCAGCCTACCAGCAGTGGGTCCATTCCCTGTTTTCCTTAGTATTTGACAATCATTGCAACTTTGAAACCTCCCAATCTTGCTTGGTCAACTCCATTAAAAGAATGAGCCAATCCACCCCCAAGTATGTCAGAGAGCGCCTTCATGAATTCCACCAGCTGGAACAGCCCTGGCATGCCTAAGTGGACTCCACTCCAAACACCTATCTCACCGGCTTTGAACAACTTGTGCAGCAACTCAACAAATTCAGTGCTTACTCCTTTGACCAATTATAGCAAGTAGCAGTCCATGCTGCAAAGGGCCTCTGCAAACTTGGTGAGGACTTTTATCAAGAAAGGGCTGCTACTGCTGCTACCCTTGCCAAACTCCAGACTCAAGTAATTGAGCTGTCTGCCTCCAAAGCAGATGCCCTGCCTTCTCCTCCATCTGATGAGTTAGCAGATAGAAAACAGAGGCTCTGGGATGCCATTTGAGAGCTGCAAGTGTCCACCTGCAGTCAGGATTACCCTCCCAAAGCCCCTCAGCCTGATCCTCAAGTGCTTGCTCTGACTGCTCAGGTTGCTGATTTACAACAAGAGGTTGCTACTTTGCGTGAGGCAATGTTGTCTGTTATTAGTTCACCTGGAGTTGTGGGCAAAGATGGTTGTTGCCCTGGCTTGTCAGGAGACCCCCTGCATTCATTGTGCTAGAGATTTGATAGCTCTAGCCAATGAAGTGGACCTCCTAAAGCGGGACCACACTGAGCTGGATAGAAATGTACAAGAACTAAGTGAAGTGATCAATTCAGTAAATGACATGTTTGCCCTTGCCTTTTGGTGGGCCCGTCTCTTACTTCCCAACTGGCTGAACTGTCCTTGGTAGTAACAGCACAGGGCCAGCACCTGGATGTTACTGAGCGGCAGACCACCCTAGCTAATAATACAGGCACCCGCACTACTAAAACCTTGACTACCCTTGAGGAAAGTGTTTGCCAGCTGTGGGCCAGACAGCCCCCCACCAAGTCCAAAGCAGAATTCTCCCCACACATAAATGTACTTGATAGCAACAATGGCGGCCCAACTCCAGAAGCACACTTAAAGACTACCTTTAAGCAAGACTTTGACCCCAAAACCTCGACCATTGCAGCTTTCCTAAATATCTACAAAACTGCCATGAGAAGAGCCTCAGATGAGGCTAAGAAGGAACACATTCTGACCTGTCTACACCCGGCCTGCCAAGAGGTAGTAGTGACAGAGCTGCCCACCATTGAGATGTGGGAAGACATGAAGCAGCTTCTGATTGATGAATTTGGTGGTGACCTTAACCTAGAAGTAAAGAAGGACGCCTTCATGCACATTGCTTTCAAGCCTAAAGAGACACTAGCTGAGTTTGTAGACAAATTCTACATGGAGGGACAACAACTGATCACAAGCAGACAGTTGACAGCCCATGAAGCCTACATGGCTTGCGCCCAAGCCCTCAAGGTTAATCAACTCCTGTGTCTTTACTTCAAGGCCCATAAAGCCATGCTTTCTTTCATGAAGAGCATGAAGACACTGTTGCAGGATATGCACCTTACTCATTCTGGGGAAGTTGTGTCGTGAAGTGATTGGTTATAAACTAGCCGTCACTGTACTCACGCATTTGATCCATTAAGCTCGGTGAACAAAGGAACTATAGGACTATTGGCCTGGATCATAACAAGTCAAGTGATCAACTAAGTTGTATCCTAAGTTCCTATTAATTAATGATCAGCCAATTGTTAGTTTAATAGTGGACTAATAGTAGTGGAGATAAGGCTGTGATCAGAGAATCCTGACGTTCTGTGCCTCTTGTCTAATTTCCCTCTACTATAAAACTCTCTTCTTGATTATTGAAATAAAGAATCAATTATTACATACTTCATATTTATTATATGCATTAGGCTAGATATTTATCTCAAACTAATCTTTAGTATTAGAAGCATTGTATTTCAAGTTAAGCAAAACAACTACAACTCTACCAAGGAATACAACAAGTTGTGTCAGGGCCCAGAATGGGCCAGACAAAACCCTATGTTACATAGGTTCAACACCTACAATTGAGCAATCACACAGCTAATTGATTTTGTTGTTAATTATGCAGATTTACACAAAGAAAACTTTAATTCCAAGTGGGGAATCAAACTCCTAGTCAAGGCCAAGCCTGGGGGCAATTAGAAACCATCCTAAAGCCAAGCAAAAAAGATTTTAATTGGACCACACCCTCTGAAACCCATAATTGGGGACTTGGGTTGCCAAACGGCCCAAAATTCCCCTACCAGCTTCCCCAGGGTAAAAATAATGAAAGGATCAATCTAACTGACAAATCAGGAGTCATCAATGGGGCCCAGCTTGAGAATAACCCATTGATAACCAATAAGAAGTTGCCAGTAAGTCCAATTGCAGTTTCCCAGCAGGATATAGCTGGGAACACTGGCATCTCCTTTCTTTATTGACATCTTCATCCAATAAACTTTGTTGGTTAATGCACACTGAGCATTTATACTTTGCAGGGGTTTATTACATTATTACAAATTTTATACTTCTGGTGCTTTCAAACAGAGAGTACCTCCATCACCAACGCCAGCGCTGGGAAACAGAGCAACTTCTAGCTGCCTCCAACCAACCACCACCAGCCTTTACCCCATCTCCTAGAGTGCTGGACCAAGAATTAATTCCTGCTCCTGCACCACGCCCTCCTTTCCTGGTGTTCCTCTGCTCCAACAACTTTCCCAACCAAGCCTGATCATGAGCACTGCCACAGGAAAACTTCCTCTCATTCCTTCCGCTTCATCATATGACTACAGTAAGCTTGGATTTGCCTATTTGACCATGCTGGGGCTCACTGAGCAAGTGATACCTGGCATGGGAGTGTGGCGTCCTTGGGCTACTGCTGCCAACTATGTGATGTGGATGGCACCTGTCATCTACTGGGCCTTCCCCTCGACCAAAGGTTCCCCTGGGAGTCACCCAGGCCATAACAAGTTGTGCGGAAGAATTTTGCTGCCTCTACCTCTGGTTTGTCTTCACATGGCCCTTGCATCCTCACCATGAGCTCACAGAATTCCTCCTTGACGCCAAGGTTGCCATAACTGTGGGCAGATAAATCATCATTCCCAAGTCTGCACCAATCCTTGGGTTGAAGGGGCTGATCTCAAGGAGCAGGTGGAAAAAGAACAGTCAACCTAGAGGCAGAGACGCTCTTGGTTGATAATTCTTCCCAGTCTTCTTCAATTCCCCCCTCCACAGCTGACTCTATGCCTGCTGATGATGAAGCTCCTCTCATTTTGCTGCTGTTCCACAATATCTCTGACAAATCTGACATGAATGATTCTGATATAGAAGATCCTGATGCATATGGGTATTCCGTCTTGGCCGTCCCTGAAACTATTGCAGTCCCTTATAAGTTATGTTCTGGGAAAACTACAACAGCCGCCAAGCCTCTGCCTGAAGCCAAGGAAGTTTTTCTTGCCTTAACTCACCCAAGCCAAGAGATCTACTGTGCTTGTCAAATCTTCCAAAGAAGCTGCTGAGGTTGCTGATGCTGTGTTCAAAAATGTCTCTGTCTCTCTCCCTCTCCAGATGGTCTATAAGGAGTTCCTGGGCCTAAGATGCATGATCAAAAGTGGGACAAAGAACTAGCAGAAGCCCAAGACATTCTGGCTGTCCTCCCTCACTTTAGTTGTATCACCACTTTTGTGGAAATATCCATCCAACAGGTAAAAATTAAGGCTGTTTTTGTCAGGAATGAAGTATGGAAATAAGATTCCATGAGCCACCAGAACTTTAAACCATTGACTACTCCAATTATCTTATAATTCATCCAAAAAGATCCAGAAAGAGACAAGATAATATAATTCATAAGACAAGGACAGAAGTGAAGAATCATAAGATTTATTGAAGCACCATAAGGAAAATGATGGATATGGGTTAAGAGAAAGGGAAAGGAATTTATACTCATCAATTCTTGAATGAGAGGAGTCAAGTATACTACAAGAGGGATATAAGATTTTGAAGGTATATTGGAACATGTAAAAGAGGTTTAATAATGGCACCAATAGATTTGTCTTGATCTCAGCTTTCAAGAATGCCTTTAAACGTTGAGATTAGTTCTCTAGCCGCAGAGATATGATTTTTTGAGGATCAGCAATTATTCACAAGAAGACAGATAGTTTGAAAGGTATTTGGACTGCAAAAGGACTCGGAAATGGCACAATCAAATTAGATCAATATAAAAACCTATTTAAAATCAAGTGAATTAATATAAAATGTTGTCAGGATTCTGAATCCTGACAATAACTGGCGCCAAATCCAAGTTTGTATGGATCCCCAATGTGACCTTTGCTTTAGGTGCCTCAAGGAAAAACTCACAACAGCACATATCCTGCAGTACCCCAAATACAATAGGGAGTACCAAATGTAAACAGACGCTTCAGACGCATCCATTGGGGGAGTACTACAAATCAAAAACAATAATGGTGGCTTCCTGCCTGTAGACTACAAATCACATAAACTGAAGACAGCAAGTGTTTATACCCTATACACAACAAGGTGTGTTGGCAATTGTACACTACCTAGTCAAATGGTGTTGCTAACTGGAACAACAGGAAGAATTCACAGTGTTGAATGACCACAAGCTGCTTATATATTTCAAAAACCAAGCAAATCTATCCCGCAGTCAGGCCTGCTGGATGAAACTCCTGGAGAGATTCAATATGCTCATAAAGTACAAGCCTGGTCCAGAACTTGCCATGGCAGACACACTCTCATGCCTATATGTCCAAGCCACAAGAGGAGAAAATGGGCTTGACCCAGACTGGCCCCTCTTGGTACTTTAGACAAAGAACAAAGGTTTCCCCCCTGGCACTACAGACATAACAAATGAAACAGTCATTAAGAACAAGCACTTATTTGCAGATGTGTATGGAACCTTACATTGAAAAATGTTTGACAGAACCACCATCCCTTATGTTCTCACACATCAGCAAGTAGACACTATCCTACAATACCATAGAGACCTAGGAAACACAAAAAAGTTACAATCTCTACAAATTTCTTAATCACAAAGCATTGTGGTCAACCTTGTACTGAGGTGTTCAGGAAGTCTTGGACCAATGTGAAGTATGTGAGAAATTTGCAAAAAGCAAAACCCCACCTAAGTCAATACTACCTATTTGCACACAACTACTCTTCAAGGTGTGGGCCCTAGACATTGTGGGTCCCATGCCAGGAAAGCATAATGAGAGAAAGTACATCATTACTGCAATAGAATTTGCCACACAATGGCCAGTGGCACAAGCAGTAAAAACACATACTGGCAACAATGTATGGCAATTCATAGGAAAGAAAATCATCAGCAAGTTTGGAAAGCCAGAACTCCTGATAACCAACAGAGGCAAATAATTGACCTCTAAAGATACCAATGTATAGCTCACCAAGAATGTGGTCAAGCACACAGTGACAACACCTTATCATCCTCAGGCCAATGGACATGCAGAACGGCTAAATGGTAGCCTTGTGCAAGCCTTGGCCAAGCTCACCGCTGGGAGACCTGAGGACTGTTATAAGAAGCTACCAACTGCACTACTTGTATGCCAGACTTGTGTGAACAGATCTACTGAGAAAAGCCCTTTTGAGTTAGTATATGGCACACAGCCTAATATCATCCAAGCATTGTCAGGACCCAAGCTGGAAATTGCAACCAAGGTTCCCCCTGCTCAGATCCCCAGGTCACATAGGCCAATAATAATCAAACAGAAAGAGAAAACAAGAGTCTACAAAAGAGATTTTTCCCCATCTAAAACAGACACAAGGTCAGCAACAAAGTTTGGGACATGAACATTGGCAAAAGTAAACTACAACCCAAGAAAGTAGGCCCAGCAATCATCTTAAAGGTAAACAAAAACAACACTTACCTTGTACAAGGACTTGGGGAACGTAAAAAAGACAAGGTCCTCCACCATGATAGCCTATGACCCTGCAAGGCAAGACAGAAACAGTGTGAGACCGTCCTACCTGCCACAGAACAACAGTTATTCCAGTATGACACCCGGGCTCCTGACAACCTCCTTGACAACCTGCCCCTAGAGGAGGCCAACCTTCAGTCAGGGGGTGTTGAAACAGCAGGCTCAACCTGCCAGCAAGGTTCCGAGTAAATGGGTTTGTGACCTGCAATCTGATCATCCAGTCACTCAGAGCCAGACTAGGAAGTCAACTCAAATTTCCAAATCCAACAACATGAACAAATGATGATTCCTTATGGTGGATACCTTGTTTTGGTGCTTGACTCATTACTAGGATCAAGCCATCCCTTCACCATCCTACCATGTGATCTATACAATCATGTTCCTGTTATCCATGATTCACATTAACTATATAATCACTATCTCTCAATAAAGAATATTATCTAGTTTCTAAATTCCCCCTTGTAACTCTGCTAAAACAGCACAGTTACAACATAATCAGTGCTATCTTTAGCAAAGAGATCTGAAAACTGATCTAGAAAATCAAGCACCTCCTTCTGTTGGACTGGGGATAGTTGCAGGAAATCTTGTGCAGTAAACAAGGATAAGGCTTGGGGCTTGTCTTCAGGTAAGTTAAAGTCCTGGAAAGTACCAAAGGGATGTAGCAATAGGACATCAGGGGCATTCAGAAACTTGACATAGCCAACAACCTTCCCTCTAGACACATGTATGGGGAGAGCATTTAGGCTGGCTACCAGCAATTGAACAGGGTCTTTATGAGAGACATCCAAGATTCCTGGGCAGAGAAAGGGTTTGTTGCGTCCTAGCAAGGGAGGAGAGTACAACTCCAAGAAGGTTTGTTCAGGTAGCTCATATGATATCTGAGAGTCTAAGATGGCTTGGGAGCTAGGGGGATAGTCACAGTAGAAGTGGCCAGGAGAAGAGTCCCCTCAGACGCAGGGCAAGCCATAGGAGGGCACTTCATGTTGGATGAGTGGGTACGGTACTTTAGAGTGAAGACACCAGTGGGATGTTCTAAGGCACACATCTTGAGGTGCTTTCCGGGGACTTTGAAAGGCTCCTCAAAGATCAGAGGGACTTTGTACCCTAAGATAGAGAGGTAGCCATCCTTCATTTTGATGATACCATTGTATTCCCTAAGGAATTGAGTACCAACTAGGAGATCATAACTCTCATTCTCCAAGACTACAGCAGGTGTGGCTACAAGTAGCTTGACAACCCGCATAGGAAGGGCATAATAGGCTACTATAGCACTAGTCATAGACAACCCAGCTGTCCCATAAGACTGGTGATATTTAAGTCAGGGGCAAGTTCAATCTTCTTGACACGCTTCAAGGAGAAAACATAAACAGGAGATCCAGTGTCCAAGAGGGCCTTAGTTTTCAACTTTTGGATGGACATTTCTACACAAGTGGTAGTACAACCAAAGGGTGGAAGGACGGCCAGGATGTCCTGGGCTTCTGCTAGCTCTTTTTCCCATTTTTTAATCATGCATCCCAAACCTGAAAACTTCTTATAGACAGTATGGAGAGGAAGCAAAACTGTAATATTCTTGAATACAGCATCAGCAACTTCATCAGCTTCCTCAGATGACTTTACAAGCACAGGGGTCCTCTTAGCTTGAGTAAGGTAAGGACATGAGACAACCTCCTTGGCTTCAGCCAGCGTTTTGGAGGTTGTTTTAGATTTCCCAGAACACAACTTATAAGGAACAGTGATAGTTTCAGGGACAACAAGAAAAGAATACCTATAGGCGTTGGGATCTTCTGCATCTGAATCATCCATATCAGAGTTGTCAGAGATATTGTGGAACAGCAGCAGAATGGGAGGAGCCTCAGTTTCAGCAGGCTTAGAGTCAGCTATGGAGGGGGGAATTGAAGGAGACTGAGAAAGAATTTCCAACCAAGAGTGTTGAAAATGGGCACACGCCAGCAGATCAAACAGGAGAATTAGTAGACAGGGGCACACACTCACTGTATGCCTTGTAATTTGAAGATTTGGAAGACATTGGCCAACTTAATTGTAATGAATGTTTTTATTAGGTCCTATACAAGTAGGGAAAAACTGTCCCCTGGGCGTCTACTGCCAACGCCTTATATAGGGGTATTCTCATATTACTAATCACCAGTTGCTGGCAATGTCTTCTAGGACATTCCAGCACACTGTAGAGTCTTGGCTGGGTAGGCAGAAGAGGGAACAACCTTCTAGTTTAGGGCACAATCCTGCAATGTCTAGCACAAGGACACCCTCTGCTAGCACATTAATTAGTGATCCTTTTTAAGGTAAGCAATCACTTCCATATCTGGTTCTAAACACAAGTCAAATAGGTCAAAGAAATCAACCCTGGCACCTCGGTGTTATTTCCTTTTGAAGCTGGCGTCTTGGCGCTTGCTGTAAACTAGGGCGGCGCTCTGGCGCTTGATGTAATTTATTGCGGCGCCCCAGCACTTGATGTAAACTAGAGCAGCACTCTGGAGCCAAGAATAACTAATGCTGGCGCCGTGGTGCTTGTTATTTAGAGTGGCGGCGGCGTGGCACAATTAATCCTTAGTGACAATGTCATGGCCCACTTATCATGCATTTAATTATGTGATAAGTTGGCACTTGTTTCCAAAAGGGTAGTTGATTGGCCCTGGTTAATTGTCAATGGCCACCTAATGAATTAAGCTTTCCACAATCCCTAGTCAACAATTCTTCACATATCCTCCCACTTGACCAGGGCTACTCTTCATTCTTTTTCTCATGAGCGCCCACAATAGCAATCAAATTTCCTTGCGTCAAGTCTACCAGGGCCTTATGGCTGGTATGACTGAAGAAGATTGTAACACTTTCATGCAAATGCCACGCCCTTCACGGGTCCGTTTCTTAAACCAGCTACTTCCCGTCAACAATTGCCAATTGCGGCCCCAGGACTGTGACACCACGGTGGCAGGGTCAGAGCATGGCACGGTCACACTTTCTGAGGGGGACAGGGAGGCTGACTCCATTTTTGCGGAGGCTGAGGCGCCCCTAATACGACTTCCTTGCCTTGGCTTCAAGAATCTCCTAGACTGGTCTGACAACATTGTCCTTGAAACTGCTTTGTCCCTGCTTGCAACGCCCTCCACGCTACTTTGCGCCTGTCATAACTCCAAAGAGCTGCCCTCCGCCTATCCTGCTATCATTAATTAGTTTGGGATAAGCCACCATGAAGAGACGCTCTACGTGTATGTACAGGCGTTGTTTGCTAAGGATGACGCAGTGACTCCAATTCACTTGGGCACTTGTTACCACGGTAGTTACAATGTGGAGCAGTTAATTGGGGAGGTTGACTTCTGTCTGCATGTCACAGCCAAAGACACTAGCAGCTTTTCTTTACAGTATGTCTACACTATCACCCAGCGCAACCAGTACATACGTGAGGTTGCTTGCATCTGGGCATTAGAGCAGCCCGCTGATTCTGAGCTTCCCTGCACTCTTGGGCTGTATCTTCAGGCTAACACCCCCCATTGTTTCTCCTTGGCCTTGCGTTTGTTTGTCCAAGTAATGAAGGAGAACAACCCACAGTTGTATCTTCCCTTGGCTGAATCCATTGCCCATTTCATGTGGTACCCTCCCAAGGCGTGTTCCTCCAGCGCTGTGGGTTTTGCAGGGCGTTGCCTTGAATACTTTTGCGGGCTAGCCTACCAGTCAAAGATATCCTTACCTGCGTACTAATCTTATATGGAGGATGTACTGCTCAATTGCCTTATCATAGGCTCTGCCTTCTCTGCTTGTAGTGGATGTGGATGTCTGGTTCATGAGGGGAATCTTTGCTTGCCTCTGTGCGGTTGGACTGGTATGTACTGCAACTCTCAGCTGGCTTGGTGCAAAATGTTGGTGGCTCTTGCCTTTGTCTGCAACCAAATGGATAATGATGAGTATGAACTGGTAGCTCCTCTAGTCCCCTGTTTGACCTCAAAACGCCCTTTTTCTAATCCCAGTCGTCATTCCATCCCCCATCTTCCTGCAGACAGCGCTCCTTCCACAGGTACCTCCAGCAAGATTCTAGCCAATTGGTCCCGTCCTTCTGGCTCCAGACGTTGCCCTTCTGAATAATCAGCCAATAAAGCCTTACCTCCTTATTTTGTCTTTATAGTTATAATTTATTCTTTTTTGTTTTGTTTGTATCAGTTCTTCTTTTTACTTCCCCATATACTTAATTCTTTGTAGTTGTATCACTTTTATTCTTTGGGAGGGGGATTCTTTATGAACTTCCTTAGGAACTTTGCGTGTACATGGTTGACCATCCATCTGTCCTTAATCTCTTTGATAGTGTAGGCGTCTGTGGATGTCTGAGAAATGACTTCAAATGGGCCTATCCATAGAGTTGCCAGCTTTTGCGCTCTGCCAAATCCATGTGTGTTATGGAAGAGTACCCAGTCACCTACTTGGAACTCTTGGAGGGGGGTCTGCGGGACATGATCTTTTTCCTGGTTCTGTATCTTCTTGGCCAATGTGTTGGAGTAGGCTTCTGACTGCAATTGAATCAAATTGCGGGCCAGCCTTTGCTGGTACGCATGAGGCAATTGAGTGTCTTCTTCCCCAACGCACAAGTATAAAATAGGGGTAGCGCGGGATGTCTGCCATGCAAGAGTCAAAATGGCAATTTCCCTGTAGAGGAGTGAATGGCAATGTTGTAGGCAAAGATAGCTGGCGGCAGGAACATGTTCCACTCAGTAGGGCAGCTAGCAGCCAGTTTCCTCAAGATGCCTACTAAGGTCTCATTAACTCTCTCTACCATTCAATTTGACTCATGGTGATAGGGTGTTGAAAATACTCCTCAGATTCCCATAAGTTCATTGAGCTTGGTCACCACGTGGGAAGTAAAATTGGTATATTGTCAGTGAGGATGACTTGAGGGCAACCATGGCGCAATATGATCTGTTCAAGTAGGAATTTTGCGGTAGTGTTAGCACCTAAGTTGCGCACTGCTTTTGCCTCCACCCATTTGTTCAAGTGGTCTATTGCAACAATGATGTAATTGGTACAATAGTTGCTGACTGGCAAGGGTCCTATAACATCAATTGAGATGATGTGCCAAGCAAAGTTAGGCTGAGCTAAGTGTAGGCTGAGACTTTTTGAACTGGATTTCCCATTGACATTCTTTGCAGCAGCTCAGTGTTTCTTGTATGTCAAAGGCCATGGCCTCCAAAAAGTATGTGGTTTTTAGTTGTGCAAGTGTCTTCTGGAAAGCTCCATGGCCTATTGCCTTATGGGCGCAAACTATTAGGCTTGCCCATTCTGATGATCTGGGTTTATTCTTATTCCTTCTAGGGTATGTTTCAATATACGCCCATTCTTGATTTCAGTGTCTTCCAGCAGCCTATCTAGGGTGCACTGAACTTCTGCAGGCTCGTCCTGGTAGTTGCCTATCAGCATTTTATCATAAAGTAGGTCAGAGACATTAGCCAGGTGGGCAACTGTTGGTAGCCAAGACAGTCCATCTGCATTCTGATGTTTGACACCTGCTCTGTGTGATATTTCAAAGTTGTAGGCCTGGAGCTTTAACACCCATTGTGCTAGACGTCCTTCAGGTTCTTTCAAGTTATGAAGCCAGCGTAGTGATGCATGATCAATGATTACCTTGAAGTGGACGCCATGTAGATATACGCGGAACTGTTTGTATGTGTATATCACTGCCAGGCACTCTTGTTCAGTCACGGTATAGTTACATTCATGAACGTTTAGGGTTCTGCTGCAGTAGGCTACAGGGTGTTCTTTGCCGTTGGAGTCCACCTGGGAAAGCACACTGCCCACCGCAGTAGCAAGGCATCTGTTTGAACAATGAATTTGCGGCTGAAATCTGGGTATCTCAGGATTGCTTTGTTCATGAGGCTCAAGAGTAGGGTGTCAAAGGCTTGTTGGCAGGCTGGGGTCCAGTCAAATTGTACATCAATCTTCAGCAAATGGAAGAAGGCCTCCCCCTTCCTTTAGAAGTCTTTGAAAAAGTGCCAATAATAGCCAATCATGCTCAGGAACACTTGGACATCTTGTTTATTAGACGGCACCTTCATCTTCTCTATGGCCTCAACTTTAGCTGGCTGAGGCTGTAGCCCTTTGGCGTCAACCACAAAGCCAAGGTATTCAAGTTGATCCTTAAAGAAGTCACACTTCCTGGGTTTGACCTTAAGGTTAGCGGCCGCCAGGCATCAGAAGACCTCCTCAAGGTGTTGAAGGTGATCCAAAAATGTTTGTGAAAATACATTGATGTTGCCCAGATAGACTAAAACACAGCTCAGCTTGAGGTCATGGAGCATTTTGTCCATGGCACATTGGAATGTGGCAGGGGCATTGCACAGTCCTTCTGGCATTTGGGTGGGTTGGAAGAGCCCTTGACTGGTGATGATGGCAAATTTCTCTTGCTCCTTGGGAGGCAATTCAATCTGCCAATATCCAGATATTAAATCAATGCAGAGAAAAACTTAGCGCCTCCCAGGCGGTCAAGTGTGTTGTCAATACACAGAAGAGGGTATGATTCCTTCTTAGTGATGTTATTAAGCTTGTGGTAGTCAATAAAAATGTGGTTGCTCCCATCTTTCTTCTTAACTATGATTACTGGAGACAACCAAAGGCTCTTGGATGGAACAAGTAGGCCTAGTTAGACCAGCTTCCCAATTTCCTCATCTACCGCGGCGTCAGAAGCACAAGAACGTTGTATGAGGCAAAGGCGTATAGGGCGTTCCTCACCCGTGTCAATGTGGTGGAGTGTGTTTTGTGCACACCCCAGGTCAAATTAATCCTTGGAAATAATATATCCTTGTGTTTCTTGAATAGGGCAAGGGCTGCGTCCTGTTGAGCTACAGTGAGCCCTTGTAGTTGTTCCCATGGGATGATTGTGCATACAGAAGGCGGCATTTCTTCTTCTGAAGGGAGTCCAAACTCATCCAAGGTGCCAAAATTATGTATCTCTGTCACCTCTCCAATTGGTAATAGATGCAGGTATGCCACTACTTGATGGCGCTTTACCTCAAAAGGAGAGAGATTGAGGTTGGCAAGCAATACCTTTATAGGCCCATTATTAGGGAGTACAATGCCAGGTGCAACCAGGGGTTCTAGCCTAGAGCAAGTTCCTAGGGGTTTCTATCTCCCCGTAAAGCCCTTGGGGGATATGTAATTCCAACCCAATATCCATTAACACCTGATGGCCGGCCAGGATAGTGTAAGAAGAGTTGGCACGTAACAGCAGACCCTTATATTCCTTGACTTGGGTGAGAAGATGTTTAACCTGGCGTCCCATTTTATGGTACTTGACTGGGACAACACCGTTTCAATATGCGAGGTTAACATAGGGGGTAGTATGGCTGCCCACCTCTGGGTTTAAGCAGTTATAATACAGAGGAATTTCCTTCCCCAAGATTTCAAGAACGTCATTCTTAAGGTCAGTCTTTACTCCATACTGTCGCATGAATGAGGTTGCAATCAGGATATTGTGGCTTTCATTGGGAAGCACAATAGCTGGGGCGGAGACTGCTAGCAAGCCAAAGCATAAGGGGAGCGCGCTGTACGCTCCTAGGGCAGTGGTACAGCCTAGTCCAGCTGTATCATACTGTTTCTTGTGATCAATATCTGGTGCAAGCCCCATTTGCCGCACTAACTTGGAGGACACTATATTTATAGGGGCCCCTGTGTTGATGATAGCTCACACCTTGAGTTTATTCACAAAAATATCAGCATAAGTGCACTCAGAATAAGAAGAACCAATGTTATTTACTAAGTAAATGTCTAAATTGTTGGCAGTGGAAAGAAATTTGACAATACTTTCACACAGTTTGGGATAGTGATCCTTCATTGTCTCCATGGTGATAGCCACATTGACGTCTCTAAGGGGGGTGGCATCTCCTGAGCGTTGGGGTTCTGTGTCAGGCGCGTCGTCTAATAATTGGCAAGCATAAGGCTTGGACACCTCCTTAGCAGCCTCTTGAGAGGCCTGAACCTTAGAGCAGGTTTGCACCATATGCACATTGCCAACAAGAACCTGATGAAGAGCATTCCCCAATAAACCGGTATCAGGCGTAAAGAGTAGGTCAGGTGGAACATTTGTGGATTGCATGGACGTAGAGGGCTCCTCCTCTACTCCACACTGACTTTCCCTGTACTTTGGATTCTAAGGGGGGTAGTGTGTGGATCCCCATCTTGGAGTTGCAACTAGAGGCGTAATGGCCCTTCCGGTTGCAGCAGTAGCAGACCACCTTGGTGATATCAGGGTTTGGCATGGACTTGTTGTTATTAGCAGGAGCCTCTGAGCGTCCTGGATAATTGGAGACTGGGCAGGACTTTGGTCCAGTGTTGGGGGGTCCAAAGATGTCACTGCACTGGCGCAAGTAGTGTACCATACCATCCAAAGTGCAGTTGTCCTGGAAGGCCGACATGAGGGTTCAGTACAAAGCCTCATAGGGTTTTACTGCTGCGCGCAAAGCTATACGGGCATTGTGCACAGTCAAAGACCCTGAACCAGTGAGGATCTGTGCCTCAAGGTAGAAGCGGTCAGCAAAGTCAGCAATAGTCTTGTCCTTTTTGAAGCTGATCATCAAGAACTCATTCTTTCTCTTGGTGACCCAGGAAATACTACCAAACTCATATAGCAACACACTTTTTGCTGCTGTGTACAACCAATTGTGCTTGGGCATGTGCAGTATAATGAGGTCAGTACTAGAGGCATCTAATTGGTTTAGTAGGGTAGTGGCCTTATCTTGGTTGTTGGCCCCATACATAGACATCTCAAACAGGCAGATGAATGTGTGTACGTTGCCCTTAGGATCAAACTTAGGCAAGTTCATTGGTTTGAACCATATAGGAGTTTTGTGCTTAGGACAACGGCAAGGGGGAACTCTTCACGGCAACTCTGGTCAAAGAAGTTGGTGCGAGAGCTCCCGGCTGGACCAGTCTCCCTGGGTGCTTGTGGGGTATCCACAGGCGTAGGGGGGACCACAAAGACCCATAGGAGGCTTTGGCGGCCTGAAGAGGACAAGGTAGCCCCGTTGTTGTATACTGAGCTAGAGGTGGGCTGTAGTGTGGCGCTCTCCCCAGAAGGTATGCTGGAAAGAGCCAATACACCAAAATCTTGGCCACTGCAGCAGCATTTGAAGTCCACCAACTCAGTCCAAGCGTCCGCTATTTCTATCTCTGTATTACGGAGAGAAGAACGTAGGCGCTCAATCAACCTGTTGCACTAGACCATTCCTTTGCAAAAGTCTTCTATGGCAGCATGCTGAGAGGCAGAACACTTGTCATGTCCCTTCAGCTCAGCTTGCAATTCTTTGAGCTCAGCCTTGAGAGAGACAATACTCTGCTCTCCTTTGTCACATACTCTTTTCATTTCCCGGAATATCTCTTTGTTTGTGGCTGCAATATCCTCTACTTGTTGCTGAATTTGATTGAGTTCTAAGAGGTCACAACCCTCAGTGGTGGAGCTATTGGTGAATTGAGCTGAGAGTTCCTGGCGTAGTTGAGAGACCTCCTCTCAAATGGCTTCCTTGATATGGTTGTCATATTGGATGAAGTCATAACAAAGCGCCAGAACCTCAGCCTTGGCGGCATTAGCAATGTTGCTGGACTCCTCGCTCTCTTGCCATGTGAGGCACCGTACCTCATTGATATTGTCTTTATTTTTAGAGACCTTCTCATCCAAGTTGTGTAGGCAATTATCCTGTTGCTCCAAGGAGGCGCCATGCTTGATGAGAAGATTTTTCACACTGTTACTGGTTGCATTGGCACCTGTCACGTATTGTTTGATGGCTATCCTATGGACAGTGACATCCTGGGCCCAGGCGGGTCCCATTTCAAGATTTTTCAGGGTTGAATCTATCACGTGGACCAAGCAATTGTTCAGCTGATGGGTAAGGTCCTCAAGCTGACAAGCCAGAGTGGTTTAATTGTCCTTGTTGGCATGAGTATAAGCTCAAATTTCCTCAAACCCAGAGTCCAATTGTGACAGATCCAGGAAATTCATACTTGCTTTTTCATTATCCCAGTCTGACTCTTTTACGGTTTGACGGGGAATCCTTTATGTAAGCTTTGATGAGCTTGGATTCCAGGCAAGCAATCTTGGCGTTAAACTCATTGCCATCCGGTGATTACTTCTACATTTTTTGCTTCCCATAGTCTTAGCTACAGACCATCTCTTTCATTCCATGGTAGTCTCATTTCAGTTAAAAGCCAAAAACACAAAGCATAAAAAGATTGAGGGGAAAGCAACCATTATCACAATAAGCATAATTTTTTTATTAATTATTATCCTGTTTCCATTATATACCAATCAGGGTACATTTGGCTGAAAACACCTCTGGTTCCGGAATCACCCTGGATTCTTATCACATGGTTTATGACATAGCAGCATCATCTAATCCAGATCTTAACCAAAAAGATCTTCACACTCTTAACCTATAAGAATGTGCCCTAATACATTCCAGAATAGCCTGATTCTTTCCATGGAAATGTATTGCTTTGGCTTGAAGCATTCCAGACTTCTGGCGCCAAACCCCTGTGGAATATATGTATTCTGATCCAAGCTATCCTTGTTCTAACTGGGAACCAGCTGATAATCCTGAATGTATAGACATCATTGTCTACATTTTTTTATTTTTGCATTTAATGGTTTTTTGCCTTAAAAACCCATTAAACTGCTTTGAAACTCAAACCAGGCGCCACTGTGGCGCCCAGCAATTTCCCTAGGCGGCGCTTTTAACCCAATGAATTTGCCGAAGCGGCGCTTTTAAACCACAATTCAGGGGTTTACTTTTGGCTAACCTTAACCAAACTTCTTGACACAGTCAAGGCAATTAAATAATATAATTGAATCCTCATTAATTATATTCCAAGCATATATTAATTAACCTTCCCAGTTAATTAATCTGTTTGAAGACAACAAGTCTTCACTTGACACAGTCAATTCCATTTTGGCCCTATGGTTAAATCCTCATCAATCATATTCCAGGGTATATATATTAATTAACTTTCCCAGTTAATCAATCAGTTTAAGACACCATGTCTTTACTTGACACAGTCAAGTCCATTTTGGCCCTGTGATTAAATCCTCATCAATCATATTCCAGGGTATATATTAACCTCCATAGTTAATTAGATGGTTTGAGACACCTAGTCTCATAATCTGAATTGTTCATATTATTTATTATGACCCTCAATTAGTACAGCATAATTGATTCCTGGG
This sequence comes from Entomophthora muscae, assembly GCA_014839935.2. NCBI lineage: Eukaryota > Fungi > Entomophthoromycota > Entomophthoromycetes > Entomophthorales > Entomophthoraceae > Entomophthora > Entomophthora muscae. Next base: position 316,290 of record QTSX02001501.1, on the reverse strand, counting down.
TATCAATTAACCTCCCTGGTTAATTAGACAGTTTAAGACACCCAGTCTCATAATCTGAATTGTTCAGATTATTCATTACGGTCCTCAATTAGTACAGCCTAATTGATTCCTGGGTATCAATTACTATGCTGGAAAGTCTCTCCAAGGCCAATCCTATTGTTTTGATTTTCAACCTATGAAATTCATCATAATTCAACCTCTTTGTGAAATCACAGCCCAATGTGACTGTAGTACAGTCACACCAATTGTTGTACCAACCAATCCTGGTACTGGTGCTGGCGCTCTGCGTACGTGACCAAGTCCAAAGTTCCAGATGGTGCCGGGCTTGGACTCCCAGTAACTGATGTACCACGGGGTGGACAAATCCTTGCAGGTAGTCAGTTGCTTTCTTGAGGGTGGGAAGCATTCAAGGTCTCCCTCATTGGTTGCCAGGTAACTGCAAATATAGCCATAAGGCGTTGAGCCTTTAGGGTGCTGATGAAAGAGAGACAACTGGATATTTGTAGGTTCCTGGCTGAGTTGGTATCCAAGGAAGAGCCCAGAGGCCACTGAAGCTAGGTCATGGCAATTGACCTGTGTGAGGCAAGAAAGCAGCACCACAGGAACCTCTGTGTAGTGGCAGAAAGGAAGTACAGGTAAGTCCTCCACATTGATTACATCCTCTTGCTGTCTGAAAAGCTGGTCCCTCTCCAGGTTGCTGGTTTCCATTACCAAGTAATGTTCCCCAAATCCAGTTAGGTCTTTGGGATTGGAGGGAGGCACATTGGATTTGGGGGGCAAGAGTTGGTCAGAGCATGTGGTGCCCCTGTAGTGAGCACCACTTGTTGAAAATGGGCACACACCAGCAGATTCAACAGGAGAATTAGTAGACAGGGGCACACGCTCACTGTATGCCTTGGAATTTGAAGATTTGGAAGACATTGGCCAACTTAATTGTAATGAATGTTTTTATTGGGTCCTATACAAGTAGGGAAAAACTGTCCCCTGGGCGTCTACTGCCAATGCCTTATATAGGGGTATTCTCATATTACTAATCACCAGTTGCTGACAATGTCTTCTAGGACATTCCAGCACACTGTAGAGTCTTGGCGGGGTTGGCAGAAGAGGGAACAACCTTCTATTTTAGGGCAAAATCCCTCAATGTCTAGCACAAGAACACCCTCTGCTAGCACATTAATTAGTTATCCTTTTTAAGGTAAGCAATCTCTTCCATATCTGGTTCTAAACACAAGTTAAATAGGTCAATCAAATTAACCCTGGCACCTTGGTGTTATTTCCTTTTGAAGCTGGCATCTTGGTGCTTGCTGTAAACTAGGGCGGCGCTAAGCGCTCACAAATAATCATGTTGGCACCTCAGCGCTTGATGTAATTTATTGCAGCGCTCTGGCACTTGCAATTAATTATGCTGGCACCCTGGCACTTGATGTAAACTAGAGCAGCGCTCTGGCACCAAGAATAACTAATGCCAGCGCTGTGGCGCTTGTTATTTAGAGTGGCGGCAGCGTGGCGCAATTAATCCTTAGCAACAAAGTCATGGCTTGCTTATCATGCATTTAATTATGTGGTAAGTTGGCACTTGTTTCTAAAAGGGTAATTGATTGGCCCTGGTTAATTGTCAATGGCCACCTAATGAATTAAGCTTTCCACAATCCCTGGTCAACAATTCTTCACAAAGTGAGTCTCTGCCTCTAGATTGACTGTTTTTTTCCCACCTGTTCTTTGAGATCCGCCCCTTCAACCCAAGGATTGATGAAGACTCAAGAGTGATGACCTATCTGGTCACAGTATTCAACTTTGGCCTCTAGGAGGATTTTATGAGTTCATGGTGAGGATGTGAGGGCCACAAGAAGACAAACCAGAATTGGAGGTGGCACAATTCTGCTGCACAACTGCTCCAGAATGGGTAAGATGTATATCCTGAAACAGTGTATTTATGCTCTTCACAGAGGAAAGCATGGTATTATGTGCCTTAAAGTGGAGACACAGAAGCTGATTAAACTTGAGGGTTTGAACGCAAGCCATGTAAGCTTTATGTACTGTCAATTTCTGCTTGTTATCAGTTGTTGTCCTTCCATGTAGAATCTATCTGCAAATTTAGCTAGATTTTCCTTAGGTTTGAAAGCAATATGCAAGAAAGTGTCATTTTTTACTTCCAAACTAAAGCTACCACCAAATTTGTCAATCAGAAGTTGCTTCATATCTTCCCAGGTTTTGATGGTGGGCAACTCGGGCACCACCACCTCCTGAAAGGTTGGGTGAAGGCAGGTTAGAATGTGTTCCTTCTTAACCTCACCAGAGGCTTTCTTCATGGCAGTTTTTTTAGATAGTTAGGAATGCTGCAATGGTAGAAGTTTTGGGTTTGAAGACTTGCTTAAAGGTAGGTTTGAAGTATGCTTTGGGAGTTGGACCACCATTGTTGCTATCAAGTACAATTATGCGCGGGGAGAATTCTGCTTCAGATTCAGAAGGGGGCTGTCTGGTTCACAGCTGAAGAACACTCTATTAAAGAGTAGTCAAGGTGTCAGCAGTGCAGGCACCAGTATTATTGGCTAAGGTGGTCTGTTGCTCAGTAACGTGTAGGCGTTGGCCCTGAGTTGTTACTACTATGAAAAGCTCAGCCAGTCAGGAGATAAGGGAAGGATCCGCTGTGAGGCAAGGGGCAAATCTGTCATTCACTGAGTCAATTAATTCACTCATTTCTTGCACGTATTTATCAAGTTCAGAGTGGTCCAGTTTCAAGTGGTTCACCTCATTAGCTAGAGCAATCAACTATCTAGCACAGTGGATTTGGGGGGCTCCTGGCAGGCCAGGACAGCAGCTATCTTTGTCAATAACCCCAGGTGGACTATCAGCAGTTGCCACCATTTTGCATAAGGCAACAACCTCTTGCTGTAGCTCAGCAACTTGAGCCGTCAAAGCAAGCACTTGGAGATCTGGCTGAGGTGCTTTGGTAGGGCAACCTGACTGCAGGTGGACACTTGCAGCTCTCAAATGGCATCCCATAGCCTCTGTTCTCTATCCACCAAATTTTCAGACGGGGAAGAAGGTGGAACATCTGGCTTGGGCATAGACAACCCATTCACTTGAGTCTGGAGCTTGGCAATGGCAGTGGTGGTGGCTACCCTTTCTTGACCAAATTCTTCACTGAGCTTACAAAGGCCTTTAACAGCAAAGTCTGCCACTTGTTGTAGTTTAACAAAGGAGTAAGCATTTGATGAGGGGCACTTTTTGGGGGAGCTTCAAAAATGAAATTAAGAAAGAAGAGAAGTATATTTTATTGGGCAATAATTTAGACTTATATAGCTTTATCTGTGGCAAAGATTCAGTTAAATCAAACCTAAGGATTGGTCATGTGCAGGATGGGTTCAAGTTGCTGGATAATTGAACAGTCAAGTGCTATTGCTTTGTTGTCATTTATGGCATGTCAAACTATATATTGGAAAAGCACCAAATCAGGCAATGACAGGATGTTAAGTGGGTTGGCAGTAGACAGAGTACTTGTACATCCAGATCCTTGACACCCCCTTAAGGGGTTACTCTGGCACATCAGGAGGGGGCTTTGTCTTAACAGCTGCTGCCTAATGTTCTTGGAGCTGTTTGCTAGTTGGTACCAGTTGGTTTGAGTGATCTCCTTTGCTAAGGCAGAGGCAGAGGCAGGATCTGTGATACTTCTTGGTGATGGGCTCTTTGGTGCCCTGGAACTTAACCAGGTAGGTGTTCCTGTCTGGTCTGTACTTGATTCTTCCTGGTCCCCTGTGTAGTGAGTCTAGCTTCTTTTGGTTCCCAGCCAGAACCAAGACGGGGGGGGGGTTGATGGGGAATGGTTTCTCTGTACAGTTACTTTTGTGCTATGAGCCTTTTTTTTCTGCCAATTTAGCTTTGAGGCGTATTTGTTGTAGAGTTGGTACTTGTTCTACTGTGGGAGGTTTTCCTGGGGGATTTTTATGTATGGTTGGTTGTTGCGGGCAACTATCTCTGGTTTGTATTGGTATGTTAGTTTAAATAGTGAGTAGCCCGTCCCTTGATTGGTGTGGACCTGGGATATCAGTAATACATGTTTCATGTATAGTGGCTATGTGTCTTTGGCTTTGCCATCCATTATTTTCTTGAGGGTTCTGATAAGGCTGACGTTTAGGCGTTCAACTCTGCCGTTGGCCTGTGGCCTATAGGGCAAGGTTGTAGAGTGTTTGATGTTTTTGAATTTCAAATTGTTGTTTACTATGTGACCTAATAACTCTGTTGCTCCATCAGTTATGATGTAGTCTGGAGTACCATAGTCAGCTATGATTACTTTGTTAATATATTGGAGAATTATTTCTGCTTTGTGATCCTTTGTTGCCCAGCAGATGGGCCAATGTGTAGCAAAGTCAATGGCTACAATTAGGAAACATTGTTTTGTCTTAGTTTCTGGGAAGGGGCCCACTACGTCCAGTCCTCAAACCTTGAATGGTTCAGGGTCAGGTACTGGACTGGCTGAGGAGCCTTGGTGCTGGCGTATTTCTCACACACTGTGCACTTTTTTAGAACATTGGTTATGTCTTGTTTAAGATTGGGCCACCATACTATCTCTTTTAGAGTGAGGTATAGATTGTTAACCTTTGTGTGTCCTAGTAGATGGTGATGTCTTAGGATGGTGTCAGCTCTTTGTGTGAGTGGGATGTAAGGGACATGTTTGTTGTTAATGATTTGGTATACAGTGCCATTTGATACATGGAAATATTTTTTGTTCCTTACTAATGTATTGTGGGTAGGCTGGTGTGTTGAGGGATTTTTCCTTTGGTTTTATCCTCAGTATTATATAGATTGGGCCAGTCAGGATCCAGGTGGTCAGGATGATCCTCTCTTGGCTGACATATCCTAGAGAGAGCGTCAGCCGTGACCAGCTCTGCCCCCTTTTTGTATTGGATGTCTAAATTGAGATGCTTTGACAGGGACATCCATTTGGCTTGTTGCTGTGCAAGTGTGTTCTGAGTTTTGAAATATATTAAGGATTTATGGTCAGTTAGTACTCAGACATTTAAATATCTTTCTAAGTAACATCTCCATTTTTTGCATGTGTGATATATTGCTAGCAATTCCTTATTGTGTATTGGGTACCTCTGATCAGTGTTGGTTAGTTTTCTACTTTTGTAATATACTGGCAGGAATTCTTGCTGTCTTGGCTGGCAGATCTGTAGGACTGCGCCAATGGCGGTGTCACTGGCATCCAACTCAAGCTCATAGCACCTGTTGTTATTAGGGTATTGCAAGATTATGCTTTGATCAAAACTTGTTTTAATAGTTGGAAATTTTGCCGCATTATAGTGTCCAGATGAATTTCTTTTTGGCATTACCGTTGATTAAGTCATTGATTGGTGCAGTGAGCTTTCCATAGTCTTTGATGATTTTTCTTAGGTAAGCTACCATTCCAAGAAAGCATCTAACTTGTTTAACAGAGGTAGGGTGTTGCATGTTATTTATGGCTTTAATTTTGTCTGGATCTTCTTTAATGCCACTGTCAGAGACAATGTGGCCCAAGGACAGGAGTTCCTTTTCCATAAATTGTCACTTACTAGGTTTGGTGTAGATTTTGTGCTTTGCGAGTCAATTGATTGTCTTGTGGATATGCGTGAGCTGTTCCTATTTTGTTTTTGAGAATATTGTGATATTGTCAAGGTAGAATAATGTATTTGAGAGACCTTTTAGTGCTTGGTTCATCATAGTGATAAACGTTGCGGGGGTGTTAGTAATCCCAAAGTCATTGCTCTGCATTCAAAGGATCCAAATTGTGTACAGAACGTGGTTTTTGGTATGTCTTTTTCTTTCACTTTAACTTGGTTATAAAAAGAGGTGAGGTCAATTTTGGAGAAAAATTTGGCTCCAGAGAGTCTTAAAAACAGGTCTTCAACGAGGGGAAGTGGGTATTTATTCTTTACTGTACTTGTGTTTAGTGCTGTGTAGTCAGTAACTAAGCAAAGAGATCCTTCTTTTTTCTTTACAAAGAAAACTGCTGCCCCCACAGGTATTCAGACAGGCAGATGAATCCTTTTGCTAGACTGTCCTCAATATGGGTTTTGAGGGTTTGGGTCTCCAAGGGGGAGAGTCTGTAGAGGGGTACAGGTTTTGGCATGGCTTTACATAGGTCAATGTCATGTTTGACCTCCCGTTTGGGGGGTAACTCTGTGAGCTCTTCCTTGAATACATGAGCGTATTCATTTAGGAGCGCTGCAAGTTCTGGGCATTGGATTTTGGTTGTTAGCATATTATTGAATTTGCTGTACCTCATTATGTGGAGGTTACTGTCTTTGATTAGATGTTCTGAGTTGTCTTGATTTATGACTTGGACAAATACTGTGTCCCTTAGAATGAGATTGTTAGGTTTTTTGAGGATATTAAAATTGACTCTGTTGCGTTTGATGGTCATGGTTTTTGTTTTTCAACATACACTGGGGTTCACTCAAGTGAACCAGTCTATGCCTGCTACAATTTTGTAGTTTATGTTGTCCATGATAAGTCCTTTGATGGACGTTTATATGCCTTGGAGTCAATTTTGAAGGAAGTTGTTTTGCCTTCAAGTAGAACTTTTGATTTATCTGCCATTCTGGTGTATTTGAAGTTGGATTTGACAACTGGTATTTTGTACTTGGTTACAAACGGTTTGCTAACCATAGTGTGTTGTGCATCAAAGTTAAATAAAATTTTATGTGTATGAGATTTATAAGTGCATGGGTAGACAAGAAGTTGTGAGTGATCTTTAATTTTTAAGTTAATAAAAATGGAGGATTGAGGGACATGTGGGATGCAAGCAGCAAAGTCTGTTCCTTGGTACAGTTTCTTGTCAAGTTGGGGGGAGACAGAGGCACTTAAGCCTGTTCCACCTCTTTTTTCCCTGTTCCTCTGTTTTTAGACCTTAAAGGCCAGAGAATGTGGGGTCAGATTCATAGTGGGTTGCTATCTCAGCATTGTTTACTTTGGCAGTGTCCTCTTTCTTGAGAGAGGAGCAGTTTGCACTCTGGCTGCAATTGCTATTGTTACAATTGGAGTTGCAGTTGCTATGATTGGTGTTTTGGCGCTTGTTGTCATTGGAGTTTTCTCTACCATTCCAATTTGAGGAGTGGCTGCCATGTGTGTAGAATATTCTATTTTTGTTGCATTATTGAATGGATCTGCCAAAACATAGTCCGTTTATGTTAAGGGCAATAGAACAATCACCCACTTGTTTTGCCGTATTTTCAATTCTATGCCTGTAAACTTGTTTAATTGCGCCTAAAAAGCGCTATTTGAATCAAGGGTTTATTGTGCATAGAGCTTGGTCTTTACTTCTGCGGCTAATAATAGAATTTAAGCATTTAAGAGCCACTTTCCTCTATTTAGCAAGGCGCATAGAAACAGTTGTTTTCTTGCCCAGGCACTTTCCAATGCCATTTCACCACTGCCTCCATATGGCAAGTCCTTCTTTTGGTGCCTCTTTCCTTTGGCAATAATTCCCCCGCCCCCATTATATAACCTTCTAACATATCAAATAAAGAACCAGTTTTGTCTTATTATCTTCTTATATTCTACTGTTCTTACCCAGGCTGTCACTATACCACAACAGGTATAGTATTAAGATAAATAAGTAGTAGACTAACTATTTGTAGAATTCAGCACCCAGGCAGCACATTTTACAATAATGTTTGTGCATTTTTCTGTGTTTGGCTTCTGCAATGAGCGCAGGCATGGAGGTGTTGGCCTCTGGGCAGATGAGGGCAGCAACAGAGGGTTTAATTCTGTTGATAAATAATGCTCTTATGTTCATGTTGTTAGCTTGTGTTGGGTTTTGAATCAGGTGGTGTATCTTTTCAAATTCATTGGTGTAAGCTGTGATAGTGGTCTTCTGGGGAAGATTTCTGAGCTGTATTGCAATGTCTTGGAGGAATTCAGTGACTCAGAAGTTGTAGGTGATGACTACTTTGAACTCTTCCAATTTTTCAAGCTGGTTGTCAGTTTGTGAGCCAACCCAGGTGGCAAACCAGTTAGCTGCAGTCTTGTTCAGGCTCTTGCTGGCTTCCTGGACCCGTTTTTCATGGGGGATGAGGCTGTCACAGAGTTTAGCGGCTGAGTGCTCTTTCCAGTTGATGTCTTTTTCTTTGTTTTTACCAAGGAAATTGTCAATAACAATGTATTTGGTGTTGGTAACTTTGCCTGTGATAGGTGGTTGTGTGCTTATTTGTGTTTGGAGAGAGCAACTGTATTGAATTATCTTGGTGCATGCTTTGGGCATGACCAGTCCTTCAAATATGGTGCATCCACTAGGTATATCTTTGTCAATGTTGTGAGCGCAGAAGTACGTTTTCCAGGTCTCCTGGGATGTGGCCTGGTTGAGTACGTGAGCAAAGGTGGGGTGGTTCTGTTCAGTCATTTTTTCTTTTGTCAGCGTGGTCAAAAACCTGTAGCTGCTACCAATGATGAGGAGTGATTTTTGGGGAAGCTTCAAAGATGGAATTAAGAAAGAAGAGAAGTATATTTTATTGGATAATACTTTAGATTTATATAGCTTTAGCTTTTGTGGAGATTTAGTTGGATCAAAACTATAGGTTGGTCATGTGCAGGATGGGTTTGAGTTGCTGGATACTTGAACAGTCAAGTGCTATTGCTTTGTTGCCATTTCTGGCATGTCAAACTATATATTGGAAAAGCACTAAATCAGGCAATGACTTGATGTTAAGTGGGTTGGCAGTAGCCAGAGTACTTGTACATCCAGATCCCTGACACACTTAATGCATTGAGCTGCTGCACAAGGCGTTCAAAATTGGTAATATAGACTTTCAAGGTAGAATATAATTGGGCTTGTCAGGGCTGTTCTGACTGGTGGAACTCATGTAGACGCTCTCTGACATATTTGGGGATAGATTGGCACATTTTCTTGATGGAATTAACTAAGCAAGTTTGGGAAGTGACAGAGTTGCGCTGATTGTTTGACACCAAAGAAAACAGGGAGTGGATCCACTGTTAGTATGCAACAAACTGATCCCAGCAATGTGTGACAACTGCTTTTAGGGACAAAATCTTCTTAACATGGAGACCTAACACTATTTGATGGTGGGCTAAGGCGGGTTGTACAAAGGATGATAATAGGTGCTCAGCAAAGCCAGTTGCTGAGAGGAGATGCTGTGGAAATTGCGGAGCCATAATCAATTTGTAGCATTCTGCTTGAATGAACTGTAATTGGAGGCAAGGGATGGCCCCTTCACAGGCTATCCCAAGGGCTACTGCCATTACTTGTTCTAAGTCAGGGGTACCCAAAGGTTAGGCCACTAGGAGGGGACCATTCCCAAGGTTCAGTACAGTAGGGACAATAGGTGGGTCTGTGAGTCTTCCTCAATAGGAGGACTGGTGATTTCAGGTGAAGTTGGCTCTTGAATAGGAGGAGGCAAAGGTCCTGAAAATGTGGTGGTAAAAGGGATAACCAAGGGGCTTACAGCCCCTGTAGTGAGCACCATTTTAGTTGTCTTCTGAGGTGCAGCACAGGTACACAACATGAATCCTAACCTTAGGATTGGATTTTTAATAAGTCTTTGTTAGATGGCAGGGCAGGCTATGCAATTACCTTGTGGCCCTGAATGAATAGTCTCTACTAGTTGTGGCTAGAGAGAGACGCCAAAGTACTTGGAGACACAAAGACAAAAGTTTGAATAGAACTTAAATTTTATTGGGTATAAAGATTGGGAATATATACTTTATAGCTTTACTACAAACCAAATACTAGGACAGTAGGATCACTTGCCACAAGCATGAGTGGGACAAGTGAGTTGTGCAGAATCAGGAAACTGAACAATTGAATTTTCAATTCTGGATACAAACTCATTTTGAGGCGCAAAGGCAAAAAAGAGAGATTTGTCCTCCAAATAACCCATCAAAGGCAAAATCAAAACATGGTGAATGGCGGCATTTGCAACAATCTTCTAATTAGGAGTGTTGCCAATTTGACATGCTGACCCTTTTCTCAAGTTATTCATGTCTCAAATCTTATGTAAAACCTGCCACTATGCCACCCTCTGGTGGCTTTGTGGTTTCCCACTATAGTATATCAATCATAATATTCTACAATAAAGTACATCTTATTATATTCATTCTTGTCCTTTATAATGGACTGTTATCTTCCCTAATCAAATACTGAACTCTAATTGGTTCAGTTGTAACAGTGGTGGCAGCGGTAGGTTTAATTAACAACCTACCTGTAAGAAAATCCCTCCAAGAAAGGACAAAGTGCTGGCTGTATAACTACACCTCATCAAGAGACCTTCCTCCTCATCTCTGATGGGGTAATCCCTGAGAGTTACACCACATATCAGGATTAACTAGTGCTCACCAGCATTTACAACAGACTCCACTGGGACAATGGGATATAAGCATCACTTCACCACAGTCAGACCTATCACAACAGCAACTGTGGTAAGTTTGACTCCCTGGTGATTAACTCCCTGGTGCTCAACTCCCAGGTAGTCAACACTATAGTAAAGTGAGAATTCAGCCTTTTCCCTGATTGACAACTGGAAATCAACACTTTTTTAATTATTGGATCTTGATGTACTGAAAAATTTTAATATAAAATTAAGCATTACAGCTATGGTATACTAAAGTAGCCCCAGAGAGCGCAAAAATGCAATAAAAATTGTATCTTGAATAACAAGAATAAGGAGAAATAAGCAACTATTTCTCATTTTACTATGTAATTTAGACTCTTCATTATAAAAATATTTTTGATTCCTATAAAAATTAAAGTTCCAATGAGACAGAAACAAACACAAACATAACAATGAAAGTTACGCAAAATATGAAGAAATATTAATATTTATTTGATATAGTTCATATAAGTATAAATGTGAATTTATTTTTTTATTAGGAAATTAACAAAAATTAAGATATTTCATTCACTTTCAACTATAACTATTCATCTCAAACTTACCATGTATACATAAAATAATCAGTGCTATCTAATTAAATCAAAAATAGAAAATAAAAACTAAAAACTAATTGATCAAAACTAAAAAGTAAAAATTAAAACCATAGAAGCAAAACAGCAAGTTTATTCCTCCCCATTCTTCCCCTTCTTCATTTTGTCCCCTTCTAGGAGGGCAGTTGTGATGAGCTCAAGCTGCTACTTGATTTCTGAGGCCTTTTATTTATGCTTGGCTGCATTTTGAATGGCCTTGGTGAATAGGGTGAAACAGGTTATGGGCTTGGTGGGGGGACGCGGTTTGCCAAGTCACGCAGCTTGGTGATGGTTTTCTCCTGCTTGTGCTGCAGAAGGGAGAAAAAATTATTGAATTTTGGGTGGAGCCCAAAATTGGCCTTGGGGTGTTTGTGATAAGCCTCTAGCACTGAGGTGGTCTTGAGCTCACCATTCACTGCCGCCCGGTACACATTTCAGCTGGCCTTGGCAGGGGCCTTGCCTTGCCTCTGCGTGACAACCTTCCCAATACACTGGGGCTCAAAGTACTCAAGGAAAGGCTTAAACTCTGAGTGCTTAACTATGTAAGGATCCTTTGAGAGAACCTCAAACCCCTGCACAGTGTGCTCTTGCTTTAAAAAAGCCAAGGCACTAAATTGTGCCAGCACAAATTTGCAGGTGTCCAAAGTATCTCTCTGGATCAACCTAATTAGCTCAGCATGAGCCTGCACATTCCAAGCAACTGCTTGGTGGTAGTGGAAGTGGCACCCCTGCACCTCCCTGCTGAACAGCTGCTTGAATGCATTGAACTGAGCAGGCTCAAAGTCCATAATGCACATGGTAGGACCAAGAGCTCTCAGCTTTACCTTTTCCTCCAAGTCCAGGTTGGCCTGGTCTTTGTCAGAGGCAGGAGGGTTGGCGCGGGTGTAGGGGGGTATTCTGGGCATTGTTGCTGTCAGGAAGGAGGGAAAGTGCTTGGCAGAGGATGGTAAAAGCACGGGTGTAAATGGCCTTGGTGGCCTCAGGAAGAAGAAAGAATGCAAGTGGAATCACCCAGATATCAATCTGGGCATGGATTATCCAGAGCTGCTTGAACATCTGGGGGCAAGTGGCAAAGGTACCATCAACTAGCCAGGTTGAAGCCCTTTTCAACTCAATCAGGTTCTGCTAAGTTGAGTAGCAGATTATGCAGTCTTTGGTCGCAGGTCTTGTCATGGAGGAGAAAGCGCTCCCCACTTGGAAGCTGCTTGAGCTTGTGGGTGAGTGTAAGCTCTGAGAGGATGTCCAAAGCCTTGGGGGGATTGGCGGCAATACACTTATTGCTTATGAACTTAACTAACTGCTCTTAAGTTGGCACCAACTTAAGATTGTTAGGTTTTAAGTACTTCAGGGCTTTAATAGCCAGATCAGATGCCCAGAGGTGAGAGGATGTTGGGATCACCTGGACCAGTTACCATTTTAACATCCAGGTTATAAGATGATTGGGGGGCTCACAAGAGTGCTCCCCCTTCTCTGTAGTTACTCGCTCTCAGCCCTCAGTGTTTAGCCACCCCTTCAAATCTTATCCTCATAGACAAAGTGCTTGCTCTTGGTTTGGCACTGTATATTTTTACAATTAAAAATGTAGTTATCAGCTACGTAGCCAGGGCCGCCCTTTACAGAAATAATTGGGAAGTACTGGGGAAAGCGCTTGGGGACTTTAAACTCTCTGTTCACATTAAAGATATTGTGGATGGCCAGTGGATCCCAAGCCACATGACCAGAAGCTTTGAACTTCTTGAAGTACTCCTCAGACTCATCTTGTGGATTAGATGAGGGAGGGGGGAAGAGCCATTGGGAGGGGGGAGGGAAAGGTTCTTTGAGGCCTGCTTGGATGCCTCCTTTTTCTTACCAGAAGAAGAGGTAAGCTCCTTGGTAGCCTTTGACTTATTGGTATGGCTCTCCTTGGTGGGCTTGGAGTTGGCCTCTGAGTGTTAAAAGAAATGGTCAGTAAAATCACCATAAGATTTATTGGGGGAGGAATTTTTGGGGGAAGGTGAAGAAGATGTGGAAGATGAGGGTGGAGGGGGGAGGAGTAGGAGGAGATAGAGTGGGAAGAGATGGAGTGGAGGCAGTTTCTTTGGAGCCCTTGGAGGCTTGGCACTTGGGCTGTTGGCTGTTCTTGTTTGATCTTGTCTAAAGAAAAAAATTAGTTTTGTAAATAAAACAGTGTGAAAGATATGAAACACAGAGGTAAAGCAAATTTAAAAGTTAAATAAAAAGTATGCAAATAAAGTTTTATTTATTAAGAAAAAAACATAAAAAAGTAAGTATAAGAAAAATAGAAACTCAAAGTATAGATATAAAGGTTAAAACATAGAAAATAAGTGAATTTATGATGAAGCATCAAAGATGTTAGGTTCAGCATAACATCTTAGTGTTAAATCAATGTAAAAGTTTAATTGAAAATCAAAAAAATTATGAAAATTATATGGAGAGCAGCATAAAAAGTAGTAGATTGTAATTGCAAAAAAATAAAAAATTATTATGTGGAATTTTCTTTATTGTGATTGAAAAATCAAAACAGTGTAAAGTGTCAAGTTTGGCACTGTTGAGTATGCCAGAGTTGAGCAGAAACATCAAATTTACTATGTTTTTTACATATAAAACTTGCTTAAATTTAAACCAGGTTTGAAAGTTAACCCAAAAGCAAGGCAGTTCTGTATGCTCAAAAATAAAAAATACAACATAAGTTAAAAAAGTAAATGAATGGGAATGTGTTTATTAGTGTTTAAGTTATGCTGGGAGGAGCTGGGAGTGAATTATTTACCATAGTGTTGGTTAAAACGTTAAGAAGCTCTCTGTACTAATCCCCAAGTTAAAGTGTCAAGTGGGTGAGTGTCAAGTGGCGCTCATAGTGTGTCACATATTAATTTAGCCTTAATTCCAAGCCTTTGATTAGTTAAATCCAAAAAAGATTGGGTTTCAAGTGGATAGAGTCAAACAAAGAAGATGTCAAGTTTCAATTTTTTATAAATTACATATGAAATCTCTTAATAAATTGGGCTTAATTATGTGGCACCACTTAATCCAAAAACCCAGGAATGACATAATGTAAAACAAGTGGGGTATTTGATTAATGTCTATACCACTAAATTCAGTATAGTGGTGCTTGGGAGCCTAATAAACAACTATGGACACTAATAATAATAATATAATAGTAAATAACAATTTTTATATAAGTGCAAATTTATTTTATTAATAAAATTAAAATTTGGCTTAAAAAGTGTCAAACTAGTCACTTTTTTTTAGAGTGTTGAACACAGGGTTTTTATTTCTATTAGTAAATTTACTTATAAATTGCCCCTTAAATTGGTATTTTAGCTAACTGAATTATTAAACAGAGTCAAGTTTGAGTAAATTCAACCTTGGTTTTTGGTTTTAAACCCCTAAATTACTAGTAAAAATTAGCTTAAAATTGGTTAAGCCAAAAATACTAATAAATTCACATATGCGGCACTTGACTCCCTGGTACTCAACAAAGTTTTGAGTACCAGGGAGTGGAACTTACCACAGTTGCCATCACAACACATTATGAACATACAACTGGAATTCTTCACAGGTGGCATGGAGGGATCAACATGGTAGGTTGGCTGCACTCCACAAAATCTGTCTTCTCATCTGTCAAGTACCTAATCTCATGTGGTTTACCACTGCGTCAGGATGACTTAATAAGCTTCTGCAATCTGGTTTACCAACTGTATTGACCAGAAAAACAAAGTCTTTTGGGCAGCCTTCAGGGACGTCACCAAGTCCTGCTACAGTGACTCCTTTTCACCCATTGTAATGGGGACCCCTTGATTTCTTACAAACAGACGGGGAATGTCCATAAATCCCTCACTGCTTTGCAACAAGCACTTGCTACTGCCCCAAAAGCCATCAATAACAAAAATTCTATGCTCCTCACCCTCATCATCAATGGGTTGAAGCCCCATATCTGCAAATGGGTGCCTGTATGGTGCTGTACTTCCATTGATGACTGCTAAAAAAGCCATTGTAGAAGCAAACAATCAAGCCACAATTGGCTCCCAAAGATCTAATGACGCACCCCCTCAACCTTGTCCTGAAACTGGCAGCACCCACAATCAATTGGATTGTTGCCAGTCCCGTCAGCAGAAAAATGGCAATAAGCACCCTCATGAGGAAAGGCTTCAGCTGGCACAAATTGAAGACTTGGGAAAAGAATGGGGTTTGTAGACGCAAGAGACTTTGCAACCAAATTTAATATTTACTCTTGATATCTCCTTGCCAAAAATTCTTTTGACTACAATGTACATAAGGTGGAGACATTATATGTATTCCAGCTACATAGTGAAAACCCTGCTCTACAAGCCAGCCATTCCTCTAATGAAATCACTTGTTTGGCCTATCCATTTTACTTTTGTGGAAACATCCACAGACTTCTAGTAGATACTGGGTGCTGTGAATGCCAATGTTCACACTCTTTCAATTTTGCATTTTTTGGGGTTTTTTAGGACAAATCCCTTGCTTTTGCTCCTTGAAATGGGTCTATTTCCAAAGTGGGAAATTCAATAGTTCAGTTTCCTGATTCTGAGCAACTCACTTGCCCCACTAATGCTGGTGGCAAGTAATCCTACTGCCCTAGTATTGTTTTGTGGTAAAGCTACAAAGTAATTATTCCCAATCTTTATACCCAATAAAATTTAAGTTCTATTCAAATTTTTGTCTTTGTGTCTTCAAGTACTTTGGCGCCTCTCTCTAGCCACAACTAGTGGAGATTATTCATTTAGGGCCACAAGTTAATTGCATAGCCTTCCCTGCCATCTAACCAAGACTTAGTAAAAACCCAATCCTAAGGTTAGGATTCCCCATTGTGTGTCTGTGCTGCGCCTCAGAACACAACATTACTACTATTCAAAATTGCAGTCCTCCATGGATGAGTTGAGTCAATCTCCTGCTGTAATCATACTTCTGAAGATCTGGTGAGACAAGAACAAGAATTTTGGGATGCTATTCATGAATTTTGTGCTACCACAAGAAGCCAAGCTCCTCAAAAGACTGCACTTAAACCTGATCCTCTTGTATCTGTACTGACTGCCCAGGTGGCTGCGCTCCAACAAGAAATCTTGGAGCTGCAAGCATCTGTCTCTGAGTCCACCAGTTTGCCAGGGCCCTCCAAAGATGAAGGTTGTTGACCTGGACTTCCTGGACAGTCACATATCAGTTGTTCTAGATATTTGATTGCACTTGTCAATAGACTTGACCATATAAAGCAAGATCATGATGCTCTAGACACAGAATTTCAGGAAATGACCAAGTTAATTGATTCTGTCAATGAGCAATTCTTCCCTTATCTGTTGATAAGCCCTTCCTTGACTTTGCACCTAGCTAAACTCTCAACTGTGGTGACTAAACAACGGCACTGGTTGGATAATGCTGAGCAGTAAACAGGCCATGCTGCTGAAGCTGGCACCCACAACTTCAACTCTCTAGTCACTTTGAAGGAAAGTTTTTTGACAGCTGTGGGACAGACAACCTCCGACAGAATCTGAGGCTGAGTTTCCCCCTTGCATCAATATGGTAGACAGTAATAATGATGGACCAACTCCAGAGACTAATTTCAAACCTAACTTATAACAGGTCTTTGACCCAAAAACATCTACAAGTGCTGTCTTCATTACTCTATAAAAAACTGCCATCTATAGGGCTTCTAATGAGATCAAGAAAGCCACATCTTGATCTGCCTCTGCCCATCTGTCAAGAGGTAGTGTGTCAGGATTGACATTTCTTTTCCTCTAGGAACCCAAGCCCAGGAGTGGGATTTGAACCCTGACACTGACTCCCCACAGGCTGCTGGCCCTATGGACCAAAGGGCCGCCTGCCTGCATTTTCTTGAGACTGAGCCTCCGCAAGCTGAAGCCCCTGCTAAGTCCTGAGGTCAGAATACCAGCACAAGTTGGGCTATGATGGAGCCCAAGGAGGAGCTTCTCAAATTTCCTAATAGAGGCAGAGAAAGATCCTCTGTGAAATTAATGGACTTGAAGTCATCTCAGGTAACCTGTCAGAGCCCAGAAAGCCATGGATAATCAGCTGGCCTTCCTAGAGGCAAAAAATACCACAGCTTGGGAACCCCTACCAAGTATCCTCCAGAGCAAGAAAAACCCCTTTTGACTAATGAATGGCCTGGGATTTGAGAGGCACACAAGCCTCAAATCCCTGGCTTTGATTCCATTATCAAATTTGGGCCTTTCAACTATCAGAAAATGTTACATCAGGAGTGTGATTATTCAATTGTGCAATTGGGCACTTGATCACTCAAGGGATCTATAAATAACTGTGGCACCTTGGCATGCTGCAGTTCAAGAAAGCTTCATATTATACCAATCAATGAGCAACCACCACCTAGTCCAAGTACGCAAATTCCAGTGAAAGTTGTAAGTTTAACTGCAATTGATGCCATCAGTTCTCTGGTGGCACTAAAAGCCTCAAAATTACCAGTAAGTATAAATAGTGAGGAGGAGAAGACCTCTTCACTGTTACATCTTAAATAAACGACTTTATGCTCAGGATTCCTTATTTTCTTGCAAGATCTATCTACTTTTGCACCAATATAACTATTCTGTTTGCATTTATTTGTATCTCTACTACACTTTATAACCTCACACATCTGCTCCTCCTGGCCACCAAGAGTGATCATTTTGCCCTCCATGCTGGAGATTCCTCTTACTCTCCCCTGCCAACTGTGCCTCCTGCCCAGGACTTCAAAAAGCTGGGTTTTGTCTATATCACAGTATTGGGTCTGGTCAACCAGGTTGTGCCCCATACTGGGAGTTGGCGCCCCCTAGCTATAACAGTTAACTACCTGGTCATAATAGCCCCAATTGTTCACATGGCCTTCCAGTCCTAGCCTTTCTCCCCTGTGGGAGCCCAGCCAGACTCTGGTATGGGCCACAACAGTATGTCAACTATATCAAAACTAGTAACCCTTGGTCCCTATTCTTCTTTGATTATAGGGGTATCTTGAATGCTTTTATTTTTGACCTCAGCTTACTACCTAAGACATTGTAAGACCAAGAAACAAGAAAAGAATGAAAGCCAAGAAGAAATTGTCACCAAGCCGTCTCAAGTCCAGACTGTGACCATCTTCACCTCAAACCAGAATACTGATGCTGTCAGGAACCTTTTTCCTGACTCCTTTTTAAATGTGACTGAAGGGTTGTTATTTATTAACTCAAAAACACAAAACAACATCATTTTCAACACTTGTGAGCCTTTCAGCTCTTCCCAGACCAAGGATCAAACCCAGGACTCTAATCAGGAAGAGAACATTAAACCAAAACCAGGCAATTCCTTTAAATTACCTATTTATTACCCACCAATTCAATCTGACTTTGAATTTGAAAACCATTTCAAAAGCAAAAAGGTTAATATCAAGAGTGATAACGTCACTTACCACTCTGATTCTGATTGGCTGCTTGATGCCACTTGTGTGATTAATAACCCGCTCTCTCTATATATGAACCAGACTCTGTATAGTAGGATATGCAATCAGCAGGCTTTGTTCTGCTTAATTAGCTTCTACTTGCCAATATCTTTGTGGTTCCAGCTTTGACATCAACTTGTTATGCCTATTATTAAGATAAACTGTATCTCATACTTGAAACTGGTAAGTCATACATGATAGACTCATGATAATCTTCTCTATTATCCCAAATATCCACCCAAATGTTTCAGACTTATTATAAGGCTATATAAGTGACCTTTTCTTATTTACTTCAATTGTTCCAGCAATAAAGATTATTACTCTTCTAGCTACTCCTCCATTTGATAACACTCCTTTTCTGAAGCCATGAGGGGAATTCTTTTCTTATCTTGGTTTCTAGCCTACTTCTTGATCAAGGTGTACGCCTTGGAAAACCCAACTCCAACAACCAAATGGTATAATTCCTCTCCAGATGACGCTCACCAGAAGGAATCCCTTGCCAAAGGATGATTCAAATATCCTTCTGAACATTGGGGACGTAAATTCCATTATGGTTGCTTGTTTGCTTCCCCACTTACTGAACCTACTCTGGTTAGACCTTACGCCTCATTTTACCTCTTGACGTATTTGGTGGGCTACTATCTACTTGGGCAATTCAGTTCTATGTTTGGAAGATTTGCTTATCTAGGACAACTTGGACATCTTGTGATGGTCACGGTTCCTATTGGCTTGGTCATAGCAGGCTTGAATATAGGGGCCTTGGCCCATCAGCTGGGAAGTTTGTTTGCCGCAAAATGGGTCCCTGAAAGCTGCTCCTACAACCTTTCCTGGCCTTCCAAAAATGGACTTGGCTGGCTTCAGGAAAGAAATGATCATGATAAACGCCCTGTTAGGTGCCCACCCTGAGAGCTTCAGAGACAACACTCAGAAGGTTATTATAGTGGCCGCCCAACTGAAGGATGACGCCAGAGAAACCTTCTTGACCAGCCTAGAAGAAGATCTAGACCTCATACTCTCCTATGATCAATTCCTGGGGAGAATGAATTCTGCAACCACCCCCGCTGGGGCCAAGATCCAAACCTACTTGGGGCTCATCTGCCTGACCAAAGGAAGAGACAACCTGGAGACCTACATACAACAATTCCTATGCCTGGCAGAGTTAGCCAAGAATCCTGACAACATATCAGGCCTGCATTTCAGAAACGGTTTGAACTCACATCACGCCAGCCTAATGAGACACCACTGATGTGATCCCCCCAAGGGCAAGCTCCTGGCTATTGCAAGAGGCATGGACTTCAGCCAACCACAAGGATACCACACTGGTCAACCACAGAGCAACCAGACACCTGGTGCAAGTAGGCCCCGTTTGAATATGACCCCAAAGAGTACCAGCGTCATGTCAGAAGTGGGATATGCTTCTTTTGCCACCAGAGTGGCCACTTATCCAAGGATTGCATAGCCACTCCAACAGAACACAAGGAGTCACCATTTCAGCAATAAACAACGCTTTCCAGTCTTATCCTATCATTGACGCCACTTTGTGTTACCATGACCACAAGGTGAACACTGTAGCCTTCCTAGACAGTGGAGCAACCCTAAACTACATGGAATGTACCTAGCTGAGAAACTGGGTGTACCAATCCAAGGGAACTTTGGACTGGTAACTTTGGGTAACAAGACAACAGATCTGTCCCACAAATGCAAAGAGTCTGTCTCCCTGAAGCTAAATGGGAAACTCCTTCCCACCAGATTCCACATCATGGAGAAGCTTCCAAAACCTGTAGTGATAGGGTTTGAATGGTGGGTTGACCACCAATTGAACTTGGACTATAAGAACCATCAGGTGAATGTCACTCATGAGAGCTAAACCTTAGAGGTTCCCTGCTTGAAAACTCAGCAGACCCCTGAGCTAAATAAATCACCATGGAATCCTGCAAAGCTGAGATCACAAAATGTTTGAGCCTTGGGAGTATGTCTTTTAGAAGAAGAAGCCACTGCCGTGCCTAAACACAGTCAGTTTGACCACGCTATTGATCTCCTCCCGGAAAACCAACCTAAGCATGAACCTGTTTACAGTTGTAACATGAAGGAACAAGCCACCTTAAGAGAGTACTTGGACAAGATGTTGAAGAAGGGATATATACGTGTCTCCAAATCTCCTTGTTTATCCCCTCTATTGTTTGCTAAAAAGAAGGGTGGCAACTTACGTCCTTGTGTCAATTACCAGGACCTAAACAGCATCACAGTGAAGAACAGATACCCTGTACCCAATGCCAAAGACCTCTTAGACCAGCTTTCAGGAGCCAACATCTTCTAAAAGGTTGATTTGAGGGATGCCTTCAACCAGATCCATATCAGACCTGGCAACAAATGGAAGACCAGTTTCAAGACTAGACAAGGTCTCTACAAATACTTGGTTATGCTGTTTGGTTTGTGCAACGCGCCCAGCACTTTTCAAACTATGGTGGACGTGGTCTTGGGAGGACTCAAGGATCAGTGCTGTGTAGCCTACTTAGATAAAATCCTCATCTACAGTTGCACCCCCAAAGAACATTTTAAACACCTTCAAGCTGTCCTAAAACTCTTCAAGGATCACAGACTCTTTTTTAAACTCCATAAATGTGAGTTTTTCCAAGAAGAAGTAGAGTTCCTGGGGTACAATGTACTGAAAGGAGGTTTTGCAATGACACCCAACAAAATAGAGGCCATGACGTCATGGCCTGAACCTAAGAACCGCAAGTAGGTCAGAATTTTCCTGGGCCTGGCAAACTTCTGCCAGGAATTTGTCCAAAATTTTTCTTTTATCTTCTTGCCCTTGACCCACCTCACCTCTGAGAAACACCACTTTGTGTGGGATGACACCGCCAAGTCAGCCTTTGAGTTTCTAAAGAACACCTTTGTTTCTACCCTGTCTTGGCAATGCCAGTTTACAATAAGCCCTTCATTGTGGAAACAGGTGTCTCTGACTTTGCATTGGGGGTGTTGTTTTAGGAGGGGCATGATAGTAATCTGCACCCTGTAGCTTACTACTCAATGAAGTTCACTCTTCCTGAGTCAAACTACCCCATCTACAATAAAGAGATGCTTGCTATCATCCAGTCCTTGAAACATTGGAGAATTTACTTGTGTGACACCAACCATCCAGTGAGAATCATGATCAATCACAAAAACCTGGCATACTTCTTCAAACTGTGACAACTAAGTAAGCGTCAAGCTAGATGGGCCCTATTCCTAGCAGATTACAACTTATCAACCAGCTACAAACCTGGCAAGATCAACATTGTAACTGATGCCCTAAGCTAAAGAGCATCCTATTTCCTAGCGCCAAAGAGATTGAAGAATTCAACACAAAATTCTTGCTGTCCCTAAACATGATTGAGCCAATGTGTCACAGTCTATACCAGAGTTCAACTGGACTCCTGCAGGGGGAGGCAGACTAGGCCAGGAAGGCCATGTGCAAAATTGGGGCTATTATGACCAGGTAGTTAACTGCTATAGCTAGGGGGCACCAACTCCCAGTATGGGGCACAACTTGGTTGGCCAGCCCCAATACTGTGATGTAGACAGACCCTAACTTACTGAAGTCCTGGGCAGGAGGCGCATTGGGGAGGGGAGGAGCAGTAGGAATCTCCTTCATAGCAGGCGGCAGATCTAGATGGTGGGGGTGAAAATACTTCAAGTCAAGGGTGTGGGGTGGGTTGACTAGAGTAGCAGGACTCTAACCAGGAGGATAAGGATTTTCAAGGTTATATTGTGTTGTGGATTCCCAAATAGATGCAAAGAGAATACAGTAGTTTTAAAAGCTATGGTGACAATCAAAAATACCTCAGATTATAACAAAACCAAGTTGCGCAAGATTCAGGATTCAATTAATTTATAAAATTTAAGTAATAAATGGACTGTCAAACAAAAAACAAAATTTCAATAGCCCATTATACAAAATTATATCAAACATTAAGCGGTGTAGTTCAAATCACAAACAAAATGAACTGACACAACAAGTGAAATGGATGGATGCTGTTCTGGAGTATATTATAATCCAATCAGGATTCATATGAGGCACTGACAGAAGAACTAAAATGAAACAAAACTTGAGCAATCTAGAAGCAAGATTACACAAGCACAAAACAAAATGAACTCACACAAGATGTTTAGTATGAGCAGCCTAAAATAGAAAAATAACAGTTTAACATCCAATCAACAACTATCCAATTTAGGAACAGAGGCATTTTAACCATTTTCATGGCTCCAGATTTGTATGAAAAGGTTTTTAGAACCTTCCAAATATGAACTTGAGATTACAATAAAAAATAAATCATTAAATTTTAAAATTTCTACCTTTAGTGATTTTATCTTAGGTTTTTTACAATGGTTTTTAACAGCAATATCTTTGACAGCGCCAGCAGCCAAGCCAGAAGCAGACAGACCAGCTTCAATGGAGGCAAGGCTCAGAACATGGAGGCATCTGTTTACACCCAAGCCTTTGAGGCAGGTAACAAGGAAGCTGACCTTTACATGACCACTGACCCCTATGGCTTTGACTTGTTCAGTAGTCACATAGTGTCTAGCTCTGCCCCTGCCCCTGCTCCCGTACCCACCCCCGCACAAGCTGCCCACCAACCAACCAAACAATCAGGATGGCTACTTGATTTGGAACAACTTCCTGCCACCAGCCAACTGGTCCCCCTACAGCCAATCAGGCTTCAGCTCCCCCATCCCAGCGCCCCAAGAAACAAATCATCACTGCCCAAATTCTTCAGGAAATTGTGGCACTAAATCTACAGGGTCTGTCCTGGGAACAGATTGCCGCCCAGTTGCAATTTACCCAAGCTACTGTCATGCGGGAATTCAACAACCTGATGAACAGGGGGAATCTGATTGGGACGGCCAAGAAGCCCAAGAGAGCCCCCAAGTCACAAATATCTGAGGCATAACCAATCATGATTGACCTCCTCCAGCAGGATCCCAAGCTTCCCTTGACCCAGGTCTGGAAGCATCTTGCACACCATAACATATGGGTCTCTGAGTGCATGGTGCAGCTCTGGATGTATGGGAAGGTGGCTTCTATACGGGCTTCTTACCAATTTTTCCGGCAACCAATGGGATGGCGCTGAGGATTCTCCATATGACACCGCCATCAAATCAACCCTGGTCCAATGCCTGACTAGTCTAACTGATGATGCCATGTTCATCTCCTATTACAAGCTATCAATAGCTTTTGATGATTTTGGCAAGCAGAAAAAGCCGCTGCCAAGAATAGAAGGAAGAAGGTCAAGAAGGGGATGTTCATTGGTGCATTTCTGGCTGTTTCAGCCAAGGGTTTTGTCTACTATCAGACAAACCCAGATTTTATCAATGGCTACTCATACAGCCACATCCTTGGTGGATTACTTGAATCCTGGGATGGCTTGAATTACAAGTACTGGGTTTTCTTGAACCACCAGATTGAGGGTAGCTCCACTGCCCTTGAGGCCATCCAGGGACGCGGGCACCAGGCCTCAGTCTACCCCGCTGGCCATGCGGACGTTCATATGGGTATGTTGTCTTCTTTAACATGGGATCCACATTACAGGAGCGCCGCCCTCAGGCTTTCAACAACCTCTATCTTGGGGTCCTTGACCACAATTTTCTCTTTGGCTGCCAGATGGTGGCTGACTTGTTTGCGCAAATGGTTTTTCACGTGAGCATGGGCAACCAATTACGTAAGGATAATTGCCTTCTACCTTGGGCCACTACCACTTACCAGCCCATCCAGCCAATGACCAACAAGGAATACAATGAGCGTTATATGGCAGCCATCACGCAAAATCCTCCTGCCTCCACCCCTGCCACCAACACCCCTAACCCGCAAGCCCAACCCACCCAATCCCAGACCCCCCAGGCCAGCACTACCTCTATGTCTTCTTTCCTGCGTTATTCTGCCTCCTAGGCATCACTCTCCCCAGCTCTAATAAACCCCTGTCACCAAACATTTTCTATTTATATTATCTTTATTTAGATTTTCAATTGTTCATGTTCTCTTTGTTTATAGTTGGTTTTATTCTTTATGTTCAGCTTATTTCTATAAAATCATATATTTACTATGTTGTGTATCTAGATCCAGAACACGGTTATTTTTAGCACTTAACATAGCCCCCTGTGAAAATATTAACAACAATTTGGTGATCAGCTAAATTTGAATTAGCAAATTATAGTTTAACTGTTTTTAGATAAAGTTGTTATTGGTGCAAATTCAAAACCTTAATGAAAACTTTAAGCCAATCAGGAGCCAAGTGAAAAAGTGATTGTTGTGACATAAAGGGTCAATCAATAATTCTTTGGTGCATATGCACTAATTAATATAATTAACTGGATGTTTTGCCATTGTACGCCATTGCCGCTGTGTAAGTTGTTGATGGACTAGTGTTCAATCATCTACTGGGTTAGCACTTGTCTATCAACAACTTGCCACAGCAGCAATGGCGTATAATGACAAAACATCCAGCTGTGACCATACTACAGTCACTGCTGAGTGTTTAGCCAAATAAATGCTCCAAAATATAAAGATGTTCTGTTTTTGCTGTTTATTACATATAGATAGGTTTGTGTGGAATTCTTGAGGGAAAGGTTCCTAGAAACTGGATATCTATGTTTAATAAAAGAACAGAATATGGATGTTTAGTTAGGTTAGGCTAACTAAAAGAATTGAGGCAAGATTGGCTGAATCAATCTTGGAGACTAGGCGTCTCAAATGGGTTAGTTATCAGGAAGATTAATTAATAAATACAGGATATACTTAATGAGGATTTAATTATATTAAAAAGGTCTTGACTTTGTCAAGAAGTTTGGTTAAGGTTAACCATGGGAACCCCCCCCCCCCCCCGGAATTTGGGTTAAAAGCGCTGTGTTGGCAAATTTATTGGGTTAGAGGCGCCGCCGCGCCGCCTAATGAATTTGAGATGTGCCAAGGCGCCACCTGGGAAAATTTCTGGGCGCCGCAGTGGCGCCTGGTTTGAGTTTCAAAGCAGTTTAATGGGTTTTAAAGGCGAAAAACCATTAAATGCAAAAATAACTAAATAAAGGCAAGGATGCCTAGGAATTCAGGTTTGATCAGCTGGTTCCCAGTTGGAACACTGATAGCTGAGCTTAGGATGTGCAATCCACAGGGTTTTGGCACTGGGAGCTGGGGAAGCTCCATGCCAAATTGGTACATTAGGTTGAATGGAGTCAGCTGACTTCTGCCCATTGTAGGTCAATTCTCATAGGTTGAGAATTGTTGGTGATCTTTCAGGTAAAGATCTATGTTGGATTACTTGAATGTCATAGGCCACATGACACAAATCATTGGTTGATTCAGGAACCAGAGGGGTTTTCAGCCGTGTATGCCCCAAATGGTATATAAGCAAAAACAGTTAAACATTAATAAAAATATATTCATTGTCAGTTTTGACGCTTTCCCCTCACCTATTTTTCAATTGTCATGCCTTCTTTGTTAAAATTTGAGAGAGCCAAGTTTGGGGTCCTTTGTGTGGAAACTGCTGCTGCAAGAAAGGAGGCTCTTACAAGTACATTGGAGGAAGCTTGGACCAGCCTGGAGGTCACTAAGACTGTTCCTGCTGAATTTTTAGTAGAAGTAAAGGCTGCGTTTGAAGAGCTGTATTCCAATTACTTTGCAAAGGAAGGGACTCCTGTCCAAGGGAACCAAATTTATGCTTGGGATGCTTGGAACTTGTTGGTAGGATGGGATGAAATCTTGCAAAAAGTAAAAGAGATGGCAAATTGTGAAATTGAGGCGTTGAGAGCACGAGAAGAAAAAAGCGTTGAAATCATGGCTCATTGGTAGGATGACAATAAAGTGTTATCCAAGAAAATTGCCTCCCTGGAGGAAAAGCTCCTCAAAGCTTTGTCCCAGGAAGGTAACAGCAATAAGAGTCAAGGTCAGGATAATGGCAGGATGGATTGGTTAGGCCTGGATCCGTCACACCAGCCAATCATATTAATTAGCACACATGCACCAAAGAATTATTGAATGATCCTTTACGTCACAACAATCATTTTTCACTTGGCTCCTGATTAGCTTAAATTTTATCATTAATGTTTTAAATTTGCATCAATAGCAACTTTATCTAAAAACAGTTAACACTATAATTTTCTAATTCAAATTTAGCTGATCACCAAATTGTTGTTAATATTTTCACAAGGGGCTATGTTAAGTGTTAAAAATAATATGGTAATTAAGGAAAAAATGCCAACACAAAGCAAACAACACATATTGAGATGAGCGTAAAACATATACAAAATGGTTAAAAAGATGGGATGCTGTATTAGATGGGAAAACAAAAAGGAATAAACAAAGATGCAACAGTATCAAAAAATACAGAATTTATTGGGGCAAAAGCTATAAAAACATATGAAAAGTTTAGTAAAAAAATCTGATGAGAGAACTCAAAAAACTACTCAAAGACCTCAACTTGGTGATTGCCAAAATAAAGGACATTGGCTGCAAGGTCAAAGCCAAAGTGAAGTCTGCCAACCTCACTGGGGACAAAATCAACAAGGTGTCCAAAAAATCACTGATGTCAAAAATGCCAGACACCCCAGAGAAGACCATCAAGCATCTTCTCAACATCCAGAAGACGGTGGTGGAGGGCCTGCAATTTAAGGCATACAATCTTTCTGCGCTGTCCGTCTGGGTTGATGACTTGGAGATGTATGAACATCTCAAACCTGTTAAGCGTGCCAGGGCAGAGGATACCAAATTGCCAGCGCAATTGATTGCGCCAAGAATGGCCAAGCCGGCCAAGGCTGTGGGCAAGGAAGAAACACAAGAAGGTAGCCTAAAAAACAAAATTAATAAATTTTCAAAAAACTTACCTTTTTTCTTAGAAAACGTAGACCGCAAACTCTGCCAAATCCTGGTCCCCTTTGTCCTGGCCACCTTTTATGCTAATTATGCTAATTATGCCACTCACGTGGCCAAGCAATTGTATCTGTTCCCCCCTGTTGTGCAGGAGCTGGAGGACTGTATCCGCGGGTCCTTTTCAATGTTGCAGGAGGCGTTGGCAGAACATACACATGCCAAGGGGGCATCCAAGTGGGCAGTTACTGCCTACAAGGATGCACAACTGGTCTGCCTGGACCTGGTTAACCTCAGTGGAGTTTACAGTGTAAACTCCATTGAGCTTGTTTGGGACGTCCTGAAAACGCTCCCATTCAAGAATGTACCAGAGATGGGCCAGGCTCATGTGGCTGTGTCAAAACCGCAGGCTCAACCCGCCAGCAAGGTTCCAACCAAGCGGGTTTGTGACCCGCAATCCAATTAAGTGGTCACTCAAAGCCAGACCTGGAAGTCAACTCAAATTACCAAATCAATCAACATGAAAAAATGATGATCCCTCACAGTGGATACCTCAATTTGGTGCTTGACTCATTAGCAGGATCAAGCCACCCCCTCTTCCATCCAGCCATGTGATCATTAATCATGTTCCTGCTATCCATTGATTCACAATAGCTATATAATCACTATCTCACAATAAAGATTATTATCTATCCTCTAAATATTTTTCCCCTTGTAACTCTGCTAAAACAGCACAGTTACAACATTGGTAGCACAGGTAGGCTCTCCATCCTACCTTATCTTGAAAAATTCCGCCTGTTGCCCGCACACGCCGCGGCCAACAAATCCTCAACAGAATTATATCTGTCCTCCTGCCCGCTGGACGCCGTACACTCCTGGTACCAAGATACCTGATGGTTTTGTTCTCTACCAAAACACAGTAATCCCGCTACCCGCCTTCAACGCCCTGTCTGCCTAGGGTTCTTTCAGGCACCCTCATCAATGCCACAACCAGCAGACAAGACCACCATGCCCACCTATGTCACATAAAGTCTTTGCAGCGCTGCCTTGGAACCCTTTGCGGGGGCCAACAACAACAATGCTGCCGCATGGATTCAGCCCGCCCAAAGCAAGTTGGCTCAGATGGAGTGCCCACAGAGGTTTTAGACCGCGGAGATTTCCATTTATCTGACCCACAATGCTGGCACCTGGTGCAACAAGTGGCACAAAGAGCACACTGACAAGAACTGGGACACCTTTAAACAGGACTTCTTGGCGAGATTTGTGCTTAAGGATATGACACTCATGATCATACACCAAGTAAAAAGCCTAACCCAGACAGGCACCATTAACAAACTCACCTGCACCTACAAGGAACTCTGTCTCTGCGCCCCATCCAACATGGTCTTTGACACCCCAGCAACACACCATATGTACTACAACGCTCTCAAGTTGCACGTGATGAGACACATGAACCTGGACCAAGTTACCAACCTACAAAGCCTGTACTGTGAAGCAGAAAAAGCAGAACAAACCTCCAACGCTCTGCACAAGGCACAGACTGGGAAACAGGAGAGACCCAAGGACTCCCGTTCAAGTGGGCGCTCCTTGCAACCACCTCCTGGAGGTAATGGTAACAACAACAACCACAAACCCATGGGATCAAATGGGAATGAGAATGTAAATAACAGCCAATCAAATTGTACCCATTTCTGTGTCACCGCCACGCAAGGCAACCAAGATGAGGGAAAAGCCTGGGGAGAGCGCTAAGCAAGCCAAGCTCTCCCCACGCAACTCCTGACTTACCCAATGATGAATACCAACCTGAGGACGTAGACCAATGCCCAATGATCCAGGTGCCCTCAGAGAACCTGGTACTGTACACCATTGCCATACATCCCAATAAATTGATGTCCTATCCTTTCCGCTTTTGCAGTTACACAGGCTCAGCACTCTTGGACCTGGGCGCAGATCAAACCTTAGTCAACAGCAGCTTTGTGGATAAATTTAAGCTGGTCACTAATCCTTTGCAGATTAAAAACATGGTCTTGGCTGATGAACATTCATTGCTGTGACAAAAGAAACTGCTCCCTTCTCTGTCATGCTTGAGAACCTCCACTCCACCATCCAAGGTCCCGTCATTGACTTCCCTAAGTTTGACATTGTACTGGGACTAGACTGGTTGCGGAGAAACAACCCTCACATAGACTGGGCAACCTCAGTGCTGACCATCAAGCGCAAAGGTGTCAACCACCAAATCTACCCAGACTCTGTAGACCAACTCCTACAAGACCACGTCTTTGTACGCATCACAGAGACCATGGATGAGAAGGAAAACCTGAAAGCTATTGACTGGGACTCCTGCCAGTATGAAATCATACACTTCAAGGACCACCAGGACACCTCCACGCCGCAAGATTGCAATATTGTGGCCCGTCACCCAGAAATCTTTAAGGAAGCGTTACCTGGGCTACCCCCTGAGAAACACATCCAACACTCTATCCAACTCAATGGGGTCGTACCCAAGGCACACCCCATTTACAGGCTGACCCCAAACAAGGACAACGCCCTGTGCGCCTATCTCAAGGAAGCACTGGAAAAAGGACTTATCTGCCCCTCACAGTCTCCCTTTGGGGCCGCCGTATTCTTTGTGGCTAAAAAGGACGGTACCTTATGCCTGGTCACAGACTACCGCACCTTAAACAAAGTCACCATTAAGAATTGTTACCCACTGCCACTGATTGACAACCTTTTCAACGCCTTGGGAGGGGCCACTGTCTTCTCCAAGATTGATCTAACTGCAGGCTACAATCAGATTTGTATCAAGGAGGAAGACATCCCCAAGACAGCCTTCTGCACTAAGTACAGTTCCTACAAATGCGTAGAACTAGACTTTGGCATGACCAATGCCCCATCCACCTTTATAACCTTCATGAACAAAGTGTTTGCACCACACATAGGCAGACACACCCTCGTGTACCTGGACAATATCATTGTCTACAGCCCCTTGGTAGAACAGCATCACAAGGACCTGGAGGAAGTCTTTGCGACCCTTGCACAACACAAACTGCTGGCCAAGCCCTCTAAATGCCAGTACTTCTGGGAGCAACTATCCTTCTTGGGACACATAGTCTCAAAAGACGGCATCAAACCCAACAGTCAGAAGATACAAGCCATCTGAAAAATGCCACCTCCCAAGGACAAGTCAGAGCTATGCACCTTCTTGGAAATGGTGGCCTATGTACAATGTTTCATACCTGACTGCGGCGTCTTGACTGCCCCCTTGTCTGCCATAACAGGCGCCAAGTCCAAGTTTGTATGGACCCCCTAACGTGACCTCTGTTTCAGATGTCTCAAGGAAAAGCTCACAACAGCACCCATCTTACAATACCCCAAACAAGATGGACTAATATCAGATGGAAACCAGCGCTTCAGATTCATCCATTGGGGAAGTACTGCAAATTAAGAATAGTGACAGTGACTTCCTGCCCGTAGCCTACAGATTGCGCAAGCTGACAGATGGCAAGAGTCAATACCCTATGTTGTGAATAACAGCATTCACCATGTTTCAATTTTTCCTTTTTTGGGCCATTTTGAGGACAAATCTCTTTCTTTTGGGTTTGACTCTCAAAATGAACTGGCTTCTGCTTCAGGAAATATGATTGTTTGGTTTCCTGACTCTGCGCAACTCACTTGCCCCACTCATGCTTGTGGCAAGTGATCCTAATGTCCTGGTAGTGTTTTGTGGTATTCCTAACCACTATATATTCCATTTCACATTCACCAATAAAAATTAAGTTATATTCACATTTTTGTCTTTGTGTCTTCTGTACTTCCGCGCCTCTCTCTAGCCACAACTAGTAGAGATTATTCTTCCAGGGCCGCAAGGTAAACACTATTGCCTTCCCTGTCATCTAACTGAGACTTAGTACAAATGTAATCCTAAGGTTAGTATTCCCTGTTGTGTGTCTGTGCCGCGCCTCAGAACACAACAAAAATAGTGCTCACTACAGGGGCTGTAAGCCCCTTGGTTATCCCTTTTGCATCTACGTTTGAAGGTCCCTTACCTCCGCCTATTTGGGAGTTGACCTTGCCTGAAATTACCAGCCCTCCTATTGAGGAAGACATCGCCGACCTGCCTATTGTCCCTACTGTACTGAACCTTGGGAATGGTCCCCGCCTAGTTGCTTACCCTATGGGTACCCCTGACTTGGAACAAGTCATGGCAGTAGCCCTTGGGATAGCTTGGGACAGGGCCATCCCTTGCCTTCAGTTACAGTTTAGCCGTGCCAAATACTATGAGTTAATTGTGACCCCTCAGTTTCCACAACACCTCCTCCCAGCAGCTGGCTCTGCTGATCATCTGCTGTCATCCTTTGTACAGCCCGCCTTGGCCCATCACAAGATGGTGTTGGGACTCCACGTTCAAGAAATCTTGTCTCTACAAGCAGCTGTTACTCATCATTGGGACCAAATTGCTGCCTACTAACACTGGCTTCATTCCCTGTTCTCCCTGATATCTGACAATCAGCGTGATCTGGTCACCTCTCAAACACGTTTGGTCAATTCCATTGGGCAAATACACCAGTCCATCCCTGAGTACGTTAGGGAGCAACTACATGAGTTTCATCAGTTAGAACAACCCTGGTGCACTCAAGTAGACACCACCCTAAACGCTTATCTCTCCAATTTTATGCCCCTAGTGAAACAGCTCAATGCATTCAGTGTTTATTCCTTTGAGCAATTGCAACAGGTAGCTGACCTTGCCGCCCAAGGTCTAAAATAGCTCGGTGCAATATTTGATCAAGACTGAACTACCACTGCCGCTGCTATTGCCAAACTTCAGAGTCAGGTAGTGAGCTGTCCTCTCCCAAACCTGATGCTCTGCCTTCTCCTCCTGATAATGATCTGGTGGACAGAGAGCAGAGAATCTGGGAAGTCATCCGGGAATTACGTGCTTCCACTTGTAGCCAAGGACGTCCTACTGAAATGCCTCAACCTGATCCCCAGGTTCTTGCGCTGACTGCTCAGGCCGCTGAACTACAGCAGGAAATTGCTGCTTTACGTGAAGAAGTGACAGCCACTGCTAGTCCACACGTGGTTAACAAGGAAGATGGAAGTTGTCCTGGTTTGGAGGGGGCTCCTTGAATCCACTGCGCAAGGGAGTTGATTGCCCTAGCTAATGAGGTGGACCATTTGAAACAAGACCAGACTGAGTTGGACAGAGACATACAGGAGATAAATGAGCTGATTGATTTGGTAAACAACAGGTTTGCCTCTTGCCTATCAGTGGGGCCATCCCTTACTTTGCAACTGGCTGAACTCTCCACAGTTATCACTACCCAAGGACAACATCTAGATGTTACTGAACAACAGACTTCTCTATCCAACACTACAGGTGCCAGAACTACCGAGACTCTGACAACCCTTGAAGAAAGTGTTTGACAACTATGGGCTAGACAACCCCCCTCCAAATCTGAAGCTGAATTCTCCCCGCGCATAAATGTACTTGATAGCAACAATGGTGGTCCAACTCCTGAGGCACACTTCAAGCCTACTTTTAAGCAAGTGTTTGATCTTAAAACCTCAACTATCACAGCGTTCTTAACTATTTACAAGACTGCTATGAGACGAGCATCAGATGAAGTTAAGAAAGAACATATTCTGACTTGCCTACACCTGACCTGTCAGGAGGTAGTTGTTCTAGAGCTGCCCTTCATTGAGACCTGGGAGGACATGAAACAGCTCTTGATTGACAAGTTTGGTGGTGATCTTAGCCTGGAGGTGAAAAAGGATGCTTTCATGCACATATCCTTCAAGCCCAAAGAGACATTAGCTGAATATGCCGACAGATTATACATGGAGGGACAACAGTTAATAACAAGCAGACAATTGAAGGCGCATGAATCATATATGGCCTGCGCCCAGGCCCTCAAGGTGAATCAACTCCTATGCCTCCATTTCAGGGCCCACAAGGCTATGCTGTCCTCCATGAAAAGCATAAAAACACTGCTCCAAGATATGCATCTTACCCATTCTGGGGCAGTTTTTTGGGAAAGTTGTGCCGCTTCCAACTCTGGCTCCTCTTCTTGCGGCCCTTGTATCCTCACTATGAACTCCCAAAATCCTCCTTGACGTCAGGGTTGCCACAACTGTGGCCAGATAGGCCACCACTCTTGCGTCTGCACCAATCTGCGGGTTGAAGGAGCTGATCCCAAGGATCAGTCGGGAAAAGAACAGTCAACCTAGAGGCGGAGACACTCTCGGTTGACAATTCTTCCCAGTAACCTTCTACACCTCCGCCTGCTACTGACTCTGATCCTGCTGATGATGAAGCTCCTCCTATCCTCCTCCTGTTCCATGACATTTCTGATGATTCTGATGTGGATGAATCTGATGTTGAAGACCATGATGCATACAGGTATTATGTTCTTGCTGTCCCTGAGACTATTGCCGTTCCCTACAAGCTGCAATCTGGGAAGACTACAACTACCACCAAACCCTTGTCTGAGGCCAAAGCAGTTGTCTCCTGCCCCTATCTTACTCAGGAAAAACGGTCCCCTGTATTAATGGAATCATCAGAGGAAGCTGCTGAAGTTGCAGACGCTGTTTTCAAGAATGTATCTGTCTCACTCCCTCTCCAAACTGTATATAAGGAGTTTCCGGGACTACAATGCATGATTGAGAAATGGGACAAGGAACTAGCTGAAGCACAGGATATCTTGGCTGTTCTGCCACCCTTTGGATGCACCACCACCCGAGTAGAGATATCTATCCAAAAAGTCAATATCAAAGCCGTCCTGGACACCGGTTCTCCTGTCAATGTTGTTTCTTCTAAATTGATGAAGAAACTTAAGCTGGCCCCTGATCTCAACTACCATCAATCCTATGACACCGCTGGTCTCTTCGTGACTTGCGCCATTGGTGCGTACTCTGCCTTACCAATGCAATTTGGTAAACTCCTGTTGGCTGTGCCAGCTGTTGTTCTAGAAAATGAGAGCTATGACCTTTTGGTTGGTACCCAGTTCCTTTGGGAATATAATGGGATCATCAACCTAAAAGATGGCTATCTTTCTATCCTAGGGTACAAAGTCCCTCTGATCTTTGAGCAGCCCATCAAAGTTCCTGGTAAACGGCTGAAGACATGTACTCTGGAGTACCCCACTGGGGTTTTCACCCTAAAATACCAAACCCATTCCTCCAACATGAAGTGTCCTCCCATGGCTTTTCCTGCAACTGAGGGAATCTCTCTCATGGCCACATCTGCTATCACCATCCCCCCAGGCTCTCAGGCTATCCTAGACTCCCAAATATCATATGAACTACCTGAACAGACTTTCTTAGAGCTGTATTCCCCTCCTTTGCTGGGGTGTAACAAGCCTTACCTTTGTCCTGGAATTCTAGACGTTTCCCACAAGGATCCCGTGCAATTACTAGTTGCCAACCTTACTGCGCTTCCTATGACTGTATCCAGAGGACAGGTCGTTGGTTACGGAAAGTTGTTAAATGCTCCTGACGTCTTGTCTCTTAACCCCTTTGGAACGTTTCAAGACTTTAATCTACCCAAAGACAAGCCTCAAGTACTATCTCTGTTCACTGCCCAAGACTTCCCTCAGTTGTTCCTGCTCCAACAGAAAGAGGTGCTTGATTTACTAGACCAGTTCTCAGACATCTTTGCTAAAGATAGTACTGATTATGGGCTAGCCAAAGGTCTGATACATCAGATTGACACAGTACATGCTCCCCCTTTTGTGCCAAGCCATACTGTTGCAGCCAAGTGGAAGATGCACAGGTTTCTAAGGAGCTCAAACAACTGCTGGATGCTGGACTGCTAGCTCTCTCTCAAAGTCCCTGGGCTTCCCCTCTGCTCATCTTAAAGAAAAACAATGGAGGCCACCGGATTGTGATGGACTATTGGAGGTTGAATTCTCTAACCAAGAAAGATTCCTATCCCTTACCACGCATTGATGACGTCCTTTGACGCCTTGGAGGCTCTAAGTTTTTCTCTGCCATGGATTTGATGTCTGGCTACTGGCAAGTTGACCTCTCTCTAGAAGACTGTCAGAAGGCTGCACTCATCACATCCGAAGGATTTTTTGAACCTACTTGCATGCCGCAAGGGCTCTGTAATGCCCCAGCAACTTTTCAGAGGGCCATAGACTCCATCTTGCGTGACTTGAAGTTGCTGTGTGTCTTAGTCTATCTAGATGATATAACAGTCTTCAGCGCAACTTTTAATGATCACCTAGCCCATCTTAAAGAGGTGCTCATAAAGATCCAAGAGGCTGGCCTCAAGTTAAAGCCTTCTAAGTGTGCCTTCTTCAAAGAGGGCCTTGAATTCCTGGGCCATGAAGTAACCCAAACGGGAATTTGTCCTATGACCAAAAAGGTTGAAGCCATTGACAAAATGCTTCCTGCCACCAACCTCTGAGAATTACAAGTTCTTCTGGGCATGATGGGTTACTATAGACAATCCATCCCTGATTTTGATTATACTAGTGAACCACTGGTCCAACTATTGCGTAATGTCCCTTTCATATGGACCGCCAGTCAACAGCAAGCCTTTGAGACCCTAAAGCAGAAACTCAAAGAAACACCCATTTTAGTGTACCCTTATTACAATAAGGAATTCATCTTGTACACTGATGCTAGTGACCTTGTTATTGGGGCTATCTTGGCTCAACTTGACAATGAAGGTGTGGACCACCCTGTAGCCTATACTTCCTGTGTGCTAAATAAGCATGAAAAGAATTATAGCGTTATAGAGAAGGAGTGTCTTGCTGTGCTGCATGCAGTCAAACAATTCCGCCACTACGTGTATGGTACCCATTTCACTGTTGTCACTGATCACGCTTTGCTCAAATGGTAATAAAAACTTAAGGAGCCTGAAGGATGCTTAGCCAGATGGGCTCTCCGCCTGCAAGGTTATGACTTCACTGTGCTCCATTGCCCGGGATTCAACATCAGAACGCTGACAGGCTATCCTGAATGCCCATCCTTGCCCTACATCCTGCTGAGGCAGACCACCTGTATGAGCTAATTGACTACCCTTCTTCCTGGGAAAGTGAGACAGAAGAGTTTCACTTGCCTTGTCCAAGTTGTCTGAATATACCCTCATACACGACAACCAACTCTTCAAGAAGGTGCAGGGTCAATACCTGCCATACATGCATCCCAGTCTTTGCCTCTCTTTGGTGTCACAAGCTCATAAGGAAACTGGCCATGGAGGTATAGCTAAGACCTTTGAATGGCTTCAGAAAAATTACTTCTGGGAGAATCTTTGCCTGTTGATCTCAGATGTCATAGCTAGTTGCCATGACTGCCAACGTCAGAGGCCCTGAGCTGCTTCTCACGAGTTCAAATTGGTTCCCCCTCAACACGCCTTTCATAAAGTTAGCATTGATGCTGTAGGTCCTCTCCCTTGCTCACACTCCGGATGCTGCTTTATCCTGATTGCCGTTGATCACTTCAGCAAGTGGGTAAAAGCTCACCCTACTAAAGACATCACTGCTAAGACTACCGCTGCCTTCCTGCTGCAGGATGATTTCTACCGCCATGGCTGTCCTCAAGTGCTGTTATCAGACAACAGAACCATCTTCAATGCCAAACTTGTAACCTCTGTTGCTGAAGCTCTAGGAACTCACCAGTTGTTCTCTGCCTCCTATAATCCTTCCACTAATGGGGCAGTTGAGCGTGCCAACTTGACACTGGTTTCTATCATGAAGAAACTCACCTACTCTGACTCTGCCAATTGGGATCTATACTTACCTGCTGCCCTCTTTGCCTATTGTCTGAGTAGACATTAAGTCACAGGGAACTCCCCCTTTGCCATGTTGTATGGGTGTGAAGCCACCACTCCATCACTCTTGGGGGTTCCCCTACTCTCCTCTGATAAGGCCATGAACCCTGACAACCACATCAAAGACTTAGTCAACTGCATCATTGATATACAGGCCACTGCCTAAACTTCTGCATATAAGACTAAGATGCTCGAGCTTTCTCCTGACAACGCTGGGCGCTCCCCCTTGCCTGAGTTTGCTGTTGGTGACCATGTCCTATACTATCAACACTGTGTGGGTGGGCGCGCGCACAAACTAGAAGCCTATGGATTGGTTCTTTAGAGAGACTTTCAAACAAGGGTCTGAGTACACTGTAAAGCTCCTCTCCAGTGGTTGCCCTTTTGCTTGTGTACACGCCAAATTCCTCTGCAAGTATCACCCCCCAAAGGCCAATCTAGAGGGGGCAATGTCATGAATAACAGTATTCAACATGTTTCAATTTTGCCTTTGTTGGGCCATTTTGAGGACAAATCTCTTGCTTTTGCGTTTGACTCTCAAAATGAACTGGCTTCCGCTTCAGGAAATATGATTGTTTGGTTTCCTGACTCTGCGCAACTCACTCGCCCCACTCATGCTTGTGGCAAGTGATCCTACCGTCCTGGTAGCGTTTTGTGGTATTCCTAACCACTATATATTCCATTTCACTTTCACCAATAAAAATTAAGTTTTATTCACATTTTTGTCTTTGTGTCTTCTGTACTTCCGCGCCTCTCTCTAGCCACAACTAGTAGAGATATTCTTCCAGGGCCGCAAGGTAAACACTATTGCCTTCCCTGTCATCTAACCAAGACTTAGTACAAATACAATCCTAAGGTTAGGATTCCCTGTTGTGTGTCTGTGCCACGCCTCAGAACACAACACCCTATCCACAACAAAGAACTACTGGCCATTGTACACTGCCTAGTCAAATGGCGCTGTTACCTGAAACAGCAGGAAGAATTCACAGCACTATTCAATCATAAGTTGCTCATCTATTTCAAGACACAGGCAAACTTGTCACGCTGCCAAGCGCAGTGGATGGAAATCCTAGAAAGGTTTAACATGCTCATCCAATATAAGCCTGGGGCCAAACTTGCCATGGCAGACGCCCTGTCCTGCCTGTATGTCTGCGCTTCTAGGGGAGAGAATGGGCTTGACCCAGACTGGCCTCTCCTGGTGCTACATACAAAAGATGAAGGGTTCCCCACTGGCACAACCAATATCACCAAGGCAACGGTCATCAAGAATGAACACCTCTTTGCTGACATATACGGGACTCTTCACAGAAAGATGTCGGATGGCACAACCATCCCCTACATTCTCACACATCAATGAGTGGATACCATTCTTTGCTACCACAGAGATTTTGGACATACTAAGAGCCAAAATCTATATGAATTCCTAAAACATAAAGCCTGGTGGCCAACCTTATACTGCAATGTCCAAGAAGTACTGGAACAGTGCAAGGTCTGCAAAAAGTTTGCCAGAAGCAAAACTCCGCCTAAGTCTGTACTCCCCATTCAAACCCAACTACTGTTCAAGGTATGGGCTCTGGATATTATGGGCCCCATGCCAGGAAAGCTAAACAACAAAAAATACATCATCACAGCCATTGATTTTGCGACAAGGTGGCCAGTAGCTCAAGCGGTGAAATCACACACCGGTAACAATGTCCAACAATTCATTAGCAAGGAAATAATCAGTAAGTTTGGAAAGCCAGAACTCCTGATAACCAATGGGGGCAAAGAATTGACCTCCAAAAACACCAATGTGTACCTTGCCAAAAACGGGGTCAAACACACTTTCACAACACTATACCATCCACAGGCCAATGGACGCGTAGAGCGGCTTAATGGTAGCCTTGTGCAAGCCTTAGCCAAACTCACTGCTGGGAGACCTGAAGACTGGTTTAAGCAGCTACCAACTGCATTACTTGTGTGCCAAACCTGAGTGAACAGATCCACCGGGAAAAGCCCATTTGAATTGGTATATGGCATACAGCCAAATATCATTCAAGCATTGACAGGACCTAAACTGGAAATCCCAAGTCAAGTCCCCCCTCTCTCTGATCCTCAAGTAATAGAGGCCAACAGCAAACAAGCAGCCAAAGAAAAGGAACGCTTACAAAAAACCTTTGTACCCATTTGCCAGAGACATGAAGTTGGGGACAAAGTCTGGTTCATGAATGTTGACAAAAGCAAGTTACAACCCAAAAAAGTAGGTCCAGCAATAATCCTAAAGGTAAACAACAATAACACTTACCTCGTGCAAGGGCTTGGGAAACTCAAGCAAGACAAGACGTTACACCACAACCGCCTACGACCTTGCAAAGCAAGACAGAAACAACAGGAAACTGCCCTGCCTGCCACCAAACAACAACTGGTTCAATATGGCGCCCGGGCTCCTGACAACCTCCCCAAAGACCTGCCTCCTGAGGAGGCCAACCTTCAGCTGGGGGGTGTTGAAACCGCAGGCTCCACCCGCCAGCAAGGTTCCAACCAAGCAGGTTTGTGACCCACAATCCAATTACCCGGCCACTCAAAGCCAAACCCAGAAGTCAACTTGAATTACCAAATCAATCAACATGAACAAATAATGATCCCTCACGGTGGATACCTCAATTGGCGCTTGACTCATTAGCAGGATCAAGCCACCCCCTCTTCCATCCAGCCGTGTGATCACCAATCATGTTCCTGCTATCCATTGATTCACATGAACTATGTAATCACTATCTCACAATAAAGATTATTATCTATCCCCTAAATATTTTTCCCCTTGTAACTCTGCTAAAACAGCACAGTTACAACAGCTGCTTGCTTCTGCTTCCCATTGGAGCACGCACTGTCTTAACTATTGGAGAACTTTGGGCGTGTGGTGGGCAAATTGACTGTTGCAGACGCAACAGCCGTCAAGAAGACAAAAATCCTCCTTGCCAACTTTGGGTTGGCAAGGAGTGCCAACAAGACAGGGCTCCCTGCAGCCATGGAGCTGACCTTTGCAAAGACCAGGCACAACAAGAAGATCAGCATGGTCTATAATAAACTATGTGAGTTCACAGACTCTTTGCTGGGCAAAGGCTTCATCTGGTTGTTTACCTGGGGTTCCTATTCTACTTTGGGATGGGCGCGTCTGTAGAGGACCTGGACAGGGTCCTTCTGGGAATTGACAAGGCCCAGCTCACACTTGACGGGAAGAAGGTGCCCCCTGGATACAACTTGGTTGACCATGTAACCCAAGACGCCCTGGTCCTGGCAGGGATTTATGGGTTTGCAGCCCCGCCCAAAAAGCTGCTTCTCAGTTTGCACCTTACCCTACTCCCCTTCACCAGCAGGAGGTTTTTTTAATAAGGGCATATCCACCGTCCACAGTGTGGCAGTGGAGGTTGTGCGCCACCTCCATTGTGGGGTGGGTACTACCCAAGAACCCACTACAGGTGCACACAATAAAAATATGATTCCAATAAATTTATTACAATTTATAGTATTCTAATTATAATAAACTTTTATAATTTTTATTTCAGCAAACCAGTTTTGCAAAATATATTGCAGAAATAGTTTCATCAAAGCATAAAATTATACGTTAATAAAATAAATTCCAACTTGTACATTTTATGTTTAATTTTTGTAAAACTATTTTTATATTTATTTGACCAAAGTGATTTAAATATTTTTGCGTAATCCAGTATTGATTGTTTGGGATTACCTCAGATGGCATAAAAAAATAATATATAATAAAATAAATAAATTACTTACATCTATTGATGGATCTTCTGAATGTGATTGCGGGCGTAGAAACATCTAAATATAAAATGATAATTAATAAATGTTGAATAATAAATTAGAGAACATAAAAAAATTGGACACACTAAGCCTTTAATTGATTGGCTGTTTGGCTAGGCACACGGGGATGAACACATCAGCATGGCCATAGAATTTTTCCACAGTCTCAGCTGGGGGGGTGGATCCCGGCCTGCAGCAAATTAAAGAGGTCCTTGGTCCCAGTTGGGGTTCCTTGCTTGACAACTTGCTTGAGCCACCCAAAGACTTCCTCAATGGGATTTAGGAAGGGCAAATAAACAGGGAGGAAGAGAAGGCGCAAATTTGCCGTGGCCAATTGCTGGGGGCCCACTGCAATGCTAGTGTCAATCATTGGGAATTCCTCTAGAATGTCAGCCACCTTGTGGAGACCAACGTTGTCCAACACAATGACATTGGTGAAGCCAGGGCTTTTGCGCCTCAGGTGCTCCTGGACCAATTGAATGAATGATAGAAAGGTACTGCTGTTGTGGGAGCCCAGTATCATTTGGTAGAGCTCAACCCCCTTTGGACCAAGGAGAGCCACCATCAAGTAGGCTGAGGCGCGGACTGCAGCACGCCAAGCCATCCCGTCATTGGAGCCTTTGGGGACATAGCTATACCCATTGCGCATTGACAAGGCAAATACTGATTTATCAATATAATAAAATTTGACTGTCTCCTTGGCTTTGAGTGCAGTGTACACCTCTGAATAGTTTTTCCAGACGTCAATGTTAGCTGGGCTGTTTCTGTTGTAGGGGGATACCCCAAGATTTTTCCAAGAAAATTGCATTCCCTTCACCAGATGGTAATAAAAGGAAATTGAGGCCCCAATCCCAAAAGTAGATTTAACCATGGCCTGTATATTTGCCAGTTCAAGATGGCAGTCCTGGGTGATCCACAGGTGGATTGCCCATTTGTGCTCCTTGGTGAGCATGGTAGAAACACACAAGGATTTCTCTGCGGCAAGGACATGACCAGTATTGATGATTTTTTGGAAGGTCTTGCTGGTGTACTTGGGATCCACTCCAACAAGGGCCGCGGCCGCCTTGTAATCACCCAAATCCTGCATTAGCTTAAGCAGGATGATGTGTTTGATGTCAGGGATGCGCTTCTGGGAGGTCTTTTAGGCGGTGGGGATTGACTTGTTGGCATTGGGCACAACACAGGGTATAGGTACCTTGGTATAGAAGGATGCAACCTTTTTTAACACCAGCTGTCTTTCAATGGTTTGATAGAACTGGGGCTTCTTTTCATCCTCCTGATTGCCATCACTGACGTAGGGCTTGTAGCTAGTATCAAGTACAGGCTTAACTTTCTCCAGCATGGCTGATGGGACCGACTCTTGCTGGTTCACAACATCAAACACATATGAAGTAAGTTCTACTTCCTTGTTTCTAACTTTCTTTGTAGTGGTGACCTTGGTGGGCTTCCAGGTCAGCTTGGGGACCCAAGGGTTGATGCTCTGCACCCTAGCAGCTTGTGCTCCTTGAACCAGCTGTGTCAGTGCAACGTCACTATGGAACTCTCCTCTCCCGTCTCCTCCTTGAGTAGGCACTTGGGTCTCATAACTCTATTCTTTGACCTGCGGGGGCAACCACAACCATGGCGCACAATGGGTGTATTGGTACTCTGGTATTGTGTTCCTTCCATTTTAGAATTTAATAAAATATTAAATAAATTTCAATTAAGTTACTCCCTAATTTTAATTTTTGCTTTTATCTGTATATGGATATTTAATTAATATTTTTCCCCACCCAATATCCCAATTACAGATTTTTTATTTCCTAATTAGTTGTTTTTGGTTTTACAACGTCCATTTTAGAATACTCAAAATATTTTCCATCCATTTTCCCAGATTTTAAGCCAAATTCAAACACCCAACACAATATTTTTAAAATTTATGTTTCAGATCTTGTGTCTTATTTTAGATACCTTGGTATCATTCATGATCACAATCCATTTCACACATTGTGTGAGTGATTTTTTTAAGTGGTGAGTTGCTATTGTGTTTTGTTTTTGGTTTGCGTTTTGTCACACCTTGCTTGGGTGTATTTTGTCACCAATTCACATAGTAAACATATGTACACCAAAAGTCAACTCACACCATTTTGTTTGTGAATCTATGTATTTTGGATTCTATTTTGAATGGTTTTGCTTTGTGTGTGAGCCTTTTGCTGCTGT
The DNA here is from genome assembly GCA_014839935.2 of Entomophthora muscae. Lineage (NCBI taxonomy): Eukaryota > Fungi > Entomophthoromycota > Entomophthoromycetes > Entomophthorales > Entomophthoraceae > Entomophthora > Entomophthora muscae. The sequence goes on along the minus strand of QTSX02001501.1, from coordinate 273,284 downwards.
GTTAACTCATTTTGCCCATTAACGCCAATAAACCCTGTTAAAAGAGTGTATATTTTAAGCTGAGAGATGAAAATTGTTTAAATCTGAAATTATTTTGTTTAAATCTGAGGTATTTTTGGTTGTTGCCATAGATTTTAAAACTACTTTAAGGGATTCTATCCCTTTCACAGACAATGCAAACAATCTTGGATCCCTTAGTACAAAAGAGAAATTAGAAAGTGCATTTTTAAATGCTAAATGTGACAATACTTACAACAACAGATCATTTGGATTAATTAATTCAAATCTGCATTTGACAACAATTAATGAATGCACTTTTAAAAGCAAAAACAAAAACAAAAGCAAGAGCAAAAGCTCTAACCAAACCAACTGTATAAATTATATTCTAAATTCCAAAAATCAAGGTCCAGATGATAAATCCAATGAGATCCACTGTATAGGCTTAAGATTGAGCTCCAAAACTGCTAAACCATCCAGTCAACTTAAAATTAAATGCGTAAACACCAACAGCCACTGTTCAGGAGAACCATCTAGCCAATCACAGGAAGTAAAAATACCAATCCAGAGAAATACTCCTCATCCAGAGCCAAAATACCATCCCCATCATGATGAAGAAGTACCCTGCAAAGCAATAACTCAAATTACTTCTTCTTCTTGCCTTGCAGGTCTGCAGCAGGCTGCAGCCTGCAATGCAATACTTTTCAATTTATTATTTCAGGATCACCTGGTAACCACTATGTTTCCTTCATCACTTGAGCTCAGTATTTAAACTGACAAAATTTTCCCTTCCAAATTGCTCCAACAATTTTTTTATTCCTATCAACCAATAAATCTATATTTTCAATTCTAAAACACTTGATTAGTAGATCTTAAAGGTTCTTCCCCAACAACATGAAGTTCATCTTCCTTGTATGGACTTTTTGTGTGTTAATCAGTTATGGGTATGTTGAAACCAAGTTTCCAGCCTTGCCTGCTACCGTATCTTACAATACACAGGGGGCGCTTGAGGAGTCTCCCTTTGACTATCTTAATTTATGAATTGATCTGATGCCAATGTCAAATGGCGGGTACTTCATCCTAATTAGGAGTGTTGCCAATTTGACCTGCTGATCCCCGCACAAGTTATTCCTTGGCTCCAAACCCTACATGGAACTCCCCACTACGCCACCCCCTTGTGGCCTTGTGGCTTCCCCATTTAGTATATTAATCACAATATCCTACAATAAACAATACCTTATTCTTATTATTCTATCCTTTCCTATTGGACTGTTGTCTTTCCCAACTCCAAGTACTGAACTCTCATTGGTTCAGTTGCAACAATGGTAGCAGAAGTAGGTTTATGACCTATTTTAAAAACGAAATTCCCCTCAAGAAAGGACGGAGTACAGGCCACATGGTTACTCCACAACAAGAGACATTCCTTCCAATCCCTGAGGGGACATTCCCAAAGGTTATGTCATCTATCAAGATCAGCTAGTTCTTACCAGTGTATACAATTGGCTCCGCCTTGGGCAGCGTGACGCTAGTGTCACCCTACCACAGTCAGATCTGTCACAACGTATGCTCAACCTCCAACTAGAGTCCTTCACTGGTGGTGTCAAAGGAGCTGACATTGTCAGTTGGCCCCATTCCACCAAAATACGCCTTTGTATCTGTCAGATTCCTGAGTCCATGTGGGTTGCCACCGCATCTGGCCACCTTACAGGGCCTGCTGCTGTGTGGTTCACCAACTGGGCCAGCCAGGAGTTTGACATCACCTGGGCAACATTTTGAGACGCTGCCAAGTCCTGATATAGTGAAACCTTCTCTCCTATTGTCTTGGGGACTCCCCTCTTAGCCATCAAGCAGACTGGTTCCTCCCCCAAGTATCTCGCCGCGTGGCAACAAGCCCTTGCTGCCACCCCCAAAGCAGTGACCAATGGGAATGCCATGTTGCTCACCCTTATTGTTAATGGGTTAAACCCCCATATCTGCAAGTGGGTCCCTGTCGGCTGCTGCACCTCTATTGACAACTGCTATAAAGCCATTGTAGAGGCCAATAACCAGGCTTCAATGAGCTTCTGCCGCACCAACAATGCTCCACCCCAACCAATTCCTGCACCCAACAATGGCCAAGGTCAAGTGGGCCGTTGCCAACCTTGTCAACAAGAAAGTGCAGCTAAACGCCCCCGCAAGGGAGAGCTCCAGCTAGCACTAATTGAGGACCAGGGAAAAGCCTGGGGGTTGTAACAACAAGAGGCCTTACAACCCCAACTGACCTGCCCTCTCAGCCCTTGCTTGCAAAGAACTCCTGCGACTACAATCTTCACGAGGTTAAAACCCTAGACGTCTTTCAGGTCTTAGCAACAACCCCGTGTTGCAAGCTGCCCACTCCTAAAATAAAGTAACACACTTGCTCTATCTCTTCTGTTTCCGTGGGAACACCCACAAGCTACTGGTAGATACTGGGGCTAATCACACCATGGTAGATCAAGCGTTTGCTGACTCCCAGCAATTAGATTGAGTACCCAGCAGATTCAAAGCAGTACTGTAGCTGATTCCCGCAGAATTGCCATCACCCACAAGATGGTGCCCTTCTCCATAAAGATGGGAAACGTCCAGGTTAAGCTCTCTGGGCCAATCATGGCAGACCTCAGCCACAACATAATTGCTGGCCTTGACTGGCTCCAACATAATCGCCCCTACATTGACTGGGATACCTCTGTCATCACCCTCAATAGAAACAGGGTGGGGTTCCAGATCTACCCCATGGAAATGAACAAAAAGCTACATGTCACTGTGTTTGTCAGAATGACGGAAACAGGCTAATATGATTTCAAGGGGGGAGACTAGACTTTAATCAATGTTCAGTCAAAGTTATCTGTGCAGAACCATCTGCAGTCCCTCCCTTGGCAACATCACCACCACCAGCGCTAGCTGCACTCCTTGAGGAGTACAAGGACGTATTCAGTGAAACACTCAAACAACTACCTCCACCCTGGGAGATCCAGCATGCTGTACAACTTCAAGGATTGTTACCTAAAGCACAACCACTATACTGTCTCACACCAAAGGAAGACAAAACCCTCCGCCAGCACCTTGTGGACGCGCTTGATAAGGGCTTCATTTGCCCCTTGCTCTCTCCATACAGGGCGGCGGTCTTCTTTGTAGCCAAGAAGGACGGGTCCCTTTGCCTGGTCACAGACTACTGCGCCCTAAATGAGGTGACAGTTAAAAATAAATACCCCCTGACGCTGATTGATGGCCTGTTTGATACACTCACAGGTGTGAAGTTCTTAAGCAAGATCAATCTCACTGCAGGGTACAACCAGGTCCGCATTGCACCAGGGGATGAGGCAAAAGCTGCCTTCTGCACACGCTACAGGTTGTTTGAGTGTTGTGTCATGAACTTTGGAATAACCAACGCTCCCTCCACCTTTGCCATGTTGATGAACAAAGCCTTTGAGGAATTGATTGGAAAGTGTGTTGTTGTGTATCTTGACAACCTTATTGTCTTCAGTCAAGATCAAACCATACACCTCTAACACCTCTGTGCTGTCCTCAACACCCTTTGGGAAAACCAGCTAAAAGCTAAACCCTCCAAATGTGAGTTTCTCAAGCCAGAGTTGTTATTCCTTGGGCACACCATCTCTGCCCAAGGGATAAGGCCCAATCCTGCCAAAATCAAGGCTTCACTAGCATGCCGCCCCCCACTGATGTGGGCCAGGTGCGGACATTCTTGGGCATGGTTGCCTATGTACGCAAGTTCATCCCCAATTGCGGGGAACTAATTGCACCTCTCACTGAGCTCCTCAATACCAAACAGCGCTTCCATTGAACCCCTGCCAGAGATCAAGTCTTTGAGACGTTGAAGCAAAGGCTCACAACAGCACCAGTACTGCAGTTTCCCAACTGAAATTGACAGTACAAACTCAAGACTGACACCTCTGACAGGGCCATAGGGGGCGTGCTAAGAGTAGAAACTGACAATGACATCTTCCTCCTTGTAGCATATGAGTCCAGGAAGCTCACTGACTTGGAACAATGTTATCCCATCCACAACAAGGAGCTGGAAGCCATTGTACACTGCGTTGAGAAGTGGCGCTGTTATTTGGAAGGTGCGACCTTTCCACTCCGCGTTCTGATGGACCACAAGTCACTCCAGTACTTCAACATGCAGTCCCATTTGACACGCTGCCAGGCAGGATGGGTTGAGCGTCTATCCCCTATCAATTACGCATTGAATACAAGCCTGGAAAGGAACTTGTCACAGCCAACGCTCTTTCACAACTATATGTAGCGTCCATCACTGGGGACAACGGTCTGGACCCAGACTGGCCCATGCTCTACCTGCGCCCTGAGGCGACCTGCTACAAGGGCCTTAACTTGGTCACCATCTCCAAAATGAAGGACAACAGGAGTCAGTTCACCACCAATGCTGGTAACGTCTGCTGCTGGGCAGAGACAGGGGAAAAGACACCGTACATTCCCACCACACAATGAGGGGACATCATCTTGCACTACCACCAAACCTTGGGTCACATCAGAGGGTGTAACCTCTTCAAGATTATGAAACGTAAGGTCTGGTGGCCACGCATGAGCCAAGACATCTTGGACCTCCTCAAGATGTGTGTGTTGTGTGAGAAGAATACGTCCAAACCTGCACCTCCCAAGTCTGTCCTACCCATCAAGGCTATGGAACCCTTCAAACAGTGGGCCCTCAACATTGTGGGACCGCTTCCTGAAGACAGACTGGGTAAGAAGTATATTATCACTGCTATCAACTACTTCACTTGTTGGCCAGTGGCCTAGGCCACAACTAACCACACTGCTACCACTGTTACCCGCTTTATTGGCAAGGAAATTGTGGCTTGCTTTGGGCAACCCAAACGTCTCATCACAGATGGTGGGCCCAAACTTGTTGGACACGTTGTGAAGGCATACTGCGTCAGAACACGCTCTAACATATAGTCACGACCCCCTACCATCCGCAAGCCAACAGACGCTTGGAATGGTTAAATGGCTCCCTGGTTCAACTGATTGCCAAGCTCTCACAAGAACACCCTAACACTGTGTGGACTGAACATCTTCCCACTGCCCTACTGATCCTGCAAGCAATAATCAACAGGGGCACTGGGCTCAGCCCTAACACCCTGGCCTTTGGAACACCTGACAGTCTGATAGGGGTTGAACAGAGGAAACTATGGTCCAAGGTTCCCGACAAGCCCCCCTCAGTGCCAACTCCCTCCCTAGACCAATGGCGTGCCAAAGCCCGATAGATCAAACACAAGTGGATTGCAGGAGGGACAAAACACCTCAAAGCTAGATACGCCATAGGTGACCCCATCTACACCCTCAATCCCAATTCCGCCAAATAAGAACCCAACCACCTAGGGCCCTTCAAGGTAGCTGCTGTCTATGACAACCACACCTACCAACTTGAGGATGCCCAGGGAAACATCAAGAAACTTCACCACAATTGCTTGTGTCCCTGCTGCGCCATCCCTACACAAAGGTTGTTTGTGCAGACCTTCCCAGACCTTCCGCAGACTCCAGTCCTGGTGTCTGACAACAAGCAGGGAGCAAGGGGGTGTTGCAACCAAGTTTCCAGTCTCGCCTGCTAACGTATCTAATGTTATGAATTAATCTGGTGACAATATCAAATGGCAGGTACTTCATCCTAATTAGTAGTGTTTTTGATTTGACCTGCTGATCCCCGCACAAGTTATTCCTTGGCTCCAAACCCTACATGGAACTCCCCACTATGCCACCCCCTTGTGGCCTTGTGGCTTCCCCATTTAGTATATTAATCACAATATCCTACAATAAACAATACCTTATTCTTAATATTGGTCCTTTCCTATTGGACTGTTGTCTTCCCCAACTCCAAGTACTGAACTCTCATTGGTTCAGTTGCAACAGGTAAGCAAATCTTAACTTTGAAAACCCCAAACCAACACCTACGTACAAATCTGAAGAATTAATTTGGTATTGTTTTGGTCTGCATCAAAGACATGCCCCTTACGTTGAAACAGCTTGATTCCCACCTATCATCCACCCCAAGGCCCCCTGGTTGTTCATGGGGTACACCAGTATCTATTATCTCCTCAATCACTTCACTCCCTTCTTGGGAAGATTCCGCCTATTTGATCATCTTCTACACATGTTAATGATAGGGATTTCAGTAGGTTCCACTCTGATCAAATTCAACTTGGGAGCTTTACTCCATTCAATTGGAGAAAGTCTTCCCAATGAGTGGATCCCTGACAAGAACACTATGAAAGTTGGCATATGTCTTTGTTCAAAGCTTATCTTAATATATATTTAACAAAAAAGTAGTATAAAAATATATTTAAAAAGTTATTTTTAGAATTTTGTATTTTATTAAGAAATTTATGGATTCTTATTTGGGGTTGAAATCCAGATATTACTTACTGTAGTTGACCTTGATGTAAAAGTATAAAGATACTTAGATTTTCATAGTAAATTATATTAGTTTTTTGGCTTAAAATTAAGCCTTTGTTTAAAAGGTGTCAACATTATTCCTGTTCCTTTTTAATTTTGCAATTCTGACTTAATAATTCACTATGAAAAATTAGCTTAGTTTTGGAAATGCCCAATTCTGGCGGATAAATACTAAAATGATGTTGACTTACTGAATGAGTTAATTCTGGAGGTTGATGTTTGTCATGCCAAAGTTGAGAACAACACATCCAAAGGATCTGTATTTAGTTCTAATTGCAGTCTTTGTAATGTCTTCAGGGTTAACACAAATTTAGTGGTAACCTGCTGTCAAATCAATTTTTGTGAAGAGTTGGGACCCCCAGGGCATCAAAAAGGTTTTTTAACTAGTGTCAGGGAACCAACCCTAACTGGCCAGCTCTATAGCGTCTGGGAACTGGCGGGTTGCGGACTGGGTGGGTAGGGCCCACCAAAGGATTGGTGCTAATTTAATGAGATAGGACATTGACTTGCCCAACCACAACCACAGACTGGCGGCAGGGAAAATAGTATCTATTACTCCTGTGAGAGTAATATATAAAATTCCAAAAAGCTTGTTGGTATGGTCTAGTGGGAGTTTGGCAGCAGAGGCAGGCATTGGCTTGGGGGTGACAGGTGGCTCCATGTCTATTTGGTAGGCAGGGAGGAAGTTGTATTTATCTCTGAACAGGCCAGGTTTGGTAATGTGCCAAGGGCCTTCTTGGTTATATCTGGTTCTCTCAGTGATTCTGGCCAAGGGGTCCCAGGATACTATGTTGTTGGTGGTATAGTTGCTGTACTCAGGCTTTAAGGGGTACTCTGTGAAGTGGAAGGGACCAAAGGGAGCACCTGGCGGGCGGTACGTAACTGGCGGGTTGGCAGGAGCGTCAGAGGATCTTCAAGTGAACTGGCAGATTACAAGGATAAAATACAGCAATAATTGGGGATACCAATATCTCATAACCTTTATTTAAAAATGACAATGGGGTTTTGGTCTTGGCCTGACAGGTATTTATCCCACACTGCCAGGCTTCACTTCTTGGTCAGGTTTTTGACTCAGGCGGGTTGGCATTGGGTGTCTCAGATGGCACTTGGCACTGGCGGTTTGCCACTGGCTGCTTTGGGATGAGAAGGCTTCAAATCCTTCTGTTTATCAATTTGAGTGTTGGGTGCCTCTTTGGGTTCAGTGCCTTCCCTGGGACTTTGGGAGAGTTCAGAATAATTTCCAAGGGGAGATTTGTCTATTTCACCGGGCAAACCGCTGGTGTCAGGCGTTGGCACCTCAGGGGGATTCTTGGCATCTTGCACTGGTGGTTTGCTTGCAGAATCCTGCAGGACAGCTAAGGGTTTGGGTCCTGGCAGGCTGGTAGCAACTTCTTTAATTAGTAGCGGGTTGTTGTGTTCCCAGCCTGTGAGTTTGGCAGTCCGCAAAATGTTTTGTCCAGGGTTTGACTCTGGTTCCGTATTTTGAGATTTAGGAGCATCCAAATTGTCATTCCTTACAATTAGGGGCAGGGTATACCTGTTCTTAATTGTGACCTTGTTGAGCGCTCTGTAGTCAGTGATCAGGTGGAGTACTCCATCTTTCTTTACCACAAAAAAGACAGCAGCACCAAAAAGTGACTTTGATGATTGTATGAGTCCTTTTTCAAGTGCTTTGTCAAGGTAAGCTTTTAGGGTGTTTTATTCTTGTGGTGTAAGGCAGTAGATAGTTTGTGCTTTAAGTAAACTCCCTTTGAGGTCAATTTTGTGTTGTATGCCACAGTTAGGAGGTATCAGGGTAGCATTTCTTGGAAGACAACGGGGAACTTGTTAACTAGCTGGTCTCAGATGTGGCCCTTTTTATGCTGAGTCTCTGTATTTTTAAAGTGGATGACCTTGTATGTGCAGGTACTTCAATTTTTTTGCTAGGTTAGTTTCTTCTTCTGTTTCCATGATTTTCACAAATACATGATCCCTCATAAGTGTATCAAGGTGGGAGGGGTAAACATGGTGATGTACCTCTCCTTGTTGTATGGTGAGGGTTGCACTAACCCAGTCAATGTGAGGTTTGGTCTTTCTCATCTAGTCCAGGCCAAGTATAACATCATATTTGGGGATTGGTATGATTGGGCCACTGAGTGTGGTTTGCAAATCTCTGATTTGGGCGCGGAAAGTTTTTGCCTCTTGAGTGACTGGTGTGCTTTTGTTATTGTCGGAAATTGCACAATTAATGCTTTTTTGATATGGCCTTTGAATATTGATAGTTGCAAAGATTTGACTGGTTTGCTTTCAATTTTGGATATTACTTGCCTTCTGCAAATGGGTCTGGTTCAATATCCACCCATTCCAGATTAATGTACCTGTCTGTGAATGATCCTGGTATGACCTCATCCCAACATGACCCCCTCAGCCACTCAGCCTTTCTAATGAGTGATCACTGTTCCTTGTCTACCATTTAAGTACAATCATTTCTCCTAGTAAAGACAAGTTTATCCACGTTTGTGTTAGCTTTAATAATCTTCAAGCTTTTTCTTGTCCTTTCTGCCAAAAGGACTTTTACATCTTGTTTTCCAGGAAATCAAGGTATGTGCCCTTAATTTTGCCCTGAAGGCTAACCCAAGGCTAGCTTCAAACCTCATATCTTTCATAATAAAGATTTCCTGCCGTGTCCTCCTGGATGTTGTCCCCAGGAGCCAAAAATAACAGTTATCCACCATGATGACTCTCTTGATACTGCTTTGGGTGGTAGGTAGTTTCATGAGGTTAGCAAATTTCTTGTTGATAAGAGATTGATCTGCTCCAGTGTCAAATAGTGTGGGGCCCTGATATCTGCAAAAACAGAAAGGATAAGTAAGGAGTTTATTTCCAGTTTGGGCAGCAAACAGTAGAAGGCCACTGGAGGGTACTTAGATCATGGTAATTGAATCCACATCCTGGTCCCTGTACAAGCATTTTAGGTTGGGAGAGGGTGGATTGCCTAAGCACTCCCATGTGCTTTCCCCTCCTTGTTGGTATCTTTGGTGCTTGCCTGGTTGGCTTGTGCAGTGTGATTCCAAGTTTGAGGATGGGTGTTGTTGGCTCGGTTGTTCTTCTTATTGGGTCAAAGATCCTTCTTGGCTGAAGGACTCTCTTTGCGCTTGTTGATTGCATGTAGGTTGTCAGATTTTTGCACTGTGTGTTTCCCTTCCAAGAATATGTCTTCAAGGTTCTTGCAGCGGGTCATGTCAAACTGATATCTAATGTGTATGGGAAGGCCATTGTAGAAGTCCAAGCGTGGCCCAGGTTCATCAAAGTTGATGGTGTTGTGTGTGCAGTTATATAGGTCTTTGTATGCAGCAATGTACTCCTCAATTGTTCCTGTCATCTTGAAGGTTCAAAGTTCTTTTAATTACTATGTTGGAATCCTTCATGGAGAACTTTTTGAGGAACACACTCTTGAATAGCTCCCAGTTTTCCTTCTGGTCAGGGTGTTGAGCTAGCCATCCACTTACAAAACGTGAAGCAGTCCCTGTGATGCAGAGGCAATCTCGCTGACCCAGAGTCTTTGGGGGTACTCTACTTGCTCAAATTTGCTTTGTTTACTATTGATCCAAAGAGAGGTGTTTTCCTGGCGTAGTCCCGCAAAGGCGCCAATTTCAGCTGTACACAGGCGCTTGAATACAATATTGGGTATCTCAGGCTGCTGTGGTCCTGTTGTGGTCAGCGCTGTGGGTAACAATCTGCGGGATTTGAGAGTGTTGTATTTTTCAACGGGTACAATGATGTTGTTGTAGATCACAAGGCTTGCAGGAATGTCTTGTCCTTCTTTATAGTCTCTCCAGCTGTTAGGGAGTACTTTTGCTTGGGTCATTTTATTAGGAGGAATTTTTCCTTTAGTTGGATAGGTATGGATAACCTACCTGTGCTACCACTGTCAAGTTTATGCTTCTGGGAAATATAATAAACAAGATAAGGAGAAGATTTAAGAAGAGAATGATACTTTATTGGATATGAATATAGAAGAATATATAGTATCATGACAAGCCACATGCCGTCTATGTACGTCATGGGTGTAAGGTCTTGCCCATATTGGTGCAAGGTTATAAACTAGCACATGTAAGTCATTGGGATTCAGATTTAAAAGGTATAAAAAGGTGGGAACTATCTGCAAAATAATCTTACAGAACCCTGCTAAAAACCTATACTGAGTTACAAAAGGAGTGATTGAGTTTAAGAACCCTAAGCAAAGAAGATAAAATAAAGTGTTTAATAGTGAACAATTTGTAACTAAGGGAATGTCAATATTAGGATATTCTCCATCAGCAAATTGGTGCATAAAACTATTGAAAGATTCCTTAAGGGAAAATAATGGATATAACAAGCCTAAGGTTTGTTGTTTTAAAAGTTCCATTTTGTTTAAGGAAAGAAAAGACTAAACTTTAAATTGAATTTAAATTTTTTTTATAAATTTCTAAAAATTAAGATCTCAAGTTGAAACTAGATAAAAGATTGAAGGGAAGAAATCACTTTGAATTTTGGCTTAAGGCCTACTCTTCACAAGCTCTTTATCTATAGACAGAGTCTTTGCCAGTTGTTGAATGATAGTCCTGGGGAAAGCAGCCAAGAACAGGGACAGATGGGAGAAGTTGGGCAAAAATCTGGAGGAAAAGGGGGAGCTTAAAAGCCCAACAGAAGTTGCAGATCTGCAACATTAAGCTGGAGAGCGGCAACAGCGTAAGTGGGGAATTCAAAGATATGAATAGGTAAAAATTATTCTACTTTAAAGTAGAAATATATAGTAAAATAAAATAAAAGTCAATGACAACAATGACAACAATTTGAAAGCAAATTGCAAAAGGAAAACAAGGTTATTAACTTTAAAATACTTATATATCAACTCTTAATTCAAAAACTTTCATATAAAAAATACAGAATCTTAAATCAATTGAAAATTAACAAATATAATAAATTTAAAGAGCCTGCCCTTTGGGGCAGGGCATGACAATGAGGATCATGGGGCTTATCTAAGTAATGTTCCTCTTGGGTCACAAGGCTTCTTCAAGCTGTGTTCCATTTAGGATTTAGATTGGGTGATCCCTGTCATAGATTGTTGACTGATAATGGTGCCACCAGTTTACTGGCTGGCCAGTGAAACATTTTGTGAGCCATTTGGTGATCTACTTGGGGCATTAATTCCCCAAGAGAAAGTAATCAAAGAATGTGCAACAAAATTAACTATATGAAGATGGTTTAGTCTCATCCTTGATCAGGTTAGAGCTGCTGTATAATTTATAGACACTGCAATAAACTTTTCCATTGATTTGACAAGGGCTAACCTATACAGGACTATCATAAATAGATCCACAAGGTCTTATGAAAAAGGTCTGGAACTTGGGTCAAAACAGGCTATGAATTAAGGTCTGAATTAGTACAGTAAAATTCATACAGTAGTTTTAAAAGCTATGGCAACAAGCAAAAAAAATCCAGATTTAACCAAAATGAACTCAGATTTAAACGGAAATTAAAAATAACCAAATTAATATTGATTTACAATAGATTTGGATAGTTTTCAATTTTGTTTAAATCTGAATTGTTTTTGCTTGTCACCATAGCTTTTAAATCTACTGTAATAGATCTAATTATCCTGAGATGAATTTGTTTACATTTTAAGCTTTGTTTGAAGCTTTTTTATAGGGTGATATTCCCCTTTCCAGCTGTCATGGATTTGACTTTTGGTAGTTAGTTCCCCAGTTGTACCTATATCACTAAACCTGTGTACAGGATAGTGAAAACTGTTGTGTGGACAGAATTATTGATTAAATGGTAAAAACTGATATTTATATTGAGGATCAAGCAATTATATATAGTGACAAATTATAATATCCTGAGGTGTCAAATAAACCCCTCAGCTCAGAAATTGACTCAAATCACCACCCATTTTTATCTCTAAAACTATTTTTAGAATTGGGTAAAACCTCTCTCAATGAAGAAGTTCAGAACCAAATACATTCTTCTGGAACTGCTACAAGTTTTTAACATCAGGAGAGATAGCCTGTAAGGGCCAAAGGTGGACTGAGATATTCAAGGAGAAGCAATCTGGGTATAATAAGCTAATTTTCAGCTGCTTTACCAGCATTAAGCCAAATTGGGATGATGGGTTTACTAATTGAGAATCCTTAGTAGTGATTTTTAATATGGAAGTCAAGATCAAAATCAAGAACAACATCTGTCAGTGCCCAGAATTCCCTGGAAAATCAGGTGGTCTTCCTAGAGGCAAAACACCCTACAGCTTGGGAACCCTTACCAATTATCTCCCAGAGCAAGAAAAGCCCCCTTTTGATTAACAAATGGCTCGGGATTTGAGAGGCAAACAAGCCTTGAATCCCTGTTTTTGATTCTATTATCAAATTTAGGCCTCTTAACTATCAGGAAATGGTACATTGGGAGCGCAATTGTTCAATTGCACAATTAGGCGGGTTGTGTTCTGAGGCACAGCAAAGATACACAATGGGGAATCCTACCCTTAGGATTGGAATTGTACTAAGTCTTAGTTAGAATGGCAGGGAAGGCTATGTGATTACCTTGTGATCCTGATTGAATAATATCTACTAGAAGTGGCTAGAGAGGTGCCAAAGTACTGGAAGATACAAAGACAAAAATATGAATAGAACTTGATTTTATTGGTGAATAGGAAAAAGAATATATAGTGGTTGACAATATCACAAAACATTACCAGGACGGTAGAATCACTTGCCACAAGCATGAGTGGGGCAAGTGAGTTGTGCAGAATCAGGAAACTGAACAATTGAATTTCCCACTTTGGAAATAGACCCATTTCAAGGAGCAAAAGCAAAAGAAAGAGATTTGTCCTCAAAATAACCCATAAAAGACGAAATCAAAACATGGTGAATGGCGGCATTCACAACATTGCCCCCATCTAGATTGGCCTTAGTAGGGTAGTAATTGCAGAGAAACTTGGCATACACTCAGGCAAACAGACAACCACTAGAGAGGAGTTTCACAGTGTACTCTGACCCTTGTTTGAAGGTCACTTCTAAAGTTCCAACCCACAATGTATCTAGCTTGTGAGCCTGTCCTCCTAATCTATGCTGATAGCAGAAAATTTGGTCCCCAATGTTGATCTCAGGCAAGGGAGTGTGTCAAGCATTGTCAGGAGAGAGCTCAAGCATCTTGGTCTTATACGCAGAAGTTTAAGCAGTAGCCTGTATATCAATGATGTAGTTGACTAGATCTTTGATATGGTTATCTGGGTTCATAGCCTTATCAGAGATGAGTAGGGGGCTCCCAGGAGCAACAGAGTGGTAGCCTCACGCCCATACAGCATAGCAAAGGGAGAATACCTGGTGACACAATGCTTGCTAAGGCAATAAGCAAAGAGAGCAACAGGTAAGTATAGATCCCAGTTTGAAGCGTCAGAGTAAGTGAGTTTCCTCATGATAAAAACCAGTGTCAAATTTGCACGCACAGCCACCCCATTGGTAGAAGGATTATAGGGGGCAGAGAAAGACTGGTGAGATCCCAAGGCCTCAACAACAGAGGTTACCAACTTGGCGTCAAAGGTAGTCCCATTGTCAGACAATAACACTTGAGGGCAGCCATGGCAGTAGAAAACGTCTTACAACAGGAAGGTGGCAGTTGTTTTGGCGGTGATGTCCTTAGTAGGGCAAGTCTCTAACCACTTGCTAAAATGATCAACAGCAATCAGGACAAAGCGGCAACCAGAGCGGGAGAGGGGGAGAGGCCCTACAGTTTTAATGCTGACAGTGTGAAATGCTTGTTGAGGGGGGACTAGCTTGAACTCGTGAGAGGCAGATCAAGGTTGCTGGAGCTGACAATTGTGGCAACTAGCAATGATATATGGAATCAGCAGGCAAAGGTTTTCACAGAATTAATTCTTCTGGAGCCAGTCATAGATCTTGGCAAACTTCCATGTCCCATCTCTTTATGAGCTTGGAGCACCAACAAAAGGCAAAGACTAGGCCATACATAAGGCAGATATTGATTACAAATTTTTTTAAAGAGCTGATTGTCACAAATGAGTGTGTCTTCAGATAGTTTGGACAGGGCAATCCAAACTTATTCTGTCTTGGTCTCCCATGAGGAAGTATATCTAATTAGTTCATACAGTCAATTGACCTCAGCAGGTTGTAGAGCAAGGATAAACATTCTGGATAATCCATCAGTGTTCTGATGTTGAATCCTGGGACAATGTAGCACAGCAAAGCTGTAACCTTGCAGGCAGAGAGCCCATCTAACTGTCTTTCTGGTCCCTTAAGCTGTTGTAGCAACTTAAGCAAAGCATGGTTGGTGACCACTGTGAAATAGATGCCATATATGTAATGGTGGAACTGCTTGGCTGCATGCAACACAGCAAGGCTTCTTTCTCTGTGACAATGCAAATCTTCTCCAAGATTGACCTAAGTGCAGGCTATAATCAGATCTGTATTAAGGAGAAGATATCCCCAAAATGGTTTTTGCACCAAGTACGGCTCATATGAGTGCATGGTGCTCAATTTTGGTATGACAAACGCCCCGTCAATCTTTGTGACCTTCATGAACAAGTTGTTTGCCCCTCACATAGACAAGTACACCTTAGTCTACCTGGACAACATTATTGTCTATAGCCCCTTGGTATAGCAGCACCACAATGACCTGGAGGCAGTCTTTGCTATCCTGGCACAACACAAGCTCCTAGTCAAACCCTCTAAATGCCAGTTATTCCCAAGCAACTGCCTTTCCTAGGACACATAGTCTCAAAAATTGCATTAATCCTAACAGTCAGAAAATACAGGCCATCTGCAAAATGACGCCACCCAAAGACAAGTTGGAGCTCTGCACATTCCTAGAAATGGTGGCCTACGTACACTGTTTATACCTGACTGTGGCGTCCTAACTGCACCCCTGTCCGCCATAACTATCAGGGACCCACTTAATAAGAAACAATTTAACTACCTGGTGGACCAAAGCCCCTAAGTTGAGACCAGCTATTACAGATCCAATAGGTACTGTGATCATGGCAAGATGGCCCAAGTGGCCCAGATAGGCAAATCTTCCCATCATAGAGCTGAAGCAACCTAGCAGGTAGTATCCCACCACATAGGTTAACAGGTAGAATGAAGCATTGGGTCTAACCAGCAAAGGTTTGGTTGGAAGATGAGTGGAGGAACAACCATAGTGGAATTTGCGTCCCCAGTGACCAGAGGGGTATTTAAACCACTCATGGGCAAGAGACTCCTTCTGATGAGCATTGTCTGGGGATGAATTGTGCCAGTCTGTAGTTGGAGTGGGGTTCTCCAAGGCTAGCACCACAGGCAAGAAGAAGGCTAGAAACCAGAACAGGAACAAAATTCCTTTCATGGTTTCAAAATAAGAATCAAGAGATAGATGTGGACAGAGATAGGATAGAAATAATTCTTTATTGTTGGAGCTAATAGAATGAATAATTAATGTACGCTTAAATAGCTTCAAAATGAAGGCTGAAATATTTAAGTGGTATTTGGGAAATAAAGGGGATTTGCATGAGATTTATGATTGAAATGATACCTGTTTCATGTGTTGATCAAGTTGATGCTTAATAATCTTAATAGTTATGTGATGTATGTGGAGGAGCCAAAAAGATGCCACAATGTTAATCATAATTAAGCGGTGGTAAGGAAGCAGATCTCCTGAATTCAAGTACAGAGCCTTGACTAAAGCTAGAAAAAACGGGTCCCAGAGTGTCAAGCTGGCTTTACACAGCCAATCAGAGGCCAAGCGGTAAGTGAAATTATCCTTTATACTATTAACCTTTTCAAAAGCAAATTAAAGTTTAAAGCAAAAATCAAATCAATTGGATGGTAATAAATAGGTAAAGTAAATGGAATGGTTGCTTCTGTACTAACGCTAGGTTCATTCTTAGGGTCCTGGGTTTGAATCCCGTTGCAACAAAGGTTAGGGTACCAACTTGTGTCAATAATGTTGTTGTTGTGTGGTTTTATCTTGGTCTCTTTACCCAATTTATCAATAAAATAAATGGAGTCAGGGAATGAATCCCTGATACATCCTCCCCAGGGAGGCCCTTCCCTCCCAGAGTATCCTTGTAGAGAGAGAGGACTTCCGGTGTGTTCTCTAGGTTCTCTTCTGGTTCCCAGGAGCTGGATTCTACCTCATAGCCCTTCCATTTTACCAGGTATTGGTGTTTGCCTCAAGAGATGTGGTGATTGAGGATATCTTCTACTTCCCACTCAGGAGTATGGTTCAAGATGACAGGAGGAAGATCCTTGTGGATCATGTCAAATGATTAACCCTTGAATTTAGACAGAAGGCAGATGTGGAAAACGTCATGGGCAGAGGAGCCTTCAGGGAGTTTGAGGTGGAGGTTAACATTAGAGCGTTGCTCAATAACTAACAGGGGTCCAATATTCTTTGGACCTAGCTTTTGGCCCAGAATATCAAGGTTAAGGTTCTTGGTATTGAGAAAAACATGTCCCCCACCTGAATTTCTTCAGTAGTTCTTTAATGTTTATCAGCTTGGTTCTTGTACTGGAGGATGGATTTCTCTAGGTGTGTCTTGAGGTAAGGGTGATTCTTGAGCAACAAGGCCGCCCATTGGTGCGCAGAAGGAATAGTGTCTTTGATTGGAGGCTCAGGAAAGTCTTCAGGGTTATATTCATAGTTGGCAAAGAAGGGAGATACTCTAATAGATTCAAAGGTGATTGGTGTTGTAGCATAGTTGGGCAAGCAGAAGTAAAGTTACTTAATCATCCTGCCGTAAGTTTACATAGTTTCTGAGGAAACCTTCCAGCACTTTGTAACCCTTTCTGTTTATCTGTTGGTCTGAGGGTGGAAGGAGGTGGACATAAGAGTTTTAACACTTAATGCCTTAATTAAGAACTGCCAGAACTTGGATGTAAATTGTGTACCTCAATCTGAGATGATGTTCTGGGAATTCTGTGATTGGTAACTACATGAGTAAAGAGCATGTTGGCTGTGTCCTCTGCAGTTGCATGCTTGAAGGGCGTAAAGATTGCATATTTTGTTAACAAATCCACTACCACAAAGATGTGGTCATGTTGTTGCTTTCTGGAAGATCCACAATAAAATCCATGGAGATGGAGTACCAAGGATGCAGAGGAATACACAGTGGTTTGGGTAATCCTTGGGTCTTCATTGTGGAGGTTTTGTTGTGGCCGCACAATAAACATGTGGAGATATATTGGACAATTGATTTCTTCATATTAGGCCACCAGTATCTTTGTTGGATTCTCTTGATTGTCTTGTGTATGGCCTGTCAATTTTATACTTCTGGGAAGTATAATAACAAAATAAGGGGAAGATTTAAGAAGATAATGATACTTTATTGAATATGACTATAGGCTAATATATAGTATCATGACAAGCCACATGTTGTCCATGTACATCTTGGAGGTCATGGGGCTTATCTGAGTAATGTTCCTTCTGAGTCACAAGACTTAATCAAGTTGTGTTCCATTTAGGACCTGGATTGAGTGATCCCCGTCATAGATGATTAACTAATAGTGGTGCCATTTGTTTATTGGCTGGATGGTGAACCATTCAGTGAGTTTTTTGGTGATTTACTTGGGGCATTAATTTCCTGAGAGGGAGTAATCAAAGATGTTGCAATATCTCCCCCTGGGTGTCAGGAATATTCCTGACATAAATCAAATTCTGACAGGAGGAAAATGTTGGGAAAAGATAGGGAAACTCCCAATTAAAGAGGCCAATTTTAATGAAGAATTTCCCCCTTTATTTGGGGGAAATCAAAGTCAAAATTTAGAAGAAACAGATTTTCATAAAAACCAGAACAATTTAACATCCAGGCAGGCGCCTGCCGCCGCTGCGCAGACGCCCACCACCCTCTGCGGGCCTCCTGCCTGCCCAGCCAGCCACCTGCGAGCCCCCTGCCAGCCTCCCGCTGCCCAGCCAGCTGCCTGCCCACCCGCCAGCCTCCCGCTAACCTCTCACCTGCCAGCTAGGCTCCTGCTGCCCAGCCAGCTGCCTGCCCACTCACCCGGCTCCCACCAGCCACCCACTTGCCCATCCCTTCCCCAGCAGGCCCCCTGCCAGCTCCCAGGCCCCATTACCCAGCCAATCAGAAGCCAAATCCAAAAAAACCAATCAGAAAAGTACCTGCCCACAGGGCAAAACCCAGGGAATAATTTATGCCTTGCAGAAGAAAGGCTAAACCAAAGTGAAGAGTCCAAAAATAACCTTGAACCTTCCCAAAATAGATCCAACCAAATTCCAAAAGTTAAAAATAATTTGACCTCAAGCCAATGGGATTCAGAGGACCACAACCCTTGCTTAGGTCTAGGCCCCAGCCAAACCAACCTTTTCAAACCAAAAATAGATTTGGAAAGTCCCATGAGCTTTTCCCATCAGCTGACTTCACAACCAGGGGACATCATGGCTCCAGGCATGAATGGCCAAACCTCCAGCAGATTGCCCAAGAACAAGAATTTGGCCATCTTCTCAAACCCCATTTCCCAAAACCTTTATCCAAACTTCTGGGATCCCCAGTCCCTTGTTTTCACTCCCACTTACAAAAGTTTGCAAGTGGGGAGCACTATAAATAAAGGATCCCCCCTCAGTAATAGCTTGTGCTATTATTGAGATTAATACCCTCAATAAAGTGAAATCCAACTTACCTCTAACAAGTTAAACCTACCAACCAGCCCCTGCCAACCCTCCAATCCAAGGAAGATGAACCACCTCATCTTCACAGCTGTGCTCACAGCTTGCCTTGGGATTGGAGGCTACCAGTCAGGTCCAGAATTCTTTGGTCCATCTCCAGAAGGACCAGGTCAAAACTCCTACTATGATCCTGGTCAACTAAACTCCTCCCAAACTGGACCTTGGCCTCTTTTGGTGTCTCCCCATTCAACACTCTCCATTGCCATGTACACGTCCATGTACTATGTCTTGACATACTTTGCCAGAAGTTTTGGGAGATACAATGTGCATGCCAAGATCTTCTGCTGGCTCATGACTGTGTACCCCATTGTTACCGCTTTGACTGGGTTTCAGTTCGCCAACCTCATACCCTACTTCCTGCAAGTGATACCTACCATAGCTGGGTATTACACCGGGGTGCTGGAAGGCGGAGCCTTGGGGATTTTCTTGAGAGTATCTGGTATGCAGGCTTGGTATTGATCCAGTTTGGTGTTAGGCACAGGGAGCCTTGAATTTTTTTGGCTGCTCTTGCTTTACATAGGCAAAGTTGATCATGATGCATATGTTTCAATTCAGTTTGAGCTCCAATCCTTTTGATGAGGTAGGTGTAATTGGGCTTAACTTCCATTACAATGCCTGGTCCGTGTAACCCTGGATCAAGTTTGTGTTGGTTGTTATTGACAACCCGGATCTCATCTCTGACTTGGAACCTTTCTTGTTGTAATGGGATTGCTTCCCGCTGGACCCTTTGGTGTTCCATCTCTTCCTGGTCTTTTCTGGCTTGTAGTACTTTTGGGTCATTACTGTCTGGTATCTTCTTTGGAAGTGGCAGTTGTGAACCTGTGTTTGTACTGACAAGGGAGGGATTCTGACCATAGACAAGCTCATAAGGGCTTTTGCCCATATTGCGGTTGACCTGTGTTCTGCAGATCATAAGAGCAGTTGGTAGCATGTCAACCCAGGATTTTGGATTGTTGGAAGATAACTTACTTAGGGCTTTCACTAGAGAGCTGTTTATTTGTTCTACACGTCCATTTGCTTGTGGGTGATATGGGCTGGCTGTGATGTCTTTTATCCCATTTTGGTAAGGTAAATGTTGGTGTCAATAGCTTTGAGTTCAGTACCTCCATCTGTGATTGAGAGGTCAGGCTTTCCAAACTTTACTATGATCTCCTTGCTAATGAATTGTCTCACGTTTTTGCCTTTGTGCTCTTTTGTGACTTATGCTACAAGCCATCTGGTTGCATAGTCAATGGCTGTGATGAGTACTTCTTGCCTTTGCTTTCACCGGGCATAGGTCCCACAATATCCAACAACCATACCTTGAAGGGTTGTGTGATGGATAAGGGTACTACTGACTTGGTGGTGCTTTAGTTCAGGAGTACTTTTCACGGACTTTGAATTGCTCCAGTACCTCTTTGATATCATCTAGCATGTTGGGCCACCAGTAGTGTGTCTTGAGGTATTCATGCAATTTTCTGCTACAGGTGTGTCCCAAGTCTCTGTGATATTGGAGAATTGTGTCAATCTTTTGTGTTGACAGGACGTAGGGTACAGTGTCATCATTTGGAAGTATTCAGTGAAGGGTACCATATACGTTTTTGAACAGATTTTTGTTCTTGAGGACCTTCTCTTGGATGTCCATTGGTGTGCCAGGTGGGAACCCTTCCTGGAGATTCCCCATGATTACATGGGCCAATTAGGGTTGCCATCAGTGTGAAGGATGTGTTTGTTGTATAGCTTTGATAGGGCATCTGCAGTAAGCATCTCCTTACCTGGCTTGTATTCAATCTTTATGGGGTATCTCTGTATGAGACTCAACCATTTGGCTTGTCTTCTTGACAAGTGTTGTTGTGTCTTGAAGAATATCAGTGACTTGTGGTTGGTGAGTACTTTGAACGTCTGGGCTCCTTCTAGATAACATTGCCATTTCATGAGGCAGTGTATGATGGCAACCAACTCTTTATTGTGTATAGGATACCTTTGTTCACCGTCTGATAGCTTCCTTGATTCATATGCCACAGGAAGGAAGTTTTTGGGCTGTTTGGATACAGAGGACTCCTCCTATGGCATAATCAGAGGCGTCGGTTTCTAGCTTGTAGATACCCTCACAGTTTGGGTAATATAGGATGGGGAATGTAACCATGTGTTCCTTCAGTTGGCAAAAATGTTGGTCTTGTAAGGGTGTCCAGACAAATTTGGTTGTTTTCCCGGTGATGGCTGACAAGGGAGCTGTTAGGGCGCCCCAGTCAGGGATGAACCTGTGTACATACACTACCATTCCAAGGAAAGTGCGGAGTTTGCTCTTATTCCCTGGGGCTGGCATCTCTGTTATAGCGCATATCTTGCCTGGGTCCAGTTTGATACCGTCTTTGCTGATGATATGGCCAAGGAATGGAAGTTTGACTGAGAAGAACTCACATTTGGACGGTTTGGCAATCAATTGGCTTTCTTCCAGGGTTTGGAGGACTGTGCGGATGTCTTCCCAGTGTTGTTGCAGGTTGGGACTGTAAATGATGATGTTGTCTAGGTAGATGATTGCTCTTTTCCCAATGTGTTCCTTGAATACTTCATTCATGAAGGTTACAAAGGTACTGGGAGCATTTGTCATGCCAAAATTGAGGACAACACATTCAAAGAAGCCATATTAGTTTGAAATGCAGTCTTTGGAATGTCTTCAGGTTTCACGCAAATTTGGTGGTAACCTGCTGTTAAATCAATTTTTGTAAAAATTTGGGCCCCCCAGGGCATCAAAAAGGTCATCAATTAGAGGCAGGGGATACATGTTCTTTATTGTGACCTTGTTGAGGACCCTGTAGTCTGTGACCAGGCAGAGGCCTCCATCTTTTTTTGCCACAAAGAAAACAGTGGCACTAAAGGGTGATTTTGAGGGTCTAATGAGGCCTTTCTTGAGTGCCTTGTCAAGGTAAGCTTTTAGGGCGTTGTCTTCTTGTGGTGTGAGGCAGTAAATGGGTTGCTCTTTAGGCACACTACCTTTTAGGTTGATCTCATGTTGTATACCCCAATCAGGGGGCAGCCCGGGTAGTGATTCTTGGAATACGGAGGGAAACTCATTGACTAGCTGGTCTCTAATTGGGTTCTGTTTGCGTTGAATTTCTGTGTTTTTGAAGTGGATGACTTCATATGTACATGTGCTCCAATTTGTTTTGCTGATGTCAGTCTCTTTCTCTGTTTTCATGATCTTTACAAATATGTGGTCCCTCATGAGGGTGTCAAGATGTGTTGGGTACACGTGATGGTGGACTTCTCCCTGCTGGATAGTGAGGGTGGCACTGTCCCAGTTGATGTGAGGCTTTGTCTTTTGCATCCAATCTAATCCAAGTATGATATTTTATTTGGGGATTGGAATGATAGGGCTGCTAATTGTTGTTTGGACGTCTCCAATTTGGGCCTGGAAAGGTTTTGTCTTGTGAGTAACTGGTGGGCTGCAGTTGTCTGCCATGATGACTCTCTTGAAGCTACTTTGAATGGTAGGTAACTTCATGAGGTCTGCAAAGCTCTTGTTAATGAGTGATTGATTGGCTCCAGTTTCAAATAGTGCTGTGCCCTTATATCTGCAAAAACAGAAATTATAGGTAAGGAGTTTATTTCCAGATTGGGCGGCAAACAGTAGAGGGTTACTGGAGGGAACCTGGATCATGGGGATTGAGTCCACGTCCTGTTCTCTGTACAAGTCTTGTAAAGAGGGGGAGATCAGCTTGCCTAAGCACTTCCCTGAGCTTTTCCCTCCTTGTTGGTATTGTTGGTGTTATCCTGGTTGGCTTGTGCAGTGTGATTCCCAATTCAAGGATGGGTACTGTTGGCTTGGTTATTTTGCTTATTGGGGCGAGGCTCTCTCTTAGCTGTGGGGTTTTACTTGCGCTTGTTAGAGGTGTGTAGATTGTCAGACTTCTGAGCTGCATGTTTTCCTTCTAGGAATACATCCTTGAGGTTCTTGCAGCAAGTCATGTCAAACTGATGTCTAATGTGTGTGAGGAGGCCATTGCAGAAGTCCAGGCGTGGTCCAGGTTCATCAAAGTTGATGGTGTTGGGTGCACAGTCATGTAGTCCTTCATATGCGGCAATGTATTCCTCAATGGTTCCTGTCATTTTGAAGGTTCAGAGTTTGGTCATAATCATCATGTCTTAGTCCTTCATGGAGAACTTTTCAAGGAATGCGGCCTTGAACACTTCCCAGTCTTTCTTCTGGTCAGGATGTTGAGCTAGCCATTTGGTAACAAAGTGTGAAGAAGTCCCTGTGACGTGGAGGGAGATTTTGCTAACACAGAGTCTTTGGGGGTACTCCACTTGTTTGAACTTGCTCTTGGGCTGTTGATTCAAAGAGAAGCGTTCTCACAGTGCAGTCCTTCAAAGGCGCCAATCTCAGCAATACGTAAGCGTTGAAACACAATATTGGGTATCTCAGGCTGTGTAGGTGCTGTTGTGGTTGGCGTGGTAGGGAACAGTCTGCAGATTTTGAGAGTGTTGTAATGATCAATGGGTACAAGGAGTTTATTGTAGATGACAAGGCCTGGGGAGACGTCTTGTCCTACTTTGTAATCTCTCCAGCTGTTAGGGAGTGAAATTGTTTGGGTACTTTCTTGGGAGGAATTTTTCCTTTGAGTTGGATAGGTATGGATAACCTACCTGTGCTACCACTTTTAAGTTTATACTTCTGGGAAGTATAATAACAAAATAAGGGGAAGATTTAAGAAGAAAATGATACTTTATTGAATATAGGCTAATATATAGTATCATGACAAGCCACATGTTGTCCATGTATGTCAAGGAGGTTGTGGGGCTTATCTGAGTAATGTTCCTCTTGAGTCACGAGGTTTAATCAAGTTGTGTTCCATTTAGGACCTGGATTGAGTGATCCCCGTCATAGATGATTAACTAATAGTGGTGTCATTTGTTTATTGGCTGGATGGTGAACCATTCAGTGAGTTTTTTGGTGATTTACTTGGGGCATTAATTCCCTGAGAGGGAGTAATCAAAGATGTTGTGACAGCCCCCATGCCCTGTGAGGGGGGAATTGTGAAAGCTTTCCAGGATTGTTTGTTGGTGTTTGTTGGTTGATACATAGAGGCTTCCATTCTTTGACCAAGATCTGTTGCTTAGTGTAAGGCTAGTAGGAGTGTTCTCCTTGTCAAGAAGTTGGGATGCTATGATGTACTGGTCCAAGGTGGATAGATAAGATAGGGTCATAGTGTGGGAGAGGAACTGGTCTTCAGAGAGTATCACGCGTTCATTGTGTTTCCCATAAGACTGGCTTGGGTCATCCAAATCCTCTTGTCTACTGATGGCGTCTGGTACTATGTTCTGGTGTCCTGGGGTGTAGCTGATCTTAAAGTCAAAGGCAAGTAGATTGATAGCCTATTGGACCAGGTGTGAGCTAAACTTCCTCTTCTCAGTGAAGTAAAGGAGGTTTTTATGATTGGTTCTAATTTGCACAGGAAATTTACTCCCTTCCAAATAGTGACGCCAGTGGTCCAAGGACTTGACAATGACAAATATTTCCTTCTTGTACACGTGATAATTTATCTCTCTGTCAAGCAGCTTGTAGGAGTAGAACACCACAGGGTGGAGTTCACTATCCTCCCCAAGCTACAGTAACACCCCTCCTAGGGCAAAGTCAGAGGCATCTTTGTCCAAAAAAACTGACGCTCAGGGTCTGGGCAAAAAGAACAGGGGCTGAGGTGAACAGCTTCTTGAGGGTTTTATACACCTGATCAGCAACTGGCAACCAGAAAAAGGGAACCTTTTAGGAGGTAAGGTGAGTGAGAGGGAGAGCAGTAGCAGAGAAATCCTTGATAAACTTGCGGCAAAAGTTAGCCAGGCCTAAGAACCCGCAAAGCTTGGTACATGTTGTAGGTCTAGGCCAGTCCAGGACTGCCTGTACCTTGGAGGGAGCAACCGCAAACCCGCTTGGGTTAATTTTATATCCAAGGAACTCAATTTTGGTGACAAAAAACTTTCATTTTTCAAGCTTACAAAACAATCAGTTGTCAATGAGTAATTGGAGGACCTCTTGTAGGTGTATTGTGTGGGCCTCCTTGGTCTTTAAGTATACCATAATATTGTCTAGGTAGACAACCACACAGACATCAAGTAGAGGGAAAGGCCTCACTCATTAGGCCTTGAAAGGATGCAGGGGTGTTACTCAGGCCAAAGGGCATTACCAGGTATTCATAAAGACTAAAAGGGGTGCAGACTGCTGTCTTCCACTCATGGCCTTCAGTAATATGTATCTATTTATGTGCACTGCGGAGGTCTAGCTTAGAAAACACCTTGGCGTGAGTCAGTTGGTCAGTCAATGACTTGGCGGATGGAAAAGGGTTTTGGTTCTTAATAGTTATGGTGTTCAGTTTGGTGAAGTCCACAACTGGTCTAAGAGTGCTGTCAGCTTTCCCTAAAAAAAACATGGGTGACAAACATGGGGAATTGGATTGACACATGAACCCTTTTTCTAAGTTTTTGTCAAGGTATGCCTTCATTGCAATTCCCTGTGCTCGGTTCATGGGATAGAGTTTTCCCCAGGTGGGGGAGGAGCCTGGTATCAAATCAATTCTAAGATTGGATGGACTTCTCTCCGGGAGGACATAACAGAGTTCTTTGCTGAAGGCCTCCTTTAAGATGTGGATTCCCTTTGGTATGGAGTCATGTACTTGATCCCCAAAAGAAGTAGAGAGTTCAGGTAGGCCGTGAAATTCTCTGGTACCTGGTGGTGAGGTCTCTTGAGATGCACCGTGGTAGGTTTCCCATGAGAATAAATTGTGACTGAATTGGTATCCCAGTTGAACTGCAACTTGGACTCTTGACACCAGGGGAATCCCAAGACTAACAGGAAGGCCAGGTTGGAGAGAGTAGAGGTGGGTAGGTGGTATGAGTTGTTTCTTACTTGAGAGTAGAGAGGTTTGACAAGGTTTCCTACTTGGGCAGGTGTGCCTTCATCCAGTCTTACAGAGGCATGCCCTGATGTCCTGAAAACTAAGGATGCCAAGAGGTCTTGATTAATGAAGCTCCCCATTGCTCCTGTACCAATCAGGGCGTAGCTTGAAGTAGTTCCAAATTTGTGGTCTAGAAAAACTGGCAAAAGAGCGTAAGACTGGTTTGAAGATTTATTGATATCTGTGGTAGATAAAAGATGGCCTAAAGCAGTTTGTACCTTGAAAAGTGCCTGGAAGTCTTTTTCTGAATGCCCTAATTGTTCACAGTAAAGGTAAAGTCCTTCACAGACTTGACATTGTTTCTCTTTGGGGGCCAATTGGTAACCTCCCCCGGGTTTTGGGACTAATCCTTTAGGAACCTTGGCAGGTGATGGTGAGTTTTGGGCGGGCAGAGTCTTAGTGTTGTTCCAAGAAGGGAGCTGTTTTACCTTGGGGGACCATTTCAAGACCTCTTTGATGAGCTTGGAGAACTTATCAGGTAGTATGTGATGGGAAAGGAAGTTCTTGAGATCAGGGGACAGCTTCTTTTGAAAAAAGTAACAAGCTTCAGAGTCAGTCATCCCAATAGCTTCTTTGAGGCAAGAGAATTTGTCAATATAGTCCTTGGTGGCCATTCGGCCTTGATACAGATTCATTATGGTCTCTAATTTCTTTGGTGGTTTGTGCTGGTACTACAGTAGATATTAAGGAATCATAAAAGGCTGGATAGTTGTCCAGGAGTTTCCCCCCCTTAGAGAGTAGCTTTGGCGCACCAGATGCAGGCCTTACCGGTGAGCTTTTCAGCCACATGGTGTACCTTCTGTGCATTGGTCTGATACTGAGAGGGGGATTTTTCAAAGAGTGACTGGGAGAAGGCAAGGAGCATAAGTATCTTGTTTCCTTTGTCATTGTCTGGAGAGACTGCCAAAATATTGTTTAGTACCACCATCTGATTTTGAACCTGTTGAGGTGAGGGCTCCTTGGAGGCGGCAGAGGTCTTTACCTGAGTGAAGAGTCAAACAGATGGGAGATGGTAAGACTGAAGATGACAGTAATCAAGGTGACTGCCAGGCTCTTGATGAGTGCAATATAAAGCAGGTAACTTGAAGAAGCTGCTTCTTAGCTTCTTAGTAAGAAGCTCAAGATGGGTTCCAACAAACTGTCAGGGACCCACTTGATAGGAAACAATTTCCCTACCTGGTGGACCAAAGACCCTAAGTAGAGATCAGCTATTACAGATCCAATAGGCACTGTGATCATGGTGAGATGGCCCAAGTGGCCCAGATAGGCAAATCTTCCCATCATAGAGCTGAAGCAACCTAGCAGGTAGTATCCCACCACATAGGTTAACAGGTAGAATGAAGCATTGGGTCTAACCAGCAAAGGTTTGGTTGGATGAGGAGTGGAGGAACTACCATAGTGGAATTTGCATCCCCAGTGACCAGAGGGGTATTTAAACCACTCATGGGCAAGAGACTTCTTCTGGTGAGCATTATCTGGGGATGAATTGTGCCAGTCTGTAGTTGGAGTGGGGTTCTACAAGGCTAGCACCACAGGCAAGAAGAAGGCTAGAAACCAGAACAGGAACAAAATTACTTTCATGGTTTCAAAATAAGAATCAAGAGATAGATGTGGACAGAGATAGGATAGAAATAATTCTTTATTGTTGGAGCTAATAGAATGAATAATTAATGTACACTTAAATAGCTTCAAAATGAAGGCTGAAATATTTAAGTGGTATTTGGGAAATAAAGGGGATTTGCATGAGATTTATGATTGAAATGATACCTGTTTCATGTGTTGATCAAGTTGATGCTTAATAATCTTAATAGTTATGTGATGTATGTGGAGGAGCCAAAAAGATGCCACAATGTTAATCATAATTAAGCGGTGGTAAGGAAGCAGATCTCCTGAATTCAAGTACAGAGCCTTGACTAAAGCTAGAAAAAGCGGGTCCCAGAGTGTCAAGCTGGCTTTACACAGCCAATCAGAGGCCAAGCGGTAAGTGAAATTATCCTTTATACTATTAACCTTTTCAAAAGCAAATTAAAGTTTAAAGCAAAAATCAAATCAATTGGATGGTAATAAATAGGTAAAGTAAATGGAATGGTTGCTTCTGTACTAACGCTAGGTTCATTCTTAGGGTCCTGGGTTTGATTCCCGTTGCAACAAAGTTTAGGGTACCAACTTGTGTCAATAATGTTGTTGTTGTGTGGTTTTATCTTGGTCTCTTTACCCAATTTATTAATAAAATAAATTGAGTCAGGGAAGGAATCCCTGACAGTTTTAGACACAGGATCTCCTGGTAATGTTGTCTTCTCAAAGCTTGTCAAGAAACTCAAACTTGCCCCCAACCTTAACTATCATCAAATGTATGGCACAGCTGGGATGTCCATGAATTGCACTATAGGAGCTTATTCTGCTCTTCCCATGCAGTTTGGCAAGCTACTCTTGGCCACGCCTGCTGTTGTCTTAGAGAATGAGAGTGTTAAGGGTCTGGATGTACAAGTATTCCAGCTACTGCCATCACACCTAACATCCAGTCAAAACCCAATTTGGTGCCCTTCCAATATACTGTTCAGCATACCAGAAATGGCAACAAACCAATATCACATGACTGTCCAGGTATCCAACGACTCAAACCCATCCAGCACATGACCAGCCCCTGGGTTTGGTCCAACTAATATCCCCACCACAGCTAAATCTATATAAGTCTAAAGTATCATCCAATAAAATATACTTTTTTCTCCTCCTACTTTTATATTTGAAGCTTTCCCAAAAAGGTGCTCCTTATCACTGGTAGTGTTGCAACTGAATCAATGATAGTTCAGTACTTAGAATTGGGGAAGACAACAGTCCAATAGGAAAGGACAGAATAATAAGAATAAGGTATTGTTTATTGTAGAATAATGTGATTAATATACTATATGGGGAAAGCCACAAGGCCACAAGGGGGTGGTATAGTGGGAAGTTCCATGTAGAGTTAGGAGCCAAGGAATAAATTATGCGGGGATCAGCAGGTCAAATTGGCAACGCTCCTAATTAAGATGAAGTACCCACCATTTGATATTGTTATCAGATTAATCCATAATGTTAGATACGTCAAGGGGCAACTTGTTGAGCGCCCCCTGTGTATTGTAAGATACATTAGCAGGCAAGTCTAGAAACTCAGTTGCAACAGTAGCACTATGGTTTTTACCACGCCAATGAAAGAGAAAATGACTGAACAGAACCCGCCCACCTTTGCCCACGTACTCAACTAGGCCATTTTCCAGGAGACCTGGAAAACTTACTTCTGCGCCCACAACATTGACAAAGATATTCCTAGTAGATGCACCGTATTCAAAGGTCTGGTCATGCCCAAAGCATGCACCAAGATAATTCAATACAGTTGCTCTCTTTAACCACAAACAAATGCACAACCACCTATCACAGGTGGTTGCCAACACCAAATACATTAGTATTGACAAGTTCTTTGGTAAAAACAAAGAGAACGTCATCAACTGGCTAGACCACACAGCCGCTAAACTCTGCGCCTGCCACATTCCCCATTAGAAATGGGTCCAGGAAGCCAGCAAGTGCCTATACAAGGCTGCAGCTAACTGGTTTGCCACCTGGGTTGGCTCACAAACCAACAACCAGCTTGAAAACTAGGAAGAGTTCAAAGCCAACATCACCCACAATTTCTGTGTCACCAAATCTCTTCAAGATATTGCAATACAGCTCAGTGACCTTCCTCAAAAGACCACTATTGCAGCCTATGCCAACAAATTTAAAGAAATACATCGCAAAATCCAAAAAACAGCACAAGATGATAACGTACACACCAGAGCATCATTCATCAACAGAATGAAACCCTCTGTTGCTGCCCTCATACGCCCATAAGCAAATACCTCCATGTCTGCGCTCATTGCTGAAGCCAAGCGCACTGAAAAACGCGCCAACATGGAATATGCTGCACGCAACAGCAACCACTCCTCAAACAATAATGGCAGAGAAAACGCCAATGGCAATAAACGCCAAAATACCAACCATAACAACGACAACTCCAATAGTAACAACGGCAATTGTAGCCAAAGCACAAACTGCTCCCGTCCCAAGAAAGAGGACACTGCCAAAGTTAACAATGCTGAAGTAGCAACCCGCTAAAAATCTGATCCCACATTCTCTGACCTTGAAGGTCTCAAAATGGGGGAACAGGGAAAAGAGGAGGGGGAACAGGCTTAATTTCCCCTGTCTCCCCCCAACATTACAGGAAGAAGTACCAAGGCACAAACTTTGCTGCTTGCATCCCCTGTGTCGCGCAATCCTCCATTTTTATGAGCGTAAAAATTAAAGATTGCTCACAATTCTTGTCTATCCATGCACTTACAAATCACATACACATAAAATTTTATTTGACTCTGGTGCACAACACACTATGGTTAGCAAACCGTTTGTAACCAAGTACAAAATACCAGTTGTCAAATCCAACTTCAAATACACCAGAATGGCAGATAAATCAAAGGTTCTACTCAAAGGCAAAACAAACCCCTTCATAATTGACCTCCAAGGCATACAAACGTCCATCAAAGGACTTTTTATGAACAACATAAACTACAAAAATGTAGCAGACATGGACTGGTTCACCCAAGTGAATCCCAGTGTATGTTGAAAAACAAAAACCATGACAATAAAACGCAATGAAGTCAATTTCAACATTCTTAAAGAACCCAACAACCTGATTCTAAGAGATACAGTATTTTTCCAAGTCATAAACCAAGATGACTCAGAACATCTAACCAAAATACAGTACTCTCCACACAATGAGGTACTCTGAATTTAATAATATACAAACACAAAAAGTCCAATGCCCAGAACTTGTGGCACTCCTAAATGAATACGCTCATGTATTCAAGGAAGAACTCACAGAGTTACCCCCCAAACAAGAGGTCAAACATGGCATTGACTTATGCAAAGCCATGTCCAAACCTGCACCCCTCTACAGACTCTCCCCCATGGAGACCCAAACCCTCAAAACCCATATTGAGGACAACCTAGCCAAATGATTCATTTTCCTGTCTGAATCCCTGTGGGGGGTAGCAGTTTTCTTTGTAAAGAAAAAAATAGGATCTCTTTGCTTATTTACTGACTACAGAGCACTAAACGCAAGTACAGTAAAGAATAAATACCCACTTCCCCTCATTGAAGACCTATTTGCAAGGCTCTCCAGAGCAAAAAATTTCTCAAAAATTGACCTCACATCTGGTTACAACCAAGTTGAAGTCAAAGAGAAAGACATACCAAAGACCGCGTTCCGCACGCAATTTGGGTTGTTTGAATGTAAAGTAATGAACTTTGGGATGACCAACGCTCCCGCAACGTTTGTCACCATGATGAACCAAGCGCTAAACGGCCTCTCAAACACATTATGTTACCTTGAAAACATCATCATATTTTCATCAACAAAAGAGGAACACCTTACGCATGTCTGCAAGACACTTGATTGACTTGTAAAGCACAAACTATACGCAAAGCCTAGTAAGTACCAATTTATGGAAAAGGAACTCTTGTTCTTGGGCCACATTGTCTCTGGCGGTGGCATCAAAGCAGACCCAGATAAAATAAAAGCCATAAATAACATGCAACAACCCACCTCTGTGAAACAAGTTAGATGCTTTCTTGGTATGGTAGCTTACCTAAGGAAATACATCAAAGACTATGGAAAGCTTACTGCACCAATCAATGACCTAACCAAAGTTAATGCCAAAAAGAAATTCATCTGGACTCCAGAATGTGACAAGAAATTCCAGCTATTAAAACAAGTTTTTGATCAAAGCACCAATCTTGCAATACCCTAATAACAACAGGTGCTATGAGCTTGAGTCAGATGCTAGTGACACCGCCATTAGCACAGTCCTACGCATCTGCCAGCCAGGGCAGCAAGACTTCCTGTCAGTATGTTACAAATCAGAAAACTAACAAACACTGAGCAGAGATACCCAATACATGATAAAGAATTGCTAGCAATATACCACACATGCAAGAAATGGAGATGTTACCTTGAAGGACACTTAAACGTCTGAGTGCTAACTGACCACAAATCCTTAATCTATTTCAAACTCAGAACGCACCTGCGCAGCGCCAAGCCAAATGGATGTCCTTGCTGGAACAGCTTAACCTGGACATCCAATACAAAAAGGGGGCAGAGCTGGTCACGGCCAATGCTCTCTCTAGGCTATGCCAGCCAAGAGAGGATCACCCTGACCACCTGAACCCTGAC
This sequence comes from Entomophthora muscae, assembly GCA_014839935.2. Taxonomy (NCBI): domain Eukaryota; kingdom Fungi; phylum Entomophthoromycota; class Entomophthoromycetes; order Entomophthorales; family Entomophthoraceae; genus Entomophthora; species Entomophthora muscae. Next base: position 240,980 of record QTSX02001501.1, on the reverse strand, counting down.
TGGCCCATCCTATACAACACTGAGTACAAGACAAAGGGAAAGGACCCCTCTACACATCAACTAACCCACAATATGCTAGTAAGGAATGAAAAACATTTCTATATATCAAATGGCATGGTATACCAAATCATCAAAGATAAACACATTCCATACATCCCACTTGCACAAAGAGTTGACACTATAGTAAGACACCATTACCTGCTAGGACACACAAAGGCTAACAACCTATATCTCACACTGAAAGAGATAGTATGGTGTCCCAACCTGAAGCCAGACATAATTGATGTTCTAAAAAAGTGTACAGTATGTGAAAAATACGCCAGCACCAAGGCACCACAGCCAACAGTTAACCCAGTACCTGACCCCGAACCATTTATGGTTTGGGGACTGGACGTAATGAGACCCTTCCCAGAAACCAAAACAAATCAACATTTCCTAATTGTAGCCATCAGCTTTGCCACATGTTGGCCCATCTTCTGGGCAACAAAAGATCACAAGGTGGAAACAATAAATTGATTCATCAATAAAGCAATCATAGCAGACTATGGCACTCCAGACTACATCATAACAGATGGAGCAAAGGAGCTAACAGGCCACATAGTAAACAACAATCTAAAAACAAAAAGCATCAAACACTCCACAACCTCACACTACAGGCCACAGGCCAACAGCAGAGTTGAACGCCTTAAAAACATCCTTATCAGAACCCTGGATAAAATAATGGATTACAAAGCCAAAGACACATGGCCGCTATATGTGAAACATGCATTACTAGTATCCCGGGTTTGTACCAATCAAGGAACAGGCTACTCACCGTTTGAACTCACATACAGGTACAAGCCAGAAATAGTCACCCGCAATAACCAGCCATATGTAAAGATCCCCCGGGGGAAACCTCCCACAGTAGAACAGAATCCAGCTCTACAGCACATATGTCTCAAAGCCAAACTGGGTGAAATAAAGAGACTCAAAACTCCAAAAGGTAACCTTACCAGAGGACCCACTCCCCATCAACTCCCCTGTCTGGTTCCTAGCCGGGAACAGAAAGAAACTAGACTCAGTACACAGGGGACCAGGAAGAATCATCAGATACCAACCAGACAGGAACACTTACCTGGTTAAGTTCCAGGGTGCCAAAGAACCCATTACCAAAAAGTACCACAGATCTCACCTCCGCCCTAGAAAAGGAGAACACTCAACCCAGTTGGTGCCCACTAGTAAACAACTCCAGGAACATCAGGCAGCAGCCGTCAAGACAAAGCCCCCTCCTTATGTACCCAAGTAACCCCTTAAGGGAGGGGTGTGTCAAGGGTCTGGATGTACAAGTATTCTGGCTACTGCCATCACACCTAACATCCAGTCAAAACCCAATTTGGTGCCCTTCCAATATACTGTTCAACATACCAGAAATGGCAACAAACCAATATCACATGACTGTCCAGGTATCCAACAACTTGAACCCATCTAGCAAATGACCAGCCCCTGGGTTTGGTCCAACTAATATCCCTGCCACAGCTAAATCTATATAAGTCTAAAGTATCATCTAATAAAATATACTTTTTCTCCTCCTACTTTAATATTTAAAGCTTCCCCAAAAAGGCGCTCCTTATCAAGAGCTACAACCTTCTAGTTGGTACTCAATTCCTTAGGGAATATAATGTGGTCATCAACTTAAAGGACGGCTACCTCTCTATTTTAGGATACAAGTTCCTTTTGATTTTTGAAGAGCCAGTAAAGTTCCTGGGAAGCGCCTCAAGATATGTGCCTTGGAATTTCCCACTGGTGTTTTCACTTTAAAATACCATACCCATTCCTCCAACATGAAGTGCCATCCCATGGCTTGTCCTGCATCTGAAGGGATTCCTCTCTTGGCCACTTCTGCTGTGATTATTCCCCCTGGGTCTCAGGCTATCCTAGACTCCCAAATATAGTATGAGCTGCCCAAGCGTACATTCTTAGAGTTGTACTTGCCTCCCTTGCTAGGACACAACAAACCCTATCTCTGCCAAGGAATCTTGGATGTCTCTCATAAAGACCCTGTTTAACTGCTGGTTGCCAACTTGACTGATCTCCCCATACATGTGTCTATAGAGTAGGTTGTTGGCTATGGCAGGTTTTTAAATGCTCCTGACGTCCTATCTTACATCATTTTGGTACATTCCAGGAATTTAACTTACCTGAGGATGAGCCACAAGTCCTATCATTGTTCACTGCTAAAGACTTCCTGCAGCTATCTCTGGTTCAACAAAAAGAAGTTCTTGACCTACTAGATCAGTTTTTGGATATCTTTGCTAAGGATAGCACAGATTATGGTTTAGCCAAAAGTGTCATTCACCAGATTTATACTGGTGATGATCCCCCCTTTTGTGCTAAACCCTACTGCCACAGTCAATTAGAAGATGTGCAGGTGTCTAAAGAGCTTAAGCAACTTTTAGACGCTGGACTGCTTGCTCCTTCCCAAAGTCCATGGGCTTCCCCCTTGCTCATACTGAAGAAGAAGGATGGAGGTCATTGTATTGTGATGGACTATTGAAACTTGAATTCTTTAACCAAAAAGGACTCCTACACCTTACCACACATTGATGATGCTCTCTGACGCCTTGGAGGCTCTAAGTTTTTCTCTGCCATGGATTTGGCGTCTGGCTACTGGCAAGTTGACCTCTCTCCAGAAGACTGTCAGAAGGCTGTGCTCATCACTTCCAAAGGATTTTTTAAGCCTACACAAATGCTGCAAGGGCTCTGCAATGCTCCAGCTACTTTCCAATAATCTATGGACTCCATCCTCCATGATTTGAAGCTCTTGTATGTTTTAGTGTACTTAGATGATATAATTGTCTTAAGTGCTACCTTCACTGATCACCTGGCCCATCTTAAGGAAGTGTTCATAAAGATTCATGAATCTGGACTTAATTTAAAGCCATCTAAGTGTGCCTTCTTCAAGGAATGCCTTGAATTATTGGGGCATGAGGTGACTCAGACAGGAATTTGCCCCATGACTAAGAAAGTTGAGTTCATTGACAAAATGCTTCCGCCCACCAACCTGCAAGAATGTCAGGGATTTCTTTCTGCCTCCATTAGTTTTTTTTGGGTACTTTGGTTGTTAACACTAAGTCAAAGAAAATTAACAATCAAAGTTTTAACACCAGTGATAATCCTCGTTTAATGCCAGACGCAGATTGAACTCAGAACCCTAAAAAGATGTCAATTATTAGTTTTAGATCAATAGTTTTACTTAAATTACCTATTTATGTTGAATTACTTGATTTGAGCTTCTTTTCCGCCTTTGACTTTACTTCCCAATTGTTAATAGTGTCTTTAAACACGTCACTTACCGCTTAGAACCTGATTGGCTGCTCAAATTGAACTTGACTTTTTTAAACTACCCGCTCTATGTCTACACCAGGCTCTGCACTTGTCTAAGACTGATTTTATGCATAAGCACCTGTCAAACCCGCAGGCTTGACCTGCCAGCAAGGTTCCAACCAAGCGGGTTTGTGACCTGCAATCCAATTATCCAACCACTCAAAGCCAGACTAGGAAGTCAACTCAAATTACCAAATCCAACAACATGAACAAATGATGATTCTTTATGGTGGATACCTTGTTTTGGCGCTTGACTCATTATCAGGATCAAGCCACCCCCTTCTTCCATCTGGCTATGTGATCACCAATCATGTTCCTGTTATCCTTGATTCACATGAACTATATAATCACTATCTCACAATAAAGATTATTATCTATCTTCTAAATATTTTTCCTGTGTAACTCTGCTAAAACAGCACAGTTACAAAACACCGCTTAATTGTGCTTTTCACTGTGGCCTATATTTTCAACCTATCAATGCACCTAAGTATGTATCACTTTATTAAGTCCCATATGCAAATATTGATAAGAACAATTTCCCCAGCCACCCATTTCATGAGACTGGAATTTAAATCCTCTCATGTTTAAATCACTCTCAAAAGCTTTGTGGCTAAGTACCAGTGTATTTAAGAAACCTTTTTTATTATTGTTAAATTGTTCCAATAATAAAGACTTTCTTATATTACCTTTGATTACACTTAACTATAAATCTCTTTCTTAAAGCCATGCAGGGAAACTTCTTCCTGTTCTGGTTTCTAGCATCTCTTCTATCTGTGGTGTGGACCTTGGAGAATCCTACTCCAACTACAGATTGGCTTAATTCCTCTCCAGAAAACTCTCACCAGAAGAAGTCCCTGGCTCATGGTTGGTTCAAGTATCCCTCATGCCACTGGGGCAGAAATTTTAACTATGGTGGTGCTTCTCCTTCTTCTCCTCCTTTCAAACCTTTGCTGGTTAGACCCTACGCCTCCTTCTACCTGTTATCTTACATGGTGGGGTATTATCTGTTGGGTTGCTTCAGCTCCATGTTGGAAAGATTTGCCTACCTGGGCCACTTAGGTCATCTCACCATGATCACTGTACCCATTAGATGAGTAATATCAGGGCTCAACTTAGGGGCCTGGCCCATCAAATAAGGAACTGGTTCCCTGCAAGTGGGTCCCTGACAGAGAAGTTCAAGTCTTTCTGGGCATTATGGGATACTACAGACAGTTCATCCCTGACTTTGCCAACACTAGCAAACCCTTGGTCCAGATGCTATTTAACGTCCCCTTTGAATGGACTGCCAGCCAACAACAAGCCTTTGAGACCCTCAAACAAAAACTCAAAGAGGCCCCCATCCTAGTGTATCATGATTACAATAAGGAATTCATCCTATATACTGATGCTAGTGACCTGACTATTGGGGCTATCTTGGCTCAACTGGATGATGAAGGTGTGGATCACCCTGTAGCCTATAACTCTTGTGTCCTGAATAAGCATTAGAAGAACTACAGTGTAACAGAGAAAGAGTGCCTTGCTGTGTTGCATGCCGTCAAGCAGTTCCGCCATTATGTGTATGGTACCCATTTCACTGTGGTTACTGACCATGCTTTTCAGAAATGGCTATAGTAACTCAAGGAACCAGAAGGACAACTAGCTAGATGGACACTATGCCTGCAAGGGTACAACTTCACTGTGCTGCATTGCCCTGGGATTCAACATCAGAATGCTGATGGACTGTCCAAAATGCCCATCCTTGCCCTACACCCTGCTGAGGCTGACTGGTTGTATGAACTAATTGTATATCCTTTGTCATGGGAGAAAAAGACAGAGGAAGTTTGAGTTGCCCTTTCTAAGTTATCTTTTGACACCCTCATTCTTGACAATCAGCTTTTCAAGAAAGTACAAGACCACTACTTGCCCTATATAAGGCCTAGTATTTGCCTTTTGTTAGTGCTTCAAGCTCATAAAGAGACGGGACATGGAGGCGTTGCCAAGACCCATGCCTGGCTCCAGAAGAATTACTTCTGGGAAAATCTTTGCTTGCTGATCCCAGATGTTATTGCTAGTTACCAAGATTGCCAACTCCAACAACCTAAAGCCACCGCTCATGAGTTCAAGCTAGTCCCCGTCAACACACATTTCACACTGTCAGTATTGACGCTGTAGGGCCTCTCCCTCACTCCTGCTCTGGTTGCCGCTTTATCCTAATTGTTGTTGATCATTTTAGCAAGTGGGTAGAAGCTCGCCCTACTAAAGAAATCACTGCCAAGACAACTGCCGCCTTTCTGCTGCAAGATGTATTCTTCTGCCATGGCTGTCCTCAAGTGTTGTTGCCTGACAATAGGACTAACTTTAACGCCAAGTTAGTGACCTCTGTGGTTGAAGCCTTGGGGTCTCATCAGTCTTTATCTGCTCCTATAATACTTCCACCAAGGGGGCAGTTGAGCACGCAAACTCAACTCTGGTTTCTATCATAAGGAAACTCACTTACTCTGACACCTTTAACTGGGATCTATACTCACCTGCTGCTCTCTTTTCCTATTGCCTTAGCAAACATTGTGTCACCAGGTATTCCCCTTTTGCTATGCTGTATGGTTGTGAAGCCACTACCCTGTTGCTCTTGAGGGGCCCCTACTCTCAACTTATAAGGCCATGAACCCTGATGAGCATATCAAGGATCTAGTTAATTAAATCATTGATATCCAGGCTTCTGCCTACACATACGTCTATAAGACCAAGCTGCTAGAGCTCTCCCCTGACAATGACAGGAGATCCTCCCTGCCTGAGTTCAACATTGGGGACCATGTTCTCTACTATCAACATAGAGTGAAATGACAAGCTCATAAGCCTGAACTGTTGCAGATTGGGCCTTTAAAAGTGACCTTCAAGCAAGGGTTGGAGTATACTGTAAAACTCTTCTCTAGTGGTTGACCTTTTGCTTGTGTGCATGCCAAGTTCCTCTGCAAGTATCACCCCATAAGGCCAATCTAGAGGGGGCCAATGCCGTGAATACCGCCATTCACCATGTTTTGATTCCGCCTGTGTTGGGTTATTGCGAGGACAAATCTCTCTCTTTTGCTTTTACCCTTTGAAATGAGTCTGGCTTCAAATTGAGAAATACAATTGTTCGGTTTCCTGATTCTGTGCAACTCACTCACCCCACTAATGCTGGTGGCAAGTGATCCTACCATCCTGGTAGTGTTTTGTGGTATTCCTAACCACTATATATTCCATTTCCTATTTTCCAATAAAATTAAGTTCTATTCACATTTTTTGTCTTTGTGTCTCCACGTACATTGGCGCCTCTCTAGCCACTTCTAGTAGATATTATTTAATCAGGGCCACAAGGTAATCACATAGTCTTCCCTGCCATTCTAATCAAAACTCAGTACAAATCCAATACTAAGGTTAGGATTTCCCATTGTGACTCTTTACTGCGCCTCAGATCACAACAGGCGGGGCATCACCCATATCTATCTGGTGGATAACCCCCTTTGCTAGACCATAGTCATTGGGTCCAGAAGCAAAGATATCCTTAAACTGGTCTAGTAGTTTCAGAACATCTTTTTGTTGAATGGGTGATGGTTGTGAGAAGCCTGCAGCAGTGAACAGGGCGAGGACCTGAGGATCTCCTTCAGGCAAGTTGAAATCACTAAATGTTCCAAAGGGGTAGAGGGACGTCACTTGCTCTGAACCTAATATGCAATTATGTCTGACAACCTGGACCTTGGTCACTTGCATAGGCAGGGCAGTCAGGTTAGCCAATGAAAGCTGCACAGGCTCCTTATGAGTCTGGTCCAAGATCCTAGGGCATAACCAAGGCTCTTTCCGGCTTAAGGAATCAGGTGAATATAGCTCCAGAAATGACTTTTCAGGTAGTTTGTAGGATATCTGGGAGTCTATAATCACTTGGGAGCCTGGAGAGATGGTACTAGCTGCATGGGCTAGAAGAGGCACACCTTTCTCTGTGGGAAAAGAAGTACTAGGGGAACACATATTGGAATTATGAGTCCTGTACTTGAGTGAGAAGATACCAGTGGGGTACTTGAGCACACATGTCTTAAGATGTTTTACCGGGAGATGCGGGGGTTCTTCAAAGATTAGAGGGATCCATACCCTAAGAGCAATAGGTGCCCATCTTGAAGGTTCAAAATCCCATTGTACTCTCAAAAGAATTACATACCAATCAGGAGATTGTAGTTTTTGTTTTCTAAGACAACATTGGGGGACACAATAGGAAGCTTCCCAAACCTCATTGGCAGAGCAGAGTAGGCACCAATGGCTCAGGTTTGAGCCATGCCAGAAATATCATATGATTGAGTGTAGTTGAGGTCAGGGGCCAGCTTAAGCTTCTTCATTAGCTTGGATGATATCACATTAACTGGAGAGCCTTTTTCCAAGATAGCCTTGATTTTAACCTTTTGGATCAATACTTCCACAAAGGTAGTATCTTTCCCAAAGGGGGATAAGACAGCCAGAACGTCCTGTGCAGCTTACAACTCTTTCTCCCATTTGTCCAGCATGCATTGTAAGGCAGGAATTTCCTTATACACAGTCTGCAAGGGGAGAGATACAGTCAATTTGGAAAGAGAGCTTCTGCTAGCTCAGCAGCCTCTTCAGAAGAGTCTACCAAGACAGGGGGACAATGAGCCTGAGCTAAGTAAGGACAAGCCACTACAGCCTTAGCTTTTTTTGCAGATGGGCAAGTTGTAGTTATGGTTCTCCCTGAACGTGGCTTGTAAGGGATGGAGACTGTCTCTGGGACAGCTAGCACAGAGTAGCCATAACCATCAGACTTGTTGCATTCAGAGTCTTTGGGTTCAGAATCACTAGAGAGGTTATGGAACAAGTGAAGGATAGTTGGTCCAGCCAAAGGGGAATATTCCTTGTCAGAAGGGGGATCAGGAGGAGACGGGGGAGATTGATCAGCAGAGAGAGTCTCTGCCTCTAAGCTGTCCTCTCTTTTTCTGCCTGCTCCTTTGGGTTGCAACCCTCTACCCAAGAATTGGTGCAGGTACAAGAGTGATGCCCTATTTGACCACAGTTATGGCATCCTTGTCTCTTAGACTGCCCACTTGAGCCTAGGGTTGTAATGCTTGGAGTGCAAGAGGTAGTTCCTGCATTGTTGGCCTTATTTTTTCACACTATGGTACCCCCATGGGTCAAGTGCATGTCCTAAAGAGGGTCTTGATACTCTTCATTTAAGTAAGTGAAGCCTTATGGGCCTTTGTTGTATTTCTCCTTAGAGTTGGTAGTTGCTTAGCTTAACTCAAAATACAATTCTTCTATTACTAAATATTAGGTCAAGATAAGTATCTAGTTTAATGCATATAATAAAGTTGAAGTGTGTAATAATCAATCTTTTATTCAATAATCAAGAAGGGAGTTTTATTGTTAAGGGAAATTAGACAAGAGGCACAGAACGTCAGGATCCTCTGATCACAGCCTTGTCTCCTCTACTCTTAGCCCACTATTAAACTAATGATTGGCTGATCATTAGTTAATAGGAACTTAGGATACAACTTAGTTGATCACTTGACCTTGTTATCATCCAGGCCAATAGTCCCATTGTTCCATTGTTCACTGAGATTAATGGATCAAATGCGTGAGTACAGTGACAGATAGTTTATAACCAATCACTTCAAGACATTTCCCCCCACTAAACTAGGTGTTACTGTAAAAGTCTTTTAACCTTTTCTAGTATGGTAAATTGCCCAAGGAGGAATAAGAAACCAGTGGTGCATTATACCAATGTATCTAAACTGAGGATCAACCAAGCTCAAAAGGGAATACCCAAAGTTCCAGTTGCAACCACGCACAATTACTCACACATTCTAGCTTTGGATGAAAATGAATTTACCAAAATATTAGGAGGCAAGATATATACAGCCTTCTGTAGTTCCCCCAGTACGCCCTCATACCAGCCCAGTATCTCTCCAAGTAAGTCAGAAACACAAGACTCCGGTACGCCCACATCCACTCAGCTTTTGATAACTTCCAAGAAAAGAAGTTGTGGTAGCAGAAGTAAGGCAACTTCCACCGCCCCAACAGATAAGGTCAAGGAACAAGCTCCAACCTAAATTGAGCTACTTACAACTTTGAACAAAAACTAGATGAGCAATACTCCCATAATAGTCTGAGAAGATAACCAAGGTTCCTATATTAACCTTGCTGCTCACCTGTATTGGGAGAATTTTCCCATACTCCAATTCCGTGGCCCCGTGGTTATGTGGTCTACTCTTATGCTGGCCCTTGAGAATCCTTATGTAATCTCAACAAAGAGACTCAAAGCAGGAAATAATATCCATTGGTGTGTACCCCTTTTGAAACTTGTAATGTATGCTCAGATATGCCTTCAGGACTTCTCCTATGAGGAGGTATATTTGACATTCAATCAGATCTCTCGTTCGCTTGAGCTTCTTGAAATGGTCTTTACAGTGTGGTCAGATCCTAGATCTGCTGTTGGCCTGGTGCCCTTGTGGCATGGTTCAGATAGTCATGAATACCGCTTGCAAAGAGCAATAGGTACTGTACTGGAGCTCCTAAATTACAATCAAGCAGGTAGTAGACAATCAATGGCACTGGTTGGGTACTTGGTACTTAGTGGTTCCAAGGTGGTATATCACCAAAGACTCCACCACATGCCTGAATACATCAAATGGTTGTTGGGTGTCATGTACTCAGTAGGAGACAAAACACCCAAGTAATATGCCCAGCAAGAAAGCCTTCTATGGGAGTGCATCTTGCTTGGACTTGCCTTTCCTTATTAAATTGGCGTTAACCGTGTCAGTTTCCTTCCCGTTGATGATTCCCTGTTTCTTCCCTTTGCATTCTGTTGGCTACCCAGTGTTTGGATGACCTACGCTTCCATTGCAAAAGTCCTCATCCAGTTGTGTCTGGGTTTAGAGGCAACAGTTTCTCAATAAAGACCCCGTTGCTTAACCCTACATTTCTTCTTACTATAAGCTTTATCACTTCTTGATGCAAAAAGGATAACAACCTATGGACTGTTTTCATTAGGCTTTTCTTTTCCTAAGTGTTATCCATAAAGGGGTTTATGCTCAATCACTTGGAGCCTTGTGCATATACTGCGCATGGACTCAAGTGATCAGTTGGCCAGTTTCCAGATCCTTGAGAGTATAACTATCTACTCCCACTTTCTGGACTACCTTGACAGGACCTTGCCATAATGAGGCAAGTTTACTTTTTCAATTGTATCCTCAATTGCTGTAGAAGTATACCAAGCTTCCTATTTTGTATGCAGGAACAGCAGGTTGGATTTTTGTTGCACAATCCATATCTTTCTCCTTTGTTGCTAAGTTGGTAGAGTACGCCTCAGAATGTAGCTTGATTAGGGTCTGGTTTAGTCTCTTTAAATAAGCATTGGGGGTAAGAGGATTGTTAGTATTAACTAAACTGTAAAGATGTGGTGGAAGGCTTGGTTGTTGACCATAAAGAAGCTGGAAGGGGCTTTTTCCAGTAGCCCTGTGGAATCCTATGTTGTACGCAAAGTTTGCTGCCAAAAATATGTATCCCATTCCGTTTCATACTGGTGACTAAGCTTCCTTAATATCTGTACCAGACTTCCATTTGTCCTTTTTATCATTCCATTTGTTTAGTGATGGTATGGTGTTGATAGGGTACCACAGATGCTTATAAGTTTGTTCAGTCTGGGTATCATGTATCCAGTAAAGTTAGTCCCATTGTCTGTTAGCAATGTCTGAGGGCAGCCATGCTTATAGAGTATGTTCTCCAGAATGAATTTGGCTGTGGTCAGCGCCAACTGATTTGGAATTTCCTTTGCCTCTACCCATTTTGTCAGCTGGTCTACTGCTAAAATAATGTACTTGTTCTTGCTGGCAGTCAGTGGAAGAGGCCCTACTACATCTATGGCAACAGTGTGGAACACAAAGCCAGGTCAGATTAGTTGGTGCTGGTAGCGCAAGACTTTTGGTTGCTCTATTGTACAGTCATGGCAAGCGGCCTGAGATATTTGCTACATCCAAGTGCATACCTTCCTTATAAAAATGCTGTTGTAGAAGATTGAGGGTCTTATGGATACCATCATGACCCACAGTACAATGAGCTGATACTACTGCATCTGTACGTAAAGATGGACAAATGTATGGTAGCCACTTCCCTTTATACAACTTGAAAAGCTGATTATCCTTGAAGCAGGTATCCACTGCAAGGGACTTCAGAATTTTCTGAATCTTGAGCGGCTCCTCCCCCCACATAGAAGGCTTCAGCATCAGTTTGCTGTAAAGTTTATCTGCTTCTGAGGAGACTAGAGCTATGGTAGGAAGACTGGAAAGACCGTCAGTGTTCTGGTGCATGTCTCCTGCACAATGGATTATCTTGTAATCATAGGCTTATAACTTAATAGCCCATTGTGCCAGACGTCCTTCTGGGTCCTTCAGGGTCTTTGACCATTTGAGCAAGGCGTGATCAGTTACCACCATAAAGTGTACTCTGTGCAGATACACTCTAAATTGTTGACAAGCGTAAATGACTGCCAGGCATTCTCTTTCCGTGACCGTATAGTTCCGTTTGTGACTATTCAGTGTGCAGGAGCAATAGCCTACAGGATGGTCTTGATCATTATTGTCTAGCTGCAAAAGAATAGCGCCAATTGCGGTCAAACTAGCGTCTGTATGTACAACAAAAGCACACTCAAAGTTAGGGTAGGAGAGTACAGGCTCTGTTACTAGAGTGGCCTTCAAGTCCTCAAAGGCTTTCTGGCATCCTTCTGTCCATGAGAACTTGACGTCATTTTTCAACAAGTGAAACAATGGCCCTCCTAGGCCAGCAAAGTTTGGTATGAAGCATCTATAATAGCCAATCATCCCTAAGAACACCTGAATATCCCTCTTGTTGGAAGGCGTTTGCATGTGTGTGATAGCTTTGACCTTAGCAGGAACAGGCCGCAAGCCATCCTTACTAATGATGTACCCAAGGATTTTAGATGTTCCTTGAAGAAGTTACACTTTCTTGGTTTTAACTTGAGGTTGGCAGCAATCAGTTGCTGGAATACTGCCTCCAAGTGGTCTAAATGCTGACTATAGGTCCGGGAAAAGATGTTAATATTGTCAAGGTAAACCAGGACGCAAGTCAACTTGAGATCTCCTATCACGGAATCCATGGCCCTTTGGAAAGTTGCATGAGCATTTGCGAGTCCTTGTGGCATCCTGGTAGGTTAGAAAAGGCCTTGTTCCGTAATAATGGCACACTTTTCCTGGTTGGTCTTTGGAAGGTCAATCTGCCAATATTTGCTGATCAGGTCCATTGCGCTGAAGTATTTTGCACCATTCAGCTTGTCCAATGTGTCATCAATACAAGGCAACAGATAAGAGTCCTTTTTTGTAACAGAGTTTAGTTTACAATAGTCCATTACTACACGGTTTTACCCATCCTTTTTCCTTACAATTAGCAAAGGGGAGTACCAAGGACTCTTGCTGGGCACCAAAAGGCCAGATGCAAGTAACTTTTATAGTTCTTCATTGACAATGGCTTGGTTGGCCAGACTACGTCTTATTGGCCTGGAGCGTATAGGTGCAGTACCTTGAGTATCCAGCACGTGTTCAACCCCCAGAGCTTTTCCTAGGTCATGGTTGTTCTCTGCAAAGACGTCCTTGTACTTCTCAAATAGTTGCATAGCTCGGTCCTTCTGATCCTCAGTAAGTCCATTTAAAGACTTGTGTGAAATGAGCAACAGAAGACTTGATTGGTTGCAAGGTAGTGCAAATTCACTGAACTCACCAAATGGAGTAACATCCATAAGTCCAGAGTTCTCTTCCAGCTTCATTTAGCCTAGAAGTTGATGTTTCTTCACCATCAGCGACTTATTGGAGAGGTTTCCTAGGAGTACTAGGATTTCTTTTGCTGAAGGCATGACAATGCCAGGTAGGATCCAGGGTTCCAGCTGAAATCATTGTGGATTCCAAATACTTCACCATGCATACCTTTAGGAAAACTGAGGCTTAGACCTGTATTATGAATCACCTGAGATCCACTTGGAATAGAGAATTTGCTGGAGGAATATAAGGGAATCCCTTTTTACTCCTTAGTGGCTAGAGGTAGAACCTTGATTTTCCGTTGACGCAAGGTGTATGCTACTGGCATATCCCCATCAGCATATTCCATATTAATATAATGGATTTTTTAGCAGGAAGGTCTCTTGGTTTATCACCATGGTAGAACATTGGTACCAAGTGACCCAAAATGCTAAAGGTACTATCCTGATAATTGATGATGGTTCTGTAGGTTGCCATGAAGCTGGTACCAATTAAGATATCATAGCTCTTGTTGCGCAACACTATTGTTGGGGCCGTTACCACCAATTTACTAAAGCAGAGTGGTAAGGACAAATAGGCTCCCAATTCCTTAGTCTTGTCTGGTCCCGCAGTGCCAAATTCCTCATTGTAGTCTAAATCAGGTGCAAGTTTCAACTTTTTAGCTAGCCTGGTTGACACAATGTTTCCTGGGGCTCCAGAGTCCAGAATTGCTCTTACTTGAAGCTTATAAGCCACCAGCTCAATGTAAGTGCAATCATGACGTTCTCCATAATGAGGTGAGGTAATTTTGGTAATCTTGTGAATGTCCAATCCTTTAAACTGGGCAAGGAATGACTCTAGCACAGTTGTTAGGTCAGGCTTCAAGGATTTCAAAGTATCCAAATTTGTAGAGACTTGTACCAACCTCAGTAGTTGAGACAAAATTTTGACGCTATCACTCTCGTGAGTGACCTCAGTTTATGACATACAAAGTTGTTCTGTATATGGTATAGAGATGGTGTCAACGGCTTCCTTAGAAGACATACTCTCTGTACAAATTGCTTGTTTCCTTGTGACCACGTTGACAGCCAAAACTCTATGTAACAAGTCTTTGTTTATTTCCTCTTTATCTGGCATGTATCTTTCAGGGCAGGCTTTTTGGTCCAACAGGCCGGCGTTGCAATAAGGGACGTCAGGGTCCGGGTCAATATGTGGAGAGGGTCAGGAACTACTAGCAGTCAGGGTTTTCTCCTCAACCTGACTGCTTAGCAGTTTTTTGACTCCTCACCGTCTTCATCTCTGTCATCTTCATCTTTGTTGTCTTGCTTGTCCTCCACCTTGTCCTCCTGGTTTAAGTGGTGCACATTTGCCTTGGGTTGCTTGCAGTCTCTGGAAAGATGAACTACTTGCCCGCACTTGTAACAGATGCGGTTGTTAATTGTGTTGTTGGCTGGGGGCGCGGCTACTATTGTAGACTTCCTAGGGGAGTCCCTATCCCAAGTCTTATCCTTGTGTTCTGTAGGAAAGGATGAAGTGGCTTTCTTATAATCCGGAAAGGGAACCTCAAACTGTTCCTTAAAAGATCCCAAGTGACACATGAGATCAGGGACCGTTCTTGCACTATATATACCAGACTTGAGAGCAATTGAAAGCTCTCTGTTTGGGCGTATGTAGTTAAGAAGTGCTCCTTTTACGTCAACAAAAGTGGCGGCTCCCATGAAGACTAGTGTTTGTGCTTCCAAGTAAAAGCAATCCGAGAACTCCATTAGGCTTTCCCCCATTTTTATCCTTCCTTCTGTGAACTCCATTTTTTGCCAAAATAAGGCTTCTTCACTACCAAATTCTGCAATGAGAGCTCTGGATACGTTCTCATATGTCCAGCCCTGTTCTAGGAGTCTTGGCATTATGATGGTCTGGGTTTCCAAATCCAAACAATTGAAGATAGCTGCATTTTTCATAGCGTTGTCCGCCCCGTACATAGAGTTGTTGTATAGGCAGAGGAACATGTGAACGTTGGCTTTCTTATCAAAATTTGGTAAGTTTTTTGGTTTGAAATTTGGGATAACCATAGAAGTGCTAAAGTTGTAGCTTCTTCTGGGAGGTGGTGAGACATTTCTCTGGGTTGCAGCGCAAAAACATGCTTCTGAAGCTGCGTCTCTGGTGTTGTTGCTAGTCCTGGAAGTGAAGGCAACAGCGCCAGGGAGAGGTGTCTTGCTACTATCTAGGACTGGTTCTGCTACATATACCTTCCTCATGGTGCAGCCTATGTTGTCCTCATTGCTCTCATAGCTATGACAAGAGCAACAATCTTCTGAAATTGCTTGACTGATTATGGACAGGGTGCTTTGGCTTCTTCCCGTGGTCCTCTGTGGCCCTTTTTCCAGAACAGTTTGACTGGAGTAAACTTGAAGTAACTGCTCTACTTGTCCTTGCAGCTGCAGAATTTTGCTGCCTTGCAAGTGTACTTCTTTTGCAAGGTCATTTATTGTGCAATTAGCCGTGTGTAGTTTGTCTTTGAGTTTCTCCAACCGTGATTCTTGATTTTCAAACGTTATGTTGGTCTTTTCATGCATAGCCTAATAGTTGCCGCTTACTGCTACCAGGTTAACACAAATACCTTCTGTGCAATTGTGATTGTGGTTAATCAATTTTAACAATTTGGGGATTTTCACGTTGAACTGATTACAAACCGAGAGGGATTGCCAAAGGCCCTTGTCAATTTTGCTGACATGTTCAGATAGTTCCTCTGTGTCCCGTTGGATAATGGTGGTAACTTCTTTATTGCCCTCTGCTGTAACTCCGTCTTCTATAAGCCTTACAGAGCAGCCAAGCAACTCTACATTGCTACATAGGTAGCAGAAAGTGGCCTCCGCACCCTTTACGTGGTGGGTTATTGTTCCTAGCCAGTTGTTGTCCAAATCTGTATGCTCCAGCACAACTCCAACCATTGTGGACACGCAGTTAGTCAGATGTTCTTCAAGCTGTGTTGACAAGTTTGCTGTGAAGTTCTGATGAATTGTCAAGTGATTCAACTGGTGACTAATGTTGGCCATGGAGCTTGTAAGTTTTTCATATAGACAACAAAGGAAAGCCTGATGGTTATTTATCAAGTTTCCCTGATGCGTGATCAGGGATAGCTGATATCCTAGGTGGGTACAATTGTGACAGATGGCAGGGTGTGCAAAACTGTGGATATATTCCTTGGCCTGTTTGATTGTTTTCATCTGAATACAAAGCTGGTTTGGAGTTATCCCTGTGAAGTTCCAAAATTTCTCTTTGGCTGTGGTGCCATACAAAGGGAGTACAGCAAGCTTCTTGTGGGCTTCCCCGTTCTGGTACGCACCTCAGTCCATCCCGTTAATAGCTTGCTCCAGCTGTTGCTGGGTGGTCTCTGTATTTCCATAAACCTCCAGAGGTACTGGGACATTGAGATGAAAAGAGGACTGGTCCTCTATTAACTGGGGATGCTGTACGTCAGTCATAAACTGACCAAACACCATGAACTTGTTAGGAAGACCATCCCTTGTTCCAGCAAGGCAATTGATCTCTGTAAATAATCCATTGGGATGGTCCTGCAGATGGCGCAGAAACACGTGGAGAAGGTTATCTCCATTACCTCCCCGCACAAAAGACGAGTCCCTGGCAGGGCAACAGTTATCATCAGAACCTTACATGCTACGAGTGAGCACCAATATTGTATTTCTCCTTAGAGTTGGTAGTTGCTTGGCTTAACTCAAAATATGATTCTTCTATTACTAGATATCAGGTCAAGATAAGTATCTAGCCTAATGTGTATAATAAAGTTGAAGTGTGTAATAATTGATCTTTTATTCAATAATCAAGAAGGGAGTTTTATAGTTAAGGGAAATTAGACAAGAGGCACAGAACGTCAGGATCCTCTGATCACAGCCTTGTCTCCTCTACTCTTAGCCCATAATTAAACTAACAATTGGCTGATCATTAGTTAATAGGAACTTAGAATACAACTTAGTTGATTACTTGACCTTGTTATCATCCAGGCCAATAGTCCCATTGTTTCATTGTTCACTGAGCTTAATGGATCAAATGCGTAAGTACAGTGACAGCTAGTTTATAACCAATCACTTCACAACAGCCTTGAAGTGTAGACATAGGAGTTGGTTAACCTTCAAAGCATTTGAACATGCAGTGTACGCTTCCTGGGGAGTTAACTGACAACTGATGATTGACAGTTGTCCTTCAATGTAGAAACAATTGGCAAACTCAGCCAAGGTCCCTTTGGTTTTGAATGCAATATGCATAAACACATTCTTCTTGAATTCCAAGCTGAGATCTCCTCTGATATCTTCAATAAGGAGGCGCTTCATGTCCTCCCAAGTGACAATGGTTGGGAGTTCAGGGACCACAACTTCTTGGCACATAAGATGCAGACAGGTAAGGATATGTTCTTTCTTAAGTTCATCAGTAGCCCTGCACATTGCAGTCTCATAAATTTTCAGAAAGGCAGCAATGGTAGAGGTTTTAGGATCAAATATCTTCTTGAAAAAAGGCTTGTAATTGTGATCAATGAATGAGGAGGTGGATTGCTGTTGTCACCTGGGTTGAGGACGTTAATGTGGAGATTGCCCTCAAACTCAGATTCAGCAGCAGGCTGTCTTGACCAGAGTAGTCAAAGGCTTTCCTCTAGGGTATCCAAGGTAGAGGTGTTCTGTCCACTAATATCTCTAGCAGTAGCATCAGCTCCTAATTAATCAATCTTAATCTGTTGCACCAATAGCGTGCCAGCAATCCCATTGGGGAAAGTGGTCAGGGACGTGGTTTGAGCAACCAAAGGGATAACCTGTCCATTCATTGTCTCAATCAAACAAGAGAGGTTTTTTGCCTCTCTCTCTAATGCGTCCTGCCTATCCTGAAACATCATTTTTTACTTATGCTAGCTGATCCAGGACAAGGGAGCAGTTGACCCAGGGTTGGCCTTCCAAGCCAGGGCAACAACCATGATTGCCATGAGCGGGAATACTAGCAACTTCAGATTCCTCTTCACCTTCATATTCAGAGCACAAATCATCAGGATTAAGAGGCTTTGTTTCAATTACTCAATTTCTCCTTGCAAGGTAGCTACTTGGTTGGTGAGCAAAGCAATGCAAGGGTTGGGCATAGGTTCTACTGAAGGAGGGTTTTAACAAAATATTGACGCCAAATGGGTAGCCTTGAGCTCCATTATGACTTCCCATACTTTGGCTTCAAAGTCAGACGGGACCTCAACAGGAGGAGCAGGAGGTGTCACCTCAATGGACGCTACTCTATCATCCACATCATTTTGGACTTGATACAGAGTGTTGCCTAGTGCAGCCTTATCCAGACCATATTAGTGTTGTAGATGGCAGCCCCAGGTATTGACATGAGTCCCAACCAATTTGAGCTGGGAATTAATATGCTCTCAAAATTGGTTGAGTTTGGTAACCAGAGTCTCAAAATCCTGATGATGCTTTATAAGAGAGGCCCCAATTTTTCCACGCCATTCTGCTTGATGCTCATCCAATTTGAACATTTGGTCCTTGATATATCCAGGGAGCAAGGAACAAAGGGAATTCAGTGATGAGGTTAGGTACTTCTGGGATACCAGCAAGTCACGCTGGTTATCCAAAATACACTCAAAGAGACTGTGGGACCATTCTTGATATGTCATATTTTGAGCATGGTTGTTTGAGACAGTGGTGGCTACAGCATTTAGAAGCTGGTTCTGGGATCCTAATGCAAGATGATGGTGAACCAGAGTGGGCTGGATAAACTGGTTGACTAACACGCCAATAGTATCCATAGACTCCATTAGTGCAGGGGGAAGACCAAAGTCGCAGAGGAAGGAGTACAGGTCTTTGGAAGTGTACCCAAGACAGAGACCAGAGATAGTGTGTATTACCACAGTGCCTGAATGAAGGAGAGAGCAGGCAGCAGCACAAGCTTGCTTGTAGTTGAGAGAGAAAGCTGGAAGGGGGGCCCACGCAGGCCCGGGGGACAGCACCAGTACCATGGGAGTTGAGGGGGCATTGGTGATGTCTTCTTCTAGAGGAGGACTAGAAACTTTAAATTGTTTGGGTACTTCAGAAACAAAGGGGGAAGTACCAGAGAATGCGCGTGGGAACAGGGTAACCAAGGGACTTGCAGCCCCTGTAGTGAGCACCATTTTTGTTGTGTTTGGCTCCTGGGGACAACATCCGGGAGGACACGGCAGGAAATCTTTATAAAAAAGATATGAGGTTTGAAGCTAGCCTTGGGTTAGCCTTCAGGGCAAAATTAAGGGTACATACCTTAATCTCCTGGAATACAAGATGAAGAATTTCTTTTGGCAAAAAGGAAGGAAAAAGCTTGAAGAGTATTAAAGCCAACATAAATGTGGATAAACTTGTCTTTATTAGGAGAAATGATTCTGCTCAAATAGTAGACAAGGGTCAATGATCACTCATTAGGTAGACAGAGTGGAATAAGGGGTCACATTAGGATGAGGTCATACCAGGATCAGTCAAGGACAGGTATAATATTCCAGAATGGGTGGATATTGAACCAGATCTATTTGCGGAAGGGAAGGATTCCTGAAATTGAAAGCAAAACCAACCAAATCTTTGCACATATCAATATTAAAAGGCCATATTGAAATATCATTAATGGCACAATTTACGACAATGGGGAATCTCCAGGAAGGGCACCCACCTGGAATCTCAATGGACATCCAAGAGAAAGTCCTTAATAACAAACACATGTTCAAAAACGTATATGGTACACTACACCAAATACTTCCAAATGGTGACACTGTACCCTACGTCCTGTCAACACAAAAGATTGACACAATCCTCCAATATCACAGAGACCTGAGACACACCCGTAGAAGAAACTTTCATGAATACCTCAAGACACACTAATGGTAGCCCAACATGCTAGATGATATCAGAGAGGTACTGGAACAATGTGAAGTCTGTGAGAAGTACACCCAAACCAAAGCACCACCAAGTCAGTAGTACCTGTATCCATCACACAACCCTTCAAGGTATGGTCACTGGATATTGTGGGACCAATGTCTGGCAAAAAAAGGGCAAGAAGTACATCATCACAGCTATTGACTATGCAACCAGATGGCCCATGGCACAAGCCACCAATGAGCTGAAAGGCAACAATGTGAGACAATTCATTGGAAAAGAAATCATAGCCAAATTTGGGAAACCTGACCTCCTGATTACAGATGGAGGCACCAAACTTGAAGTCATTGACACCAACATTTACCTTACCAAAATGGGATAAAAGACATCACAGCCAGCCATTATCACCCTCAAGCAAATGGACAATTAGAACAACTAAACGGCGTGCTTGTAGAAGCCCTCAGTAAGTTATCTGATAACAATCCAAAGGCCTGGGTTGACATGCTACCAACCGCTCTTATGGTCTGCAGAACACGGGTCAACCGCAATATGGGCAAAAGCCCTTATGAGCTTGTCTATGGGCAAAAGTCTGCTCTTGTTAGTACATCTGCAGGACCACAATTACCTCTGCTCAAAAAGGTGACAGACAACAGGGGCCCCAACATATTATGAGCCAGAAAAGACCAAGAGAAAATGGAACACCAAAGGGTCAGAAGAGAAGCAATCCTATTGCAACAAGAGAGATTCCAATTTGGGGGAAAAATCTGGGTTGTCAACCACAACCAACATAAATTAGACCCAGTATTGTGTGGACCAGGCATTGTCATGAAAGTCAAGCCCAATAACACCTACCTCATCAAAGGAATTGGAGCTCAGACTGAACTGAAATGTATGCACCATAACTGACTCTGCCTGTGCAAAGCAAGAACAGCCTTACAAAACTCCAGACTCCCTGTTCCCAATGCCAAACTGGATCAATACCAAGCATACATCCCTGACACTCTTAAGAAAATTCCCAAGGCTCCGCCTTCCAGCACCCCTGGGGGAGATGTTGCAACATCTTTGATTACTCCCTCTCAGGGAATTAACGCCCTGAGTAGATCATCAAATGGGTCACTGACTGACTCACCAACCAGCCAGTAAATTAGTGGCACCACTATCAGTCAACCATCTATTACGGGGATCAAATAATCCTGATCCTAAAGGAAACATAACTTAAACAAGCCTTGTGACTTAAGAGGAACATTACTCAAATAAGTCCCATGACCTCCATGATGTACATGGAAAGTATGTGGCTTCTCATGATACTATATAATACCCTATATTTATATTCAATAAAGTATCATTCTCTTCTTAAATCTTCCCCTTATCTTGTTTATTATACTTCCCAGAAGTATAAACTCGACAATCTCAATATCAAAATGACAAAAATATAATTCTAGTAAAAAATTGATAAAGGGGTATTATCTTTAAAATATTTTTAAAAAAGTTCCGTTAAAGGCTAGCGTATGGTTTGTAAAAGTTAGCATATTGCAATATTATGAGTTTAAGCTAACCTTGAGTGGGTTAGATGTGCATAAAAAAGAGTTTGGACAGTAAAGAATTGGAGATATTTTGATCGCAAAGCGTTCTTGGGTTCTAGTAGTTGTTAATTTTATGTTTTTAAAACTGATTTTTTAATGGCTGCTATTCTTGTTTATAACCCCCGGCAGGATCTGAAGTTGGGAGATTGACTTAAGCTTTGTCAGGTTAAGGAGCAGCGGAATGTTTGGTGCCATTATGGGCGCATCCAGATTTAGCACGGGGCTTTGGTGGGATGGGAGTAGTTTTGCCATGGAATATATCCAAGTACCCACTAAGCGACTTCTCAAAGGAAGGTCGATGGTTTAGCTTGTAGCCAATAGCTTCCAAGATCCCAAGCGTGCGGGTTCCGAATGGCGAAGTTGGCCAGTATGTATTGTTAGCATGCTCGTGCACGCCATGGCCCATAGCAGACGACTTGGTCATCAGCGTATCATTGGTTAGTTTATATATATAATCGAGATGTGAAAGGGAGCCCCCTTGTACAAAAGTAGAGGACCCAGTTTCAAGATACACGTTCTCTGTTTTGAGTTTAAAATAGAACCCATCTCGCGTTGTTGCGGAAGTTTCTATTTTTCCCATCGTATCAAAGAAATGTGAAGAAGAGGATGTGGGTTCATCTTTAGCATTTTCGGTTTCCCCTTGATTCATTTTGCTTACCAGTTGGGCTATTGTCTCGTTATTGTTGTTGTAGACGTATTTATCAAAGATAGACGGACTGAAGAGCAATTTTTTCTGGTTTTCATTGATATCATAGATTTTAACGTAAGGAGAAAGGAGATTAAAGTCCGGTAGCTTGTGAATTGCCGAGACGAAGCCCATGCCGTGCAGCAGCTCGTGCGCAATGATGTCAATGGCGCTATATTGGGTTTTTTCTGGGCACTTCCAAACATGCTTGGGAAGTAGAAGTTGACGGCAGAATCGATGGTCATTAAGATGTCAGCTGAGCTATCGGCAGCTGTCTTCTGGCCATTCTGACGTAGTACAGCATCTGGAACAACAAACGACACTCTTTCAATATCAATGGAAGAAGATGGCGATCGCGCTTCAGCTAGATTCTGGGGTCGACTCCCTGACGTATCGCCTATACTAGTGAGGAACTCGACTTTGACGTTGATTTGTCCTTCCAGGAGGGGAGCATTTTCAATAAAGCCAGTGACCAACTTGAATGTGTGTTTGATATCTTCGCAGTTGGAATCCAGTTTCTGGCAGGTGAGGGTAACATTGAACTTAGCTCCCGTGGAAACGAAATCGAGAGGTTCCGTCGCTTGGGCTATGGAAAGGAAAACAGAAAGTAGTTTTAAATTCATTTTATCTTTTAAAATTCAATTGCTGGCTTTTATTTCAAAGCGGGGAAACTTTAAAGAAGTTCGCTGCCAGCTAATCCATCTTAGTATGGTGGCACACATTCTAAACATTATACCGCATCCTAGTTGTGAAATATGAATTGATTCAATCAATTTCTCTGAGTTTCTAATAAATTCTATTGAAAATAAGTTAAATATTTTTAAACCAAAAAACGGTTCGCTGCTCTATCGATGTCTTAAGCCACAATCTCCACTAAACTTTACTCGTATTGAGAGTTTAACTGGAGCACGCCAAATACGGTAGTTCAACAACAAATCGATATAGAAGTGGTGCCAAAGACATAACCAAAGCCAAGTTTGGTACGAGCTTTGGTTTATAAATAGTTCCACCAAGCTTTTTTTAAATTCTAAATTTAAATCCACAGATATAAATAAGTTGCAATTCCAAGTTAGAAACCGATTAAATCCAACCACTGTTGACTAATATGCAGGGCACGCTTTTAGGTCAAAAGTGCAAAAACAAGAATATAAAAGATCAAAGTACAAAGTGCAAAATTGATTTTCCAAAAGTTAACTTTGAAGCAAAAAACATTAAATTATTCATATAAAAATATATTCTTCAAAACTTTGTATAGACTAAAGAGACCACAAGGACTTTATTGCTCGATAAAAATTATAAGGTAGATAATAAAGGAGTGCTTAAATTAGCTGATAAAAATGAACACTTTTTTATTTTTAAAATATAATCACACTAGAAGTTATATACAGCTTTATTTAATAACGCATAACTTAAAATAAATTCCTACTCTAAAATAGATTTATATAACAAACTATTTATAAGTCAAAAAATTAAAACTAATTGAAATTTGAAATCAATGCAAGAATTTATTTGAATCATTAATAGATTCCTGCAACATATTTCTTGATGAGTTAGCCAGCTGGAAAAGTTGTAAGGAAGCAGGATGTTTTCTTTGGCTACTTCAAAGTTGTTGAACCCCTTGTGTAATGCCCCAAAATGCAAGGGATCACTTTAGCTAAGTATGGGAGCTTTTTGAAGAGCTGGAGCCAGTGATAGCCACGACAATGGGGTAGTTTGTCATGAACCAGCAGAACACCTTAGCATGTACATTGAAATGACCAAAGTTTCTGGCAAAGTACCTGAGGATGTAATACAATGTGGTGTATGCAACAAGAGATGTGGTTGATTTGGGTGATACCAGGTGAGCCCAGGAATATACAGTGAAAGAAGTAAGTTGTGGTTACACCTTGTAGTACATGCTTTATAGGCTTCTAGCATTGTTCCATACTGTCACAAGTTTTTTGGTGGCCCCAAACCCCAAGATATGCTGTTATCACAGCAGAGAAGATGAATAAGGTCATTTTTTCCTGGGGCAGGGGAACTGGAACTTGGTAGTATAGTTTCTAAGACTTTTACTTTTAACTGAAAAACATAAACCTTTTTTATGTGATATACAATAAGAGGTAATTTGTGAGAGAGGGGAGCTAAACTTAATAAGCTTGCCTCCCATCCTGGGGGAGAAACCCACTAGGATACCATCCAATTCAGGACTGGGATGGCCTCTTAAACAGGTTTTCAAAGGGACACAACAAGGCACAATTAGAGAAGGTAAGCATCCAGCCCCATCAACAGTATGCCAGTAAGTAACCAGGAGGTATGCTAGGGGGCTTTAATGACAATCAATCAATTAAGCTCTTCATAAAGCAGACATCTCTCTCAATATCTTTAGCCTCAATTTGTTAGGCTTAGGGACCATCCTTAATGAAGTGTGCCTTAAGGACTATATTGATGGATAGTTGGTTGGATTGGGTAGGCTTAATGGATGAAATGTATTCCAGCTTGCTAATCAATGTGCATATATTGGACTTACATATGTCCATGGATCCTTATACTATATACCAAGCGCAGTGTGGCAGGCAGTGCCGTAAATTGCACCATTAATGCTATTTTGATATGACCTTCAAATAGTGATATGTGCAAAGATTTTTCTGATTTTGCTTTCAAGTTTGGGAATTCCTTACCCTCTGAAAATGGGTATATTCCAATATCCACCCATTCTGGAATACTATACCTGCCCTTGTCTGATCCTGGTATGACCTCATCCCAACATGACCCCCTCAACCACTCTGTCTATCTAATTAGTGATCATTGATCCTTGTCTACTATTTAAGTAAATTTATTTCTCCTAATAAAGACAAGTTTATCCACATTTGTGTTGGCTTTTATAATCTTCAAGCTTTTTCTGTCTTTTCTTCCAAAAGGACTTTTACATCTTGTTTTCCAGGAAATTGAGGTATGTGCCCTTAATTTTGCCCTGAAGGCTAACCCAAGGCTAGCTTCAAACCTCAAATCTTTTGTAATAAAGATTTTCTGCTGTGTCCTCCGGGATGTTGTCCCCTGGAGCCAGACACAGCAAAATAGTGCTCACTACAGGGGCTGCAAGCCCCTTGGTTACTCTGTTTCCCCCGCGCTTTCTCTGGTCCTTCTCCTTTTGTCTCTGAAGTACCCAAACCACCCAAAGTCTCTAGTCCTCTGCTTGAAGAGGATATTTCTGATTCTCTCTCTACACCAATGGTAATGGTGTTATCTCCTGGGCCTGTGTGGGCCCCCTTCCTGCTTTCTCTCTTAATTACAAGCAAGCCCACAATGCCACATGTTCCCTTCTCCACACAGCCACTGTGGCAATACACACTATTCCTGGCCTCTGTCCTGGCTACGCCTCAGAAGATCTGTATTATTTCCTCCTGGATTTTGGCCTCCCCTGTGTTGATGGAGTCAAGGGAAACTATTTGTGTGCTGGTCAATCATTCATCCAGCCTGCCCTAGTTCACCACCAGTTAGAGCTAGGATCACAGAACCAACTCTTGACTGCTGTAGCCACTGCTGTCTCCAATAATCATGTGCAGAAAATGGCCTACCCGGGATGGATGCATAGCCTCTTTGCTTGTATCTCAGACAACCAACACAACTTGCTGGCTTTGAAAAAATACCTGACCTCATCTCTGAACTTGCTCTTTTCCTTACTTCCTAGTTACATCAGGGATTAAATAGATGAACTAGATGACTACCAAGCTATATGGTAAGAACAGATTAAAGCAAATCTCTTATATATTGACAAGATTTTGAGACCCTGGTTAACAAGCTCAACCAATTTCAAGAACATGTCAACTCCCAACTTGAGTTGGTTAGAGTCCACATTGACAATTGGGGCAAACATCTGCACCTGAAACATGGCTTAGATAAGACTGCACTAGGTAACACTCTGAGTCAGGTTCAAAACTACGTCAATGACAGAATAGCCTCAATTGAAGTGACTCCTCCTACTCCTTTGTTGGAAGTTTCCTCTGTTTTTGAGGCTAAGGTTTGGAAAGATATAGCTGAACTCAAGGCCACCACTTGACGCCAAGCATCTGTTCCAGTTCCCCTGCCAGTGGTGCCTATTCCCAACTCCTGCATTGCTTCCTTGACAGATCAGCTAGCTACGCTGTATGGGGAGGTCAAGTATTTGTGACAACGCCTCTAAGACAAGTCATCCTCTGAATCCAAGGGTGAGGAAGATTCTTAAGTCACTGAGGTCCCTGCACAAACAGACCACAGATGCTATCCTGGATTGGAAGGGCAACCCCGTGTCAATTGTGCCCTTGCTTTGGATCACTTAGCATCAGCTACCAACAATGTTACCAACAGACAGGATGCACTGGAAAGGGAAGTGCAGAACCTTACTTGCTTGACTGAAGCAATGGACAAACATGTCACTCCTTTGGCGTCACAGGCTACTGCTTTGACCTCCTGCGTCAATGGAGTGGCAGGCACCTTACCAGTACAACAAATGTGTATTGATGAATTTGGAACTATTTCCACTACCACTAGGGATTTCAGCAGGCAAAACAGCTCTACTCTTGACACCTTGGAAGAGTCCCTTCAATTATTATGGGCTAGACAGCCCGCCTGTGACCATACAACAGTCACTGTTAAGTATTTAGCTAAAAAAATGCTCCAAAATATAAATTTGCTCTTTTTTTACTGTTTGTTTTATGTAGATAGGTTTGGTTGGAATTCTTTGGATAAAGATTCCTGTAAAACTTAGTATCTATATTCAATAAAAGAACAGAAGGCAAGATTGGCCAAATTAATCTTGGAGACTAAGCCTCTCAAAAACAATCTAATTAACCAGGGAGATTAATTAATAGATACATGGGAATATAATTAAGGAGGATTTAATTATATTGGTTAATTGTCTTAACTGTTTCAAGAAGTTTGATTAAGGTTAATCAAAAGTAAACCCCCAATAATGGGTTAAAAGCGCTGCTTTGGCAAATTTGTTAGGTTAGAAGCGCCGCCAGACCACCTAATTGATTTGAGAAGCGCTGAGGCGCTTCCTAGTAAATTTTCCAGGTGCTGGGGCGCCAAGGCGCCGCTTGGGAAATTGCTAGGCGCCGCGGTGGCACCTGGTTTGAGTTTCAAAGCGTTTTAATGGGTTTTAAGGCAAAAAACCATTAAATGCAAAGATAACTAAATAAAGGCAAGGATGCCTAGGAATTCAGGTTTAATAAGCTGGTTCTCAGTTGGAACATTAATAGCTGAGTTTTCAGATGTGTAATCCACAGAGTTTTGGCGCCAGGAGCTGGGAAAGCTTCATGCTGAATTGGTACATTGGGATGAATGGAGTCAGGTGACTCCTTCTCATTGTAGGTTAATTCTCATAGGTTGAGAATTTCAGGAGATCTTTTAGGTAAAGATCTAGGTTTGGATGACTCAAATGTCATAGACCACATGATATGAATCATAGGTTGATTCAGGAACCAGAGGGGTTTTCAGTCAAATATGCCCCAAATGGTATAAAAGCAAAACCAGCTAATTTTAAATAAAGATATATTGTCAATTTTGACGCTTTCCCCTCAACTTCTTTTTAATTATCATGTCTTCTTTATTACTATTTGAAAGAGAAAAATTTGGAGTGCTTTGTGTTAAGGACGCTGCTGCAAGAAAGGAAGTTTCTAACAGCTTGCTTGAGGAGACTTGGGCGAGTCTGGAGGTCTCTAAGATTGCTTCTGAGGAGTCTTTGATAGAATTGAAAGCAGCTTTTGAAGAACTATACTTCAAATATTTTGCCAGAGAAGAAACCCCGGCACAAGGAAATCAAGTTTATGCATGGGACTCCTGGAACTTGCTGTTAGGGTTTGATGAAATTTTGCAACAAGTAAAGGACAGAGCTAATTGTGAAGTTGAGGCGTTGAGAAACAGAGAGGAAAAGAGTGTCAAAATTATGGCTTGTTGGAGAGATGACAATAAAGTGTTGTCTCATAAAATTGCCTCCCTGGAGGCAAAGCTCTTCAAATCTTTGTCACAGGAAGGAACCGGTAATAAGAGCCAAGGGCAAGATAACAGTAAGTTTGACTGGTTAGACCTGTATTAGTCACAGAGCCCAACACTGGGGCCAAAAAAAACCCATGGTGAAATGAGTCTAGTCTATTCTTGCCAAAATGTCACCATTCTCTGGAAATCCAAAGGAAGGAAACGCTTTCCTGGAGGGTTTTCTTATTCAAGCCTCTGGTCTGGAGGATGCAGAGAAACGCCATTGGTTGGAAGTCTTTGCAGGTCCTGCCTGCTTTAAGTGGTTTAAAAGACGTAAAGGCAACAATTGGACCACATTGTTGGATCAATTTTGAGCCAGTTACACGGTAACCCTCAGACCTGGTGATGCTCTGCAGAAAGCCTGAGATGTCACTCAAGCTGGCCATGAAACTGTGTTGATGAATCTTTCAAGAATGGAAGAGTTTCTAGATTTTGTGGATGTGGAATGCAATCAGGATCTGGTGGAGGATGCTTTCTTTACTCAAATGTGGCCAGGGTTGAGAACTCAGGCTTATATGCTGTGTTATGAAAAGTTGTCATGGTCAAAACTTGTTCAGAAGGTCATTGAGATGGAATGGGATCCCAGTGGTCCTCCACACAGTGCTCTACGCTCAAGAGTAAGAGCTCATGTGGCTGCAGGGGAAGGGTCTTCTGAGAGAACCGGACGTCCTAGAAGTTCCTCAGATAAGGATCACATGTCTAGATTTAAACAGTTGTGTAAGTTTCCCATGGCAAAGGGATGCTGGACCTGCGGCAAAGATGGCCATTTTGCTGGAAAATGTCCTGATTGTGCGGAATTTGACAAGGAACACCCACTCCTGATGTTTAAGGATTCGGGAAAAGGAAAGCAGGCTTAGGTGTCTCCCAACCTGTGCTCAGTGATTTGGAGAATAATAATGGGAGAATGAGACTTCAATCTAGTAAGGCCTTGAAGGAGTACAGGAAAAGTGCCAGTGAACCAGTGGAGCCACCTGTACAGGAAATTGATGTCTCTTGTCTAACTCTGCCTGAGGGAATTCTAGATTCCTCTCCAGATGAGTGGATATTGGATGTGCGCTTGGGTATGAAGGAAGATGGGGAAATTACTTGGCAACTTGTGCGGGTCCAGTTGAGCGTGGATCAGCTCAAAGAAGTGAAATAGCGTAAGAAGGTAGCCCAGAGCATGCCAGCATTATTGATTGTAAAACCTTTTATGTGGGCATTGCAAGGGGTTATTCTTCTGGATATTTTGCTTGATGATATCCCAGCAAAGGAAGTATAAAATCCAGGTTGTGCAGGGGTAGCGGTATCAAAGAATTTTGTCTGTAAACATGGGATGGGCTAATCAATATTGGTCACACTGACTTTATATTCCGCTGATGGGGTTATCACTATTGAACAAGATGTTTTTGATGAGGTGGTAATAAAATAGAAAAATACCATGGTCAAGACTTCCCCTGTAGTTTTTCCAGGAGCAGGATTTGATGTTCTGCTTGGTATGACTTGGATTATTGAGGCCAAGGTGAGCCTAGATGCTGTCAAGAATGTCTTGGTCCATGATGGGGTTGAGATTACTTATCAACAGCTGACAAGTCTGCCAGCTCCAGAAGATGTTCAGTCAGTGGTCATCTACACCAAGGAACATTGCTCAATTCCACCAAATGGAATTTCCTGGTTCAAGCCAGTAGTTTTCAATTGTGGAACACAGGGAGGACAAGTTATACCAGAGTTAACCCGTCATATATCTTCAAATGTGGTAATATTTGAGAATGGGTCAAATGGCAAACTTCTCAAATCCTGGAAGTTATTTAATACTTGTGCAGTTCCTGTGGATATTCAGCAAGGTCGGTGTATTTGTTGTGTTTTGAGGCGCGGCACAGATACACAATGGGGAATCCTAACCTTAGGATTGAACTCGTACTAAGTCTTGGTTAGATGACAGGGAAGGCAAATGTGTTTACCTTGCGGCCCTGGATGAATAATCTCTACTAGGCGTGGCTAGAGAGAGGCGCAGAAGTACAGAAGACATAAAGACAAAAGTGTGAATAGAACTTAATTTTATTGGTAGAATAGGAAATGTATTATAGAGTGTAAGGAATACCACAAAACACTACCAGGACAGTAGGATCACTTGCCACAAGCATGAGTGGGGCAAGTGAGTTGCGTAGAGTCAGGAAACCAAACAATCATATTTCCTGATGCAGAAACCAGTTCATTTCAAGGGTCAAAAGCAAAAGCAAGAGATTTGTCTTCAAAATGGCCCACCAAAGGCAAAATCAAAACATGGTGAATACCGTTATTCACAACATTTCCCCCCTCTAGATTGGCCTTAGGGGGTGATACTTGCGGAGGAACTTGGCGTGTACGTGAGCAAAAGGACAACCACTGGAGAGGAGCTTTATAGTGTACTAAGATCCTTGTTTGAAAGTCACCTCTAAAGGACCAATCCACAGGGAGTCCAGCTTATGTGCGCGCCCACCCATACGGTGTTGGTAGTACAGGACATGGTCACCAACATCAAACTCAGGCAAGGGGGAGTGCCCAGCGTTGTCAGGAGAGAGCTTGAGCACCTTAGTCTTATATGCGGAAGTGTAGGCAGTGGCCTGTATATCAATGATATGGTTGACTAAGTCTTTGATGTGGCTGTCAGGGTTCATGGCCTTATCAGAGGAGAGTAGGGGAATCCCCAAGAGCAACGGAGTAGTGGCTTCACGCCCATACAACATGGCAAAGGGGGAGTACCCTGTGATCCAATGCCTGCTCAGACAATAGGCAAAGAGTGCAGCAGGTAAGTATAGATCCCAATTGGCAGCGTCAAAGTAGGTGAGTTTTCTCATTATAGAAACTAGTGTTGAGTTGGCACGCTCAACTGCCCCATTAGTGGAAGGATTATAGGGGGGAGAAAGACGGGTGAGTTCCTAGAGCTTCAACCACAGAGGTTACAAGTTTGACATTGAAGTTGGTTCCGTTGTCTTATAACAGCACTTGAGGGCAGCCATGGCAGTAGAAAACATCCTGCAGCAGGAAGGCAGCAGTAGTCTTAGCAGTGATGTCTTTAGTAGGGCGAGCTTCTACCCACTTGCTGAAGTGGTTGACGGCAATCAGGATAAAGCAGCATCTGGAGCGTGAACGGGGGAGAGGGCCTACAGCATCGATGCTAACTGTATGAAAAGCGTGTTGAGGGGGAACCAATTTGAATTTGTGAGAAGCAGCTCAGGGCCTCTGGAGTTGGCAGTCATGGCAACTAGCTATGACATCTGGGATCAGCAGGCAAATATTCTCCCAGAAGTAATTCTTCTGAAGCCAGTCAAAGGTCTTGGCAATGCCTCCATGGCCAGTTTCTTTATGAGCTTGCAACACTAAGGAGAGGCAAAGACTGGGGCGCACGTATGGCAGGTATTACCCTGCACCTTCTTGAAGAGTTGGTTATTGCATATGAGGGTGTCTTCAGATAATTTGGCCAGGGCAAGTCAAACCTCTTCTGTCTCACCTTCCCAGGAAGAAGGGTAGTCAATTAGCTCATACAGGTGGCCTGCCTCAGCAGGATGTAGGGCAAGGATGGGCATTCAGGATAGCCTGTCAGCGTTCTGATGTTGAATCCCGGGCAATGGAGCACAGTGAAGTCATAACCTTGCAGGAGGAGAGCCCATCTGGCTAAGCATCCTTCAGGCTCCTTAAGTTGTTGTAATCATTTGAGCAAAGCGTGGTCAGTGACAACTGTGAAATGGGTACCATACACATAGTGGCAAAATTGTTTGACTACATGCAGCACAGCAAGGTACTCCTTCTCTGTATCACTATAATTCTTTTCATGTTTATTTAGCACACAGGAAGTATAGGCTACAGGGTGGTCCACACTTTCATTGTTGAGCTGAGCCAAGATAGCCCCAAAAACAAGGTCACTAGCATCAGTGTACAATATGAATTCCTTATTGTAATTGGGGTACACTAAAATGGGCGCTTCTTTAAGTTTCTGCTTTAGAGTCTTGAAGACCTGCTGTTGGCTGGCAGTCCATTCAACAGGAACATTACATAACAGTTGGACCAGAGGTTTGCTAGTATCAGCAAAATCAGGAATGAATTGCCTATAGTAACCCATCATGCCCAGAAAGACTTGCACTTCTTGTAGGTTGGTGGGCAGAAGCATTTTGTCAATGGCTTCAACCTTCTTGGTCATTGGACAAATCCCCGTTTGGGTTACTTCATGGCCCAGGAATTCAAGGCGTTCTTTGAAGAAAGCACACTTAGAGGGCTTTAACTTGAGGCCAGCTTCTCGGATCTTTATAAGCACCTCTTTAAGATGGGCTAGGTGATCAGTGAAAGTTGCGCCAAAGACTTTTATATCATCTAGATAGACTAAGACACATGACAACTTCAAGTCACGCAGGATGGAATCCATGGCCCTCTGGAAAGTTGCCGGGGCATTACAGAGCCCTTGCGGCATGATAGTAGGTTCAAACAATCCTTCTGATGTGATGAGCGCAGCCTTCTGATGGTCTTCAGGAGAGAGGTCAACTTGCCAGTAGCCAGACGCCAAGTCCATGGCAGAGAAAAACTTAGAACCTCCAAGGCGTCAAAGAGCGTCATCAATGCACAGTAAGGGATAGGAATCTTTCTTGGGTAGAGAATTCAACCTCCAATAGTCCATCACAATCCAGTGGCCCCCATCCTTTTTATTTAAGATGAGCAGAGGAGAAGCCCAGGGACTTTGAGAGGGAGCTAGCAGTCCAGCATCCAGCAGTTGTTTGAGCTCCTTATAAACCTGCACATCTTCCACTTGGCTGCGGCAATATGGCTTGGCGCAAAAGGGGGGAGCATCTCCTGTGTCAATCTGATGAATCACACCTTTGACCAGCCCATAATCAGTGCTATCTTTAGCAAAGATGTCTGAGAATTATTCTAGTAAATCAAGCACCTCTTTCTGTTGAACCGGGGACAACTGAGGGAAGTCTTGGGCAGTGAACATAGATAGGACTTGAGGCTTGTCTTTGGGTAAGTTAAAGTCTTGAAACAATCCAAAAGGGTGAAGGGACAAGACGTCAGGGGCATTTAACAACTTTCTGTAACCAACAACCTGTCCTCTGGATACAATCATAGGAAGCACAGTAAGGATGCCAACTAGTAATTGAACAGGATCCTTGTAGGAAACACCTAGAATTCCAGGACAAAGGTAAGGCTTGTTACGCCCCAGCAAAGGAGGGGAGTACAGCTCTAAGAAAGTCTGTTCAGGTAGTTCATATGATATCTGAGAGTCTAGGATTTCCTGAGAGCCTGGAGGGATGATGACAGAAGACGTGGCCATGAGAGGAATACTCTCAGTTGCAAGACAAGCCATGGGAGTACACTTCATGTTGGTAGAATGGGTTTG
The DNA here is from genome assembly GCA_014839935.2 of Entomophthora muscae. Classification (NCBI taxonomy): domain Eukaryota; kingdom Fungi; phylum Entomophthoromycota; class Entomophthoromycetes; order Entomophthorales; family Entomophthoraceae; genus Entomophthora; species Entomophthora muscae. The sequence continues at coordinate 207,360 of QTSX02001501.1, read as the reverse complement.
GTATTTTAGGGTGAAAACTCCAGTGGGGTACTCCAGAGTAGATGTCTTCAAACGTTTACCAGGAACTTTGATTGGCTCCTCAAAGATCAGAGAGACTTTGTACCCTAGGATAGAAAGATAGCCATCCTTTAGGTTGATGATCCCATTATATTCCCAAAGGAACTGGGTACCAACCAAAAGGTTGTAGCTTTCATTTTCTAGAACAACAGCTGGCACAGCCAACAGGAGTTTACCAAATTGCATTGGCAAGGTGGAGTACGTGCCAATGGCGCAAGTCATGGAGAGACCAGCAGTGCCATACAATTGATGGTAGTTGAGGTTGGGGGCCAGCTTAAGTTTCTTCACCAGTTTAGAAGAAACAACGTTGACTGGAGATCCGGTGTCCAGGACAGCTTTGATTTTTACTTTTTAATAGATATCTCTACTCAGGTGGTGGTGCGTCCAAAGGGTGGTAGAACAGCCAAGATATCCCTTGCCTCGGCTAATTCCTTGTCCCATTTCTAAATCATGCATCTTAGACCTGAGAACTCCTTATATATGGTTTGGAGAGGGAGTGAGACAGATACATTCTTGAAAACGGCGTCTGCAACTTCAGTGGCTTCCTCTGATGATTCCACTAATACAGGGGACCGTTTTTCCTGAGTAAGATAGGGGCAGGAGACAACTGCTTTGGCCTCAGACAAGGGTTTGGTGGTAGTTGTAGTCTTCCCAGATTGTAGCTTGTAGGGAACTCCAATAGTCTCTGGGACGGCAAGAACAGAATACCCGTATGCATCAAGGTCTTCAACATCAGATTCATCCACATCAGAATCATTAGAAATGTCATGGAACAGAAGGAGGATAGGAGGAGCCTCCTCATCAGCAGGCTCAGAGTCAGTAGCAGGCGGAGGTATAGAAGGAGACTGGAAAGAATTGTCAACTGAGAGTGTCTCCGCCTCTAGGTTGACTGTTCTTTTCCCAAAAGATCCTTGGGATCAGCTCCCTCAACCCGCGGATTAGTGCAAATGCAAGAGTGGTGACCTATCTGACCGCAGTTGTGGCAACCCTGACGTTGAGGAGGATTTTGTGAGTTCATAGCGAGGATACAAGGGCTGCAAGAAGAAGAGCCAGAGTTGGAAGCAGCACAACTCTCCCAAACAACTGCCCCAGAATGGGTAAGATGCATATCTTGTAGCAGTGTCTTTATAATTTTCATGAAGGACAGCATAGCCTTGTGGGCCTTGAAATGAAGACACATGAGTTGATTCACCTTGAGGGCCTGGGCGCAGGCCATATACGCTTCATGTGCTGTCAATTGTCTGCTTTTTATTAATTATTGTCCCTCCATGTAAAATCTGTCTGCAAATCCAGCTAACGTCTCTTTGGGCTTGAAAGATATGTGCATGAAGGCATCTTTTTTCACCTCCAGGCTAAGATCACCACCAAATTTGTCAATCAGGAGCTGTTTCATGTCTTCCCAGGTCTCAATGGTGGGTAGCTCTGTCACAACTACTTCTTGACAGGTTGGGTGTAGACAGGTTAGAATGTGTTCCTTCTTAACCTCATCTGATGCTTGCCTCATGGCAGTTTCATAAATAGTTAGGAAAGCTGCAATAGTTGAGGTTTTGGGATCAAAGACTTGCTTAAAAGTAGGCTTGAAGTGTGCCTTGGGAGCTGGACCACCATTGCTGCTATTGAGTACATTTATGCGCGGGGAGAACTCAGCTTCAGATTTGGAGGGGGGTTGCCTAGACCATAGTTGTCAAACACTTTCTTCAAGGGTTGTCAGAGTCTCGGTAGTTCTGGCACCCATAGTGTTGGCTAGAGTGGTCTGTTGTTCAGTAATGTCTAGGCGTTCTCCTTGGGTAGTGACAACAGTGGAGAGCTCAGCCAGCTGTGAAGTAAGGGATGGCCCCACTGACAGACAGGGGGCAAATATTTTGTTTACCAAATCAATCAGCTCACTTATCTCCTGTATGTCCCTGTCCAACTCAGTCTGGTCTTGTTTCAAATGGTCCACCTCATTAGCTAGGGCAATCAACTCCCTAGCACAGTGGATTCAAGGAGCCCCCGCCAAACCAGGACAACAGCCATCTTCCTTGTTAACCCCTAGTGGGCTAGCAGCAGACGTCACTACCTTACGTAAAGCAGCAACTTCTTGCTGTAGTTCAGCAACCTGAGCAGTCAGCACAAGACGCTGGGGGTCAGGTTGAGGCATTTCAGTAGGACGTCCTTGGCTACAAGTGGAAGCGCGTAATTCCCAGATGGCCTCCCAGATCCTCTGTTCCCTGTCCACCAGATCATCAGCAGGAGGAGAAGGCGGAACATCAGGTTTGGGAGTGGACAGCTCATTCACCTGACTCTGAAGTTTGGCAATAGCTGCAGCAGTGGTAGCTCTCTCTTGATCAAATTCTGCACTGAGCTCATTTAGGCCTTGGACTGCAAGGTCAGCTACCTGTTGCAATTGCTCAAAGGAATAGACACTGAATGCATTGAGCTGTTGCATTAGGCGTTCAAAGTTGGTAAGGTAAGCATTTAGGGTGGAGTCTACTTGAGTTTGCCAGGGTTGTTCTAACTGGTGAAACTCATGTAGTTGCTCCCTAATGTACTCAGGGATGCACTGGCGCATTTGATTAATAGAATTGACTAAACATGTTTGAGAGATGACCAAATCACGCTGATTGTCAGATATCAGGGAGAACAGGGAATGAATCATTGTTGGTAGGCGGCAAACTGGTCCCAATGATGGGTAACAGCTGCTTGTAGAGACAAGATTTCTTGAACATGGAGTCCCAACACCATCTGGTGGCGGGCCAAGGCGGGCTGTACAAAGGATGACAGCAGATGATCAGCGGAGCCAGTCGCTGAGAGGAGATGTTGTGGAAACTGAGGGGCCACAATTAACTCATAGTATTTTGCATGGCTAAACTGTAACTGAAAGCGAGGGATGGCCCCGTCCTGAGCTATCCCCAGGGCTACTGACATGACTTGATCCAAGTCAGGGGTACCCATGGGGTAAGCAGCTAGTCAGGGATCATTCCCAAGATTCAGTACAGTATGGACAATAGACAGGTCGGTGATGTCTTCCTCAATAAGAGGACTGGTAATTTCAGGTGAAGTTGACTCTTGTATAGGCGGAGGCAAGGAACCTGAAAACGTAGATGCAAAAGGGGTAACCAAGGGGCTTACAGCCCCTGTAGTGAGCACCATTTTTGTTGTGTTCTGAGGCGCGGCAAAGATACACAACAGGGAATCCTAACCTTAGGATTAGATTCATACTAAGTCTTGGTTAGATGACAGGGAAGGCAAATGTGTTTACCTTGCAGCCCTAGATGAATAATCTCTACTAGGCGTGGCTAGAGAGAGGCGCAGAAGTACAGAAGACACAAAGACAAAAATGTGAATAGAACTTAATTTTATTAGTAGAATAGGAAATCAATTATATAGTGGTTAGGAATACCACAAAACACTACCAGGATGGTAGGATCACTTGCCACAAGCATGAGTGGGGCAAGTGAGTTGCGTAGAGTCAGGAAACCAAACAATCATATTTCCTGATGCAGAAACCAGTTCATTTCAAGGGTCAAAAGCAAAAGCAAGAGATTAGTCTTCAAAATGGCCCACCAAAGACGAAATCAAAACATGTGAATGCCGTTATTCACAACAGTATTGAAGTTTGGATGCCTGTAGTTGGAGAAGTCACAACAAATAAACCTATTGTCTCTTATGTTTGTGTGCCCTTCAACAATTTCCCTGTATACTATGTCCAAGTGAAGCACCATGTACCCTATTATATACTCTGGTGTGGAAATGGAGTAATTATTTCTTATTGGACAAATATGGTGTGGGGAGAACTGGCCCACCCTATGTCATAAAAATGTTGACTGGGAAGCTGTACAAAGGATATGTACCCCGTTGTAGTCCTGCTGCAGTTGCTGCAATTAGAGAAGAGGTTGAGAAAATGCAAAGGGCCAACCTGATTGAGGAAAGTATCAGTCCTTACTCTGCCCCAATGGTTTGTGTCCCAAAGCCATATGGGAACATTTGTGTTTGTATTGATTTCCAAATGGTTAATAAGGATATTGTAAATGATGCCTACCCAATGCACAAGATTAAAGACCAACTGGATGCCATGACTGGATCTTCCTGGTTCACCACTTTGGATTAGACTAAGGGCTTTATCACCAATTGTTTATTGATGAGAAGTCTAAGGAGGTTACAGTGTTCTCTACACCGGACGGTCTGTATCAATAGAAAGTTTTGCCATTGGGAATGAAGACAGCAGGTGCTGTGTTTCAGTATGTACTGGACCATATTATGACAGGACTACAGCCTAGATGTGTTTTGGTATATATAGACAACATTAATATATAGTCCTTCCTGGGAACAACAACTAGAGGATCTTGATCAATTGTTTTGTCTGATTGAGAAAGCAAAGTTGAATATTAGTGTATCTAAGACTAAGCTTGCCTTTCAAGAGGTCAAGGTGTTAGGCCATGTTGTGAATTCACAAGGGATTAAACTGAGTCTTGAGAGAGTTACTCTGTTGTTAAGTATGAGGTCACTGCAGTCAGTCCAAGAAGTTTGGGGTTTTATGGGATCTGCCAGGATTGACAAATCTCCTCCTCTAGAACCCCAGGCCCAAGGGCGGTAATCAAACCTGGAACCTGGATTCCCCTGGGCCGCTGGGCCTATGGACCGCAGGACCGCCCACCTGCATTTTTCTGGGGTCAAGCCCCCGCAATCTGACGCTGAAGATGATGGCCCACCCAGTGAAACAGATCAAGCCAAGGAAATTATTGCACTAAGTGGAGTGCCAATCACGACACCTAATGGAGGCAACCAGGCAACAACTATTAGCTTCATGAGTTTGAAGTCTTCACCAGCAACCAATCAAGGGCCAACCCAAGGAAGAGGCACCAGCCTGCAACCTGGCCCCATGACCACAACGCTAGAGCAAGATAATCAGGGAGCTAAATTGGGAGTCATGACCAATGAAAGAACTCCCGGGCCGAGTGCCATTTTGCTGCCTTTAGACCCAAGTCCCCAATTCCCCCGGCCCTGCCTTTCCCAATGCCCTGATGACCCCCCATGGGAAATTTTAAGTTTGGAGGTGGGGTGCTATATAGACCCAAGGACCCTGCGCTCCAAACATATTGCCATTTTTGAATAAAGGTTATGTTACTTTGGCTTATACAGCTACTGCCATATTTTGTATTTGCCATCTATCAGTTCAGTTTGAGATCTCCCGGTCCTCCTGCCCCTCTGCCTGCAGTTTTCTGTCCACCTGGCGTCCTCTTTGGGCCCGTTTATTTTACCAAATATCCATTAAAGCCCAAATATAAAGACTATACACCAGAAAAGATCACCAAATGTGACCCATTAGCCCGCATCCAATCCGCCATCAGATACAACCGCCAAGGCCTGTGGATATTCTCTACCCCCAAGCTATTTAGAGGAAAATTCAACTATCTCCCGGCCTACAACATCTATATGGAACCACCCGTAACACCCAAACCAATGCCATACTCCTCCCCTGACCTCCCAACTAACCATACCATTAAGCTTTTTGGAATAGTGTACATCACTCTCACAGGGGTGGTGGACACCATTTTTCCGGCTGCTGGCCTGTGGTCTTGGGTGGGAAAGTCTGCTTCTTACCTTCTAAAGTTAGCTCCTCTCTTATGGTGGGCCCTCCCAGCAAAAACCCCAGCCCAAGTTACCCCCAAAACCAGCAGACCAGCTGCCCAAGAGTGGATCCCTGACAGGGTTTGTGAATTTCTACCGGAGATTTACATCTAACTGCTCTGAACTTGGAGAGCCATTGTTTGCGTTAACAAGGAAGAACACCCAATTTGTTTGGGGACAAGAGCAAGAGTCAAGCTTCTTGGAGCTAAAGAAGAAACTCTCTGAGGCCCCCATATTAAGATTCCCTGATTGGTTGAAGTTGTCTTACACTGGAGACAGATGCAAGTTCAACTGGTCTTGGAACCGTTCTTACTCAAGAAGGAGAGTCAAAGTTATCCTGACATCCCGTTGTATACGGTTCTAAGACTTTGGGGACCACTCAAAAAAAATACTCAGCTACTGAACATGAAGGATTGGCAATAGTATGGGCAGTGGAACATTTTAGGACGTCTATCCTAGGAATGCCATTTATTATTGTCACTGACCACGCAGCTTTGAGAGCAATTCAGACTAAGGAAGACTTAAAAGGACAAATGCAATTTTATGCAGAGAAGCTTGCTGGATATGATTATGATATCATCTACTGTCCAGGGTTGGAAAATTAGATTCCTGACTTGTTGTCCAGAGTGCTATTAGCCTATGGAGAAAAGAGACACAAGAAGGCCAAGAAGCTCTATCAAGGAATAGAATTTATGTATAAAAATCCAAGTAGTCAGAGATTTCTATGTGCAATGGGGAGGTCACCTCTGATATGAGAAGTTATGGCCGGCAGTGAAAGCTTGGTACTGGTGGTCAGAGATGAGAGCTACGGTCCTTCAGATTTTGCAAGAATATGATATTTGCCCTAAATTCTCAGCAGCAAAATCCAAGGTGCAGCTCAAATTAGTGATGTCACTGTTACAGTAGAAAACCAAATGAAAGGAATAACACGCCCCTGTAAGACCAGAAACCAGCAAAGAACCGCTGCCAAACCCTTAAGAGAAATTGAAAACTTAAATGCTGTAATTGACAAAGAATGGGTCAAAGCTGGGGTTGCTCAAATAGCCCTGGAAAACATGGATCTACCATATTTTTATCCAAATAACTATGACAAGAAAATCACCCGTTATACATTATTTGATGATGGAAGCGCTCAACCCGCTGGTTGCCCAAATTTTTCAAATTATGATGTCATTGACGTAAATTCCAATGCAGGGCCTACAACTGCTGAAAATATTCTTGCCAGCCAATCAGAAGCCAAGGAATCCCCTCCTGCCCCATCCTGAACTCCCTTAAGACTTCCCCATTTCCCCTCTAGAAACAAGTTTCTAGATATCTTACTCACCTTGGAATAAAACAGAAAATCACCATTATGTTTGCGTATTTGGGCCTGTTGGCCCCTGTCTTTGACAATATGACTGGGGCAATGGTCCAGATGGCTTTGGACTCCTTTTCTGTCACTTGGCCTGCCTTTTACGTCACTTTGCCAACTTGCCATTATTTTAATTTTCTGCTGAAAATGATCTTTTTTACTTCAATCTTAATCTCCATCTTACGTTCCACAGGTTTTGGTTCCCAAATGATCAAACCCTCCTCTCAATTTGGCTTACTGTTACTCAAACAATTAACTCTGTGTTTACTATATCCACATAATTTTTCTTTGAATAGTGCAGCTTGTCATCTAGTTCTAACAGTCACATTATCCTTTTGAGTTGGTCTCAATGGATACAGGTCATATTATGTTAGCAAGTGGCCGGAAAGAATACTTTGTGGTGGCTGCTGATTCTTTTACAAAATTGGTAGAAGTTTGAGCACTGACCAATGAAACAAGTGTTGCAATTGCTAAGTTTCTATAAGAAGAAATAATAGCACGGCATGGATGTCTTGAAAAAGTTCTCACCAATAACGGACTGCCTTATGTAGGCCCAGCAATAACTAAGGAATGCTTGAAATGGGGCATTTATAAGTTAACCTCAGCTCCATATCATCCCAAGATAAATGGTTTAGTCAAAAAAATCATTGGAACCCTGAAGCGCATTATGAAGAAGTTGGCTGACAGAGCCACAACCCATTGGAAAGATCACCTGACAATGAGTGTCATGGCATACCGTACAATGCCCCATGATGCTACTGGGTTTTCTCTGTTTTGGATATTGTATGGCTGGGAAACTACAACAAGCACTGAAGTTAGTCAATGGGAGTTTGTGGAAAAGAGTCCCTATGAAGCCACCAAAGAAGAACATGCAGCCAAGATGCAGAGGTCATTTGCTGAGGCTAGGAGTAAAAGAGAGAAATTTTGAGAAAGGTGTGCTGTCAAGTGGAACTTAAATCATGGAGTACTTCCCATGATTATTTCCAGGTTGGATATCTGGTATGGTTTGATCAAAGACACTGAGAAAAACACCCAAGAAGAGATCTTCAGCAATGGATAGGTCCTATGAAGATTATCTCCGTTAGTCCAGGGCCAAACTACCTAGTTCAAGGAGTTGGAGCTGCCTTAGGAGAAGAATAGTCCTGTGTTCATCCTCAATTCCTTAAGCTGTTGCATGGGGAATTAGAGCTGGTAAAGGTCAAAGAAGATGAGGCCAATTTCACCAAAGAGAAGGAAGGGGCCTTGTGACAGTACAACAGTCACTGTTAAATATTTAGCCAACTAAATACTCCAAGATATAAAGTTGCTCTGTTTTTGCTGTTTGTTTTATATAGATAGGTTTGGTTGTAATTCTTTGGTTAAAGATTCCTGAAAACTTAGTATCTATATTCAATAAAAGAACAGAAGGAAGATGGGCCAAATCAATCTTGGAGACTAGGCGTCTCAAAAACAATCTAATTAACCAGGAAGATTAATTAATAGATATATGGGAATATAATTAAGTAGTATTTAATTATATTGGTTAATTGTCTTAACTGTTTCAAGAAGTTTGATTAAGGTTAATCAAAAGTAAACCCCCAATAATGGGTTAAAAGCGCTGCTTTGGCAAATTTGTTAGGTTAGAAGCGCCGCCAGACCACCTAATTGATTTGAGAAGCGCTGAGGCGCTTCCTAGTAAATTTTCCAGGTGCTGGGGCGCCAAGGCGCCGCCTAGGAAATTGCTGGGCGCCGCGGTGGCACCTGGTTTGAGTTTCAAAGCCTTTTAATGGGTTTTAAGGCAAAAAACCATTAAATGCAAAGATAACTAAATAAAGGCAATGATGCCTAGGAATTCAGGTTTAATAAGCTGGTTCTCAGTTGGAACATTGATAGCTGAGTTTTCAGATGTGTAATCCACAGAGTTTTGGCGCCAGGAGCTGGGAAAGCTTCATGCTGAATTGGTACATTGGGATGAATGGAGTCAGGTGACTCCTTCTCATTGTAGGTTAATTCTCATAGGTTGAGAATTACAGGAGATCTTTTAGGTAAAGATCTAGGTTTGAATGACTCAAATGTCATAGACCACATGATATGAATCATAGGTTGATTCAGGAACCAGAGGGGTTTTCAGCCAAATATGCCCCAAATGGTATAAAAGCAAAACCAGCTAATTTTAAATAAAGATATATTGCCAATTTTTATGTTTTCCTTTCAACTTCTTTTTAATTATCATGTCTTCTTTATTACTATTTGAAAGAGCAAAATTTGGAGTGCTTTGTGTTAAGGACGCTGCTGCAAGAAAGGAAGTTTCTACCAGCTTGCTTGAGGAGACTTGGGCAAGTCTGGAGGTCTCTAAGATTGCACCTGAGGAGTCTTTAATAGAAGTGAAAGCAGCTTTTGAAGAACTATACTCTAAATATTTTTCCTGAGAAGAAACCCTGGCACAAGAAAATCAAGTTTATGCATGGGACTCTTGGAACTTGCTGTTAGGGTTTGATGAAATTTTGCAACAAGTAAAGGACAGAGCTAATTGTGAAGTTGAGGCGTTGAGAAACAGAGAGGAAAAGAGTGTCAAAATTATGGCTTGTTGGAGAGATGACAATAAAGTGTTGTCTCACAAAATTTCTTCCCTGGAGGCAAAGCTCCTCAAAGCTTTGTCACAGGAAGGAACCAGTAACAAGAGTCAAGGGCAAGATAACAGTAATTTTGACTGGTTAGACCTGGATCTGTCACACCACCGCAGAATCTGAGTTTGATGGAAGCCTTCATATTAATGTCCTCAACCCAGGTAAAAATAGCCAGTCAACCTTGTCATCCATTGATCCCAATTACAAGCCCTCTTTCAAGCAAATCTTTGATCCCAAGACCTCCACCATTACTGCCTTCTTGACATTCTACAAAACTGCAATGTGTAGGGCTACCAATGAACTTAAGAAGGAATATATCCTCACTTGTATACATCCCACTTGCCAAGAAGTCTTAGACCCGTAACTTCCGTCTATTGTCACTTGGGAGGATATGAAACACCTTCTTATGGAAGAGTTCAGAGGGGATCTTATTCTGGAGATCAAGAAAGATACATTAAGGCATATGGCGTTCAAACCTAAGGAGACCCTAGCTTAGTTTGCTGACCAATTTTATGTCAAAGGGCAACAACTTATTACCAGTTGTCAGTTGACCCCTCAGGAAGCATACACAGCTTATTTTGATGCATTGAAGGTTAATCAACTATTGTGTCTGCACTTTAAGGCTCACAAGGCCTCATTTAACTCCATGAAGAGTATCAAAACTCTCCTGTATGACATGTACCTAACACATGGAGATACAGTGGTTTGTGAGAATAAGGCTAGTAACACTGGAACTATATCACATACCCCACATATCATGACTCTCAGTTCAGGTGGACAGCCTAAGAGTCAAGGTTTTCACAACTGCGGACAAATTGAACACCAATCTTGCATCTGCACCAATCATTGAGTAGAGGGTTGCGGCCCAAAGGAACAGGCAGGAAAGGAAAGGTCAGCTTAGAGGCAGAGATGCTCTCTGCTGACCAATCTCCCCTGTCTCCTCCTGATCCTCCCTCTGACAAGAAATCTCCCCTTTGTCTGGCCCAACTATCCTTCACCTATTTCATGATCTGTCAAGCAATTCTGAGCCTTAAAATTCTGATTACAATAAATCAGATAAAGATGCCTACTCTGTTTTGGCTGTCCCATAAACTGTGTCTGTCCCCTACAAACTCCACTCTGTAAAAAACATGACTACAACTTGCTCACATTTGGATAAAGCTAAGACCATGATGGCTTGCCCCTACTTGGCACAAGCCCATTGACCCCAGTCCTAGTAGAATCCTCTGAAGAAGCTGCTGATCTAGCAGAAGCTCTCTTCCAGAATGTTTCTGTATCCCTCCCTTTGCAGACTGTGTATAAGGAAATTCCTGCCTTAAGATGCATATTAGCAAAGCAGAAGAAAGAGCTAGAAGCTGTGAATGATTGTCATGTTCTCAGGCGCAGCACAGATACACAGTGGGGAATCCTAACCTTAGGATTAGATTTATACTAAGTCTTGGTTAGAATGGCAGGGAAGGCTATACAGTTACCTTGTGGCCCTGATTGAATGATATCTGCTAGGTGTGGCTAGAGAGGCGCCAAAGTACTTGAAGACAAAAAGACAAAAATGTGAATAGTCTTAATTTTTATTGGTGAATAAGAGATAAAATATATAGTGGTTGACAATACTACAAAACACTACCAGGACGGTAGTGTGAGGGACCCAGTCTTGGGCAGCCGGCCTATTGTTTTTGGGGATAACTTGGGCCAGGTTTCTTGCGGGCAGGGCCCACCACAAGAGAGGAGCTAACTTGAGAAGGTAGGACGCTGACTTCCCTACCCAAGACCACGGGCCTGCGGCCGGGATTATAGTGTCATCACCCCTGTGAGAGTGATGTACACAATCCCAAACAGCTTGCCAGTATGGTTGGGAGGTTGGGTGCGGAAGCCGGCATGGGTTTTGGTGTCATGGGCGGCTCCATGGACAAGTTGTAAGCAGGGAGATAATTGAATTTTCCTCTGAACAACTTGGGTGTTGAAAATATCCACGAGCCTTGTCGGTTGTATCTAATAGCGGATTGTATGCGGGCCAGGGGATCAAGTTTGAGTATCTTTTCCGGGGTGTATACCTTGTATTCAGATTTCAGAGGGTAGTTGGCAAAATGGACAGGTCCAAAGGGTACACCAGGAGGTCAGAAAACAGCAGGTGGTGGGGAAGGCGGGCCAGGAGATCTTGAACTAAATTGGTAGACAGCAAATACAAAATAAGGCAACATCTGTGTGAGCAAAGTAACATAACCTTTATTCAAAAATGGCAATAAGTTTGGAGCTTGGGGTCTTTTGGTCTATATAGTACCCCACCTCCAAACTTAACATTTTCAATGGGGGGTTTATCAGGGCATTGGGAACGGCAGGGCTGGGGGAACTGGGTGCTTGGGTCCAAAGACAGCAAAATGACACTTGGCTTGGGAGTTCTTTCATTGGTCAAGAATCTCAATTTGGCTACCTGATTATCTTGCTTTAGTGTTGTGGTCATGGGACCGGGCCGCAGGTCTGTGCCTCTTTCCTGGGTCAGCTCTTAATTGATTGCTGGTATAGAGTTCAAGTTCATGAAGCTAATAGTTGCCAAATCAATACCTTCATTAGGCGCTGTGATTAGTCTTCCATTAGGTGCAATAATTTCCTTGGTTTGGCTCAATTCACTGCATGGGCCAACATTCTTGGTATCAGCTTATGGGGGCTCAATCCCTGAAAGGCGCGGGCAGGCAGTCCTGCAGTCCACAGGCCCAGCAGCCCGGGGGGATTCAGGGTCAGGGTTTGATTCCTGCTTCCGGGCCGGGTTTCCAGAGGGGAAGAATTGAAAATCCTGACAATAAGCCTGCTTGTATGTGGCGCTGGTATTCTTCTGGGGCCATGTTTAGGCAAGGATGTGCAGCAGCTTGGTTTTCTTGTGACTGTAGTTCTAGGGGAGCCTTATACTGTTGGGGTTGGCTGAAATCCATTCTGCGGGCAATGGCTAGGAGTTTGTCCTTGGGAAGGTTGCAGCGGTGATGGCGCATCAGGTTGGTGTGGTGATTATTCAGGCCATTTCTGAAGTGCAGGCCAGAGATGTTGTCAGGTACTTTAGCAGCTGCAGCAAGTCATAAGAATCTCTGGATGTAAGCTTCCAGGTCATCTCTACCTTGGCTCAGGTGAAGAAGGCACATATTGGCTTGTACCTTTGCTCCTGCGGGGGTGGGGGCGCTATTCATACGTTCCAGGAAGGCCTCATAAAACAAGATCAAGTTGGGTTCTCCTCCAGCAAGTTAAGGAAACCCTCTCTGGTGTTTTATTTCAATTGTGCTGCCACTATCATTACCTTTTGGGCATTGTTACAATTGTTCTCAGGGTGGGCCCTGAACAGGGCGTTAATCATGATCATGCCTTTCTTGAAGCTGGCAAGGTCCATCTTGGGTAGGTCAGGGAAGCTGGTGGGTGCGTAGGTGTTCTGGTTCAAGGTAGATATGTTGACGTTCTGTACTTGTGCAGTACTTGGGTGGGATTCAGGTCTAGGTTCATTGTGAGCTATTGTGCTGCGGGTGCAAAACTGGTAGGTGTAGTAAGCTGTGATCATAAAAACAAGCATACAAAGTGCCCCTATTATTAATTAAATATAGGGGCTCAGGCTTACAAGTTTGGATAAGGTTGACATACTTTCATGGCCCAGATGACTCCCAGGGGAACCTTCAGTCAAGGGGAAGGGTTGAGCCTGGAAGGCCCAGTAGATGACGGGGGCCATCCGCATCACATAATTGGCAGCTGTATCCCAAGGACGCCACAATCCCATTTAGGGTATTACTTGCTCAGTGAGCCCCAGAATGATCAAGTAGGCAATCCCAAGCTTACTGTAATCATATGATGAAGAAGAAGGAACAAGAGGAAGTTCTCCTGTGTTGGAAATCATGGTCAGGCTTGGCTGGGCAAGTTGTTGGAGCAGAGGAACACCAGGGAAGTAGAGGCTTGGTGCAGGAGCAGGAATCAGTTCTTGGTCCAGCACTCTAGGAGATGGGGTAAAGGCTGGTGGTGTTGGTTGGAGGCAGCTATAAATTACTCTGTTTCCCAGCGTTGGCGTTGGTACTGAAGGTACTCTCTGTTTGAAAGCACCAGCAGTATAAAATTTGTAATAATGTAATAAACCCCTGCAAAGTATAAATTCTCATTGTATATTAACCAACAAAAGTTTATTAGATGAAGATGTCAACAAAGAAAGGGGATGCCAGTGTTCCCAGCTATATCCTGCTGGGAAACTGCAATTGGACTTACTGGCAGCTCCTTATTGGTTGTCAATGAATTATTCTCAAGTTGGGTTACATTGGTGACTTCTGATTTGTCAGTTAGATATATAATTTTATTATTTTTGCCCTGGGGAAGCTGGAAGGAGAATTTTGGGCCATTTGGCAACCCAAGTCCCCAATTCTGGGTTTCAGATGGTGTGGATCAATTAAAATCTTTTTCACATGGCTTTGGGACAGTTCTAAATTGTCACCAGGCTTAGTATTGATCAGGGTTTGATTCTCCACTTAGAATTAAAGTTTACTTTGGGTTAATCTGTGTGATTGACAACGCAATTGCTCCATTGCAGGCGTTGACCCTATGCAACATAGGGTTTTGTCTGGCCCATTCCGTGCCCTGACAGTACAGGCCCAAAAGTGCATCTAACATGGCAAGTTCTGTACCAGGTTTTTATTGTATGATCATGTTGAACCTTTCCATGAGTTCCATTCATTTTGCTTGTTGGTGGGAGAGGTTTGCCTGGGTTTTAAAATGTATGAGCAATTTGTGGTTGATCAGGGCTATAAATTCTTCCTGTTGTTCTAGATAACAACGCCATTTGACCAAACAATGTATAATGGCCAAAAATTCTTTGTTGTATATAGGATATCAGCACTTACTGTTTGTAAGCTTGTGTGATTTGTAAGCTACTGGCAGGAAGTTGAAATTTCTGTTCTTGATCTATAGTACTCCACCAATGGATGCATTGGAGGCGTCTGTTTCCATTTTATATTCCCCATTGTGTATGGGGTATTGTAGGATAGGCGCAGTGGTAAATTTTCCCTTAAGACGTCTGAAACAAAGATCACATTGGGGGTCCATAAAATTTGGATTTGGCATCAGTTATTGCAGACAGAGGTGAAGTCAGGACTCCAAAGTCAGGTATGAACCACCACACATAGGTGACCATTCCCAGGAATGTGTGGAGTTCTGACTTTTCTTTGGGAGGTGGCATTTTAAAGATGGCTTGAATTTTCTAGTTATTAGGTTTAATGCCATCCTTTGAGACTATGTGTCCCAGGAAGGGGGACTGCTTGTGGAAGAATTGGCATTTGGAGGACTTAGCTAGCAGTTTTTGTTGTGCCAGGGTAGCAAAAACTGCTTCTAGGTCCTTGTGATGCTGTTATACCAAAGGGCTGTAGACAATAATATTGTCCAGGTATACTAGGGCATGTTTGCCAATATGGGGAGCAAACTCTTTGTTCAGGAAAGTCACAAAGGTTGAAGGCTCTTTTTCAGTCCAAAATTGAGTACCACAGACTTGTACAATACATACTTAGTGCAGAAGACTGTTTTGGGTATATCTTCCTCCTTGATGCGGATTTGGTTGTAACCTGCAGTTAGGTTAATTTTGGAGAAAACTGTGGCGCCTTCCATGGCATCAAAGAAGTTGTCAATGAGTGTGAGTGGATAGCAATTCTTGATTGTGACTTCATTGAGGGCTTGGTAATCTGTGACCAATTGAAGGGTACCGTCTTTTTTGCCACAAAGAATACAGCAGCACTAAAAGGCAACTGTGAGGGGCAGATAAGTCCTTTCTCAAGTGCCTCCTTGAGGTAGGTACATAGGGTGTTGTCTTTGTTGGGGGTGAGCCGGTAGATGGGTTGTACTTTAGGTACTGCTCCTTTGAGTTAGATGGAGTGTTGTATGTGCTTCTCATGCGGTAGTTCTGGTAGCGCCTTTTTGAAGATTTCAGGATGGTGGGCCACAATGTTGCAATCCTGAGGCATAGTGGTATTCTGGTGATCTTTCAAGTGTATGATCTTGTACTGGCAGGAGTCCCAATTGATTGCCTTGAGGTTATTTTTTTTTTGTCTAGGGTTTCAGTAATGCGTACAAAAACATAGACACACAGGAGTTGATTCACTGAGTCAGGGTAGATTTGGTGATTGATGCCTTCTTGCTTGATGGTTAATACAGAGGTTTTTAGTCTACGTGGGGATTATTACTTCATAGCCAGTCCAGCCCTAGTACAATATCAAACTTGTAAAAGTCAATAACAGGTCTCTGGATGATGGGATGCAGGTTCTCTAGCATGATGGAGAAAGGGGCTGTTCCCTTTGTCACAGCAATGTGATGTTCATTGGCTAGGACCACATTTTTAATCTGCAAAGGATTAGTGGTCATCTTGAACTTGTCTACAAAGCTGCTGTTGACTAGGGTTTGGTCTGCGCCTGAGTCCAGGAGTGCTGATCCTGTGTAACTGCAAAAGCAGAAAGGATAGGGCATCAGTTTATTAGGATGTCTGGTAATGGTGTAAAGTACTGGGTCTTCTGAGGGCACTTGAATCATTGGGCATTGTTACACGTCCTTGGGGTGGTACTTGTTGTTGGACAAGTTGTAAATTGTGCAGGGAGAGCTTAGCTTGTTTAATTCTCTCCTCGGTATTTTCCCTTGTTGCAATTGTCTTGAGTGGCAGTGATACAGAAATGGGTACAATTTGACTGCCTGTTGCTTCTGTTTCTGTTCCCATTTGAACCTGGGGATTTATGACTGGCACCATTGTTGTTACTATTGTAAGGTGGGGGCAATTAGAGAGTCCTGGCAAATGAGAGTCTTTGTGTCTCTTTCTTCCCAGTCTGCACTTTTTCAAGGGTATTGGATGTTTGCTCCACCTTCTCTGCTTTGCAATACAGACTTTACAAGTTGGTTACTTGGTCCAGGTTTACATGTCTTATTACATGCAACTTGAGTGTATTTTAGTACATGAGGTGGGTAGCTGGGGTGTCAAAGGCCATATCTGCAGGGGCATGTAGGCAGAGTTCTTCATAAGCACGTGTGAGGTCCTTTACTGTGCCTCTCTGGGTGAGATTCTCCACTTGGCGTATAATCATAAGTGCAGTATCCTTCAGCACAAAACTTGCAAGCAGTCCTGCTTGAAGGCGTCCCAGTCTTTCTTGGTGTGGTCATCATGCCACTTGTTGCACCAGGTACCAGTGTTGTGTGTTAACTGAATAGAGATCTCTGCAATCCAGAACTGTTGTGGGCATTCAATTTGTGCCAAATTTCTCTGGGCAGATTGGATCCATGCCGTGGTGTTGTTGTTGTTAGCTCCAGCAAAAAGTTCCAAGACAGCGCTTTAAAGTCTTTGGTCTACGTAGGCTGGCATAATGTTCTCATAAGTTGCTCAAGGAGTAATGGCAAGCGCTTGGAAGAACCCTTGTGCCAATAAGGCATTGAAGGCGGGGAGAGGATCACATATTCTGGTATAGCACAAAGCTGTTGGGTATTTTGGCACCTGGTGTGTATGGCGCCCAATCCAGCAGGAGGCCAGATATGATTATATTGAGGATTTGTTGATTGTGGCAATTACAGCTTCAGGCGCAATTTTGGGGAATGAAGTATGATGATAAACCTACTTCTGCTACCAATGTTGTAACTGTGCTGTTTTAGCAGAGTTACAAGGGAAAAATATTTAGAAACTAGATAATATTCTTTAGAGAGATACTTATTATATAGTCATTGTGAATCATCAATAACAGGAACATAATATTATAGATTACACAGTGAGATGATGAAGGGGGTGGCCTGATCTTTGTACAGAGTCAAGCGCCAAAACAAGGTATCCACTGTAAGGGATCATCATTTGTTCATGTTGTTGGATTTGGAAATTTGAGTCAACTTCCTAGTTTGGCTTCAAATGACTGGATAGTTGGATTGCAGCTCACAAATGTTGTGAATGCCGCCATTCACCATGTTTCAATTTTTCCTTCAATGGGTTTTTCTGAGAACAATTCTCTCTCTTTTGCTTTTACCCTTCAAAATGAGTCTGGCTTTGAATTGGGAAATTCAACTGTTCAGTTTCCTGATTCTGCGCAACTCACTTGCCCCACTCATGCTTGTGGCAAGTGATCCTACCGTCCATGTACTGTTTTGTGATAAAGCTACAAAGTATTATTTCCATTCTTTATACCCAATAAAATTTAAGTTATATTCACATTTTTTCTTTGTGTCTCCACATACTTTGGCCCCTCTCTAGCCACATCTAGCAGATATTATTCAATCAGGGCCACAAGATAATTGCATAGCCTTCCCTACCATTCTAACTAAGACTTAGTACAAATCCAATCATAAGGTTGGGATTTCACATTGTGACTCTGTGCTGCACCTCAGATCACAACAACAACCCTGTTTATTTAGAACCTTGCTGGCAGGTTAAGCCTTCTGTTTCAACACAATAAAGAACATGATCTAGTTTCTAAATACTTTCCCCTCTTTGTAACCCTGCTAAAACAGCACAGTTACAACACTATTAGTCATCAGTTACCTACTAGGCAGGCCTTACTTCCCCTAGTAGCCAATGTTACCTACTAGGCCTCTACCTTTTCCAAAACTACTAACTCTTCCAACTTTAAGTGTAGAGTCTTTATTGTGGACAAATCAGCCCTTGCCTGCACAACAGCTTCCATATGGACTGTCACACCAACAGTTTCCATTGATATCACCAACCTAGGCAGGAGAACAGAGTCCAGAAAGAAAGAGTATAAGTCTTCAAAAGCAAAGTCAGTGTTGCAATCAAGTTTCCCTCCTTTCTTGCTAACGTATCTTATGATACACAGGGGGGCTTTTGATGAGCTGCCCTGTGATGTATCTAACAGTATGGATCAATATGATGGCAATATCAAATTGTGGGCACTTCCTCCTAATTAGGAGTGCTGCTAATTTTACCTGATGATCCCTGTACAAGTTATTACTTGGCTTCAAACCTTACATAGAACACACCACTATGCACCCCCTTGTGGCTTTCCCCATATAGTATATTAGTCACAATATTTTAGAATGATCAATACCTTATTCTATTCTTTTCTGTCTTTTCTATTTGGCTGTTAGCTTCCCCAATGAAAATACTAAACTCTAATTGGTTCATTTTCAACAGTGGTAGCAGCAGTAGATTCATGACCTACCTAAAAGAAAAATCCCCCCAAGAAAGGACAGAGTACAGGCTGTATGGCTACTCCCCATCAAGAAATCTTCCTTCCGATCCTCAAGGGAGATATCCCTGAGGGGCATGTTATCTACCAAGACCAGCTGGTGCTCACAAGCGTGTACAATCAACTCTTCTTTGGTCAGCGCAATGCCAGTGTCACCCTGCTCTAATTGGACTTTTCTCAATGCATGCTAAATCTCCAGCTTGAGTCTTTTGTAGATGGTGTTGAAGAAGCTGACATTGTCATTTGGCTCTATTCTATTGAGATCCTCCTTTGAATCTGTTAATTGCATGAGCCTATGTGGGTTTCCACTGCTTCTGGGTGCCTTACAAGTCCTGCTGATATGTGGAAAAACTAACTGGGCCAG
Organism: Entomophthora muscae; assembly: GCA_014839935.2. Taxonomy (NCBI): domain Eukaryota; kingdom Fungi; phylum Entomophthoromycota; class Entomophthoromycetes; order Entomophthorales; family Entomophthoraceae; genus Entomophthora; species Entomophthora muscae. Next base: position 188,208 of record QTSX02001501.1, on the reverse strand, counting down.
CCAAGAGATAGATGTTACTTGGGCGTTGTTCAGGGATGCCGCAAAATCCTGCTACCTTAAAACCTTTTCACCTATTGTGGTGGGAACTCTCCTCCTGGCCACTATACAGACTGGATCTGTCCCTGAATATCTTTCAGATTGGCAGCAAGCCTTTGCTGCTACCCCAGAAGCTGTCACTGACAGGAACACCATGCTACTTAAACTAATATTCAACGGGGTCAAGCCCCATATCTGCAAGTGGGTTCCTGTGGGGTGCTGTACCTCCATCAATGACTGCTACAAGGCCATTGTGGATATCAATAATCAGGCTTCTATGGGCTTTTGTAGGTCCAATGACGTGCCACCCTAGTCTTGTCCTACACCTGGAAGTGCCCACAATCAGTTGGGCTTCTGCCAGCCCTGCCAACAAGAGAATGGGGCTAAGTGCCCCTGCAAGGGGGAACTCTAATTAGTGCAAATCAAAGACCTGGGAAAAGCCTGGGGGTTGTAGATACAAGAAGTTCTGCAACCCCACTTGACCCTTAATCTCAATCCCTCCTTGCAAAGAACCCCTGTGATTACAATGTTCATGATGCTGAAACTCTTTACGTATTCCAGGTTCATAGCAACAACCCTGTTCTCCAAGCAAGCCATTCTTAAAATAAAGTAACCCACTTGGTCTACCCCTTCCGTTTCCATGGGAAAACCCACAAACTTTTGGTATATACTGTGACCAATCACACTATGTTTGACCAGGCATTTGCAGATTCTCAACAGTTGGACCAAGTGCCCAGCTAATTCAAGGCAGTACAAGTAGCTGACTCCCGCAGAGCAGCAATTACCCATAAGATGATATCTTTCTTTGTGAAAATGGGGAACATCAGGTTAAGCTCTTTGGGCCAATTATGGCAGGACTCAGCCACAACTTCATTGATGGTCTTGACTGGCTGCAGAACAACTGTCCCTATATTGACTGGGAAACGTTTGTAATCACCCTTAACAGGAATGGGGTGGGTTTCCAGATCTATCCTATCAAAATGAGCAAGTTACTTCATGATACTGTGCTTGTCAGAATCACAGAGACAGGTATGTATGATTTCAAGGGGGAAACTAGACTTTAATCAATGTTCAGTTAAAGTTATCCACGCCAAACTACTTGCGGCCCCTCCCTTGACCATTCCTCCCCCACCAGCACTTGCCGCACTCCTCAAGGAGTATAAGGACGTTTTCAGTGAAACACTGGACCAACTGCCGTCTCCCCAAAAGATAGAACATGCTGTACAACTACAAGGGTCACTGCCCAAAGCACGTTCCCTTTACTGTCTGACGCCCAAGGAAGACAGGACTTTCTGTCAACACCTTGTGGACGCGCTTGATAAGGGCTATATCTGCCCCTCCCTCTTGCAATATGGGGCTGTAGTCTTCTTTGTAGCCAAGAAGAATGGGTCCCTTTGGTTGGTGACAAACTACTGCGCCCTAAACAAAGTGATTGTCAAAAACAAATACACCCTGCTGCTGATTGACAACCTGTTTGACACACTTGCGGTTAAAAATGTCTTCAGTAAAATTGATCTCACTGCAGGGTACAACCAGGTCCGCATTGCACCAGGGGATGAGGCAAAAACTGTCTTCTGTACACGCTACGGGGTGTTTGAGTGCTGGGTCATGAACTTTTGAATGATCAACGCTCCTTTCACCTTTGCCATGTTAATGAATACAAACTTTTGAAGAATTGATTGGTATGTGTGTTGTTGTGTACTTTGAAGATATTATTGTCTTTGTCAAGATCAAACCATGCACCTCCTCCACCTCTGTGCTGTCCTTGACATCCTTTGGAAAAACCAGTTGAAGGCTAAGCCCTGCAAATAAAAATTCCTCAAGTTAGAGCTCTTGTTTCTTGGGAACATCATCTCTGCCCAAGGGATAAAGCCTGACCCCGCCAAAATCAAGGCAATTACAAGCATGCCACCTCCTACTGATGTGGGCCAGGTGCGTACATTCTTAGGCATGATTGCCTACGTGAAAAATTTTACCCCCAATTGCAGGGAACTAATTGCACCCCTCACTGAGCTCCTGAAACTTAACAGCGCTTCAATTGAACTCCTACCAGATATCAAGCCCTTGAGACGTTGAAGCAAAGACTTACAGCTACTCCTGTATTGCAATTACCCAATTAGAACTGCCAATACAAACTCAAGACTTATGACTCTGACAGAGCCATAGGGGGTGCTACAGGTAGAAACTGACCAGGGCGTCTTTCTCCCTGTGGCATACAAGTCCAGGAAGCACACTGGCTTGTAACAATGTTACCCAATACATGAAAAAGAATTAGCGACAATTGTGCACTGCGTCTCAAAGTGGCGCTGTTACCTGGAAGGGGCCACCTTTCCTCCCTGCGTCCTGACAGATCACAAGTTGCTCCAGTACTTCAACACCCAGTCCCACTTGACATACCACCAAGCAGGCTGGGTTGAGTGTCTATCCCCCTACCAGATGTGCATCAAGTACAAGCCTGGGAAGAAGCTTGTCACAGCAGACACCCTCTCAAGGCTCTACATAGCGTCCATCACTGGGGACAATGACTTGGACCCAGATTGGCCAATCCTTTATCTCCATCCTGAGGAAACCTGTTACAAAGGCCTTAACTTGGTAACCATCTCCAAGCTAAAGGACAATGAAAGTCAGTTCACCATCAATGCTGGCAATTTCTGCTGCCAGGCAGAGACAGGTAAAAAGACACCCTATATTTCCACCATACAACACAGCAACACCATACTACACTACCACTGCACCCTGGGTCACATCAGGAGACGTAACCTCTTTTAGATCATGAAACAGAAGGTTTGATGGCCGCGCATGTGTCAAGACATATTGGAAATCCTCAAAACATGTGTGCTGTGTGAAAAGAACACGTCTAAACCTGCACCCCCAAGTCTGTCCTGCCCATAAGGCCATGGAACTCTTTGAGCAGGGGGCCCTCAACGTTTTTGGACCCATTCCCAAAGAAAGGCTAGACAAGAAGTACATCATTATAGCCATCAATTATTTCACCAGTTGGCCAGTAGCGTGGGCAACCACTAACCATACTGCCACCACCATCACCTGCTTCATTGGCAAAGAAATTGTGGCCCGCTTTTGGTGACCCAAACATCTTATCACAGATGGTAGACCCAAACTTGTAGGGCACGCTATGAAGGTGTACTGTTCAAAGAATGCCCTCCAAAGAATAGTCACAACTCCCTATCATCCTCAAGCCAATGGACATATAGAGCGCCTAAATGGGTCACTGGTCCAACCGATTGCCAAACTCTCACAGGAGCACCCTAATACTGCATGGACTGTACACCTGCCCACCAGTCTACTTATCTTACAGGTGAGAATCAACAGAGGCACTGGGTTTAGCCCCAGCACCCTGGCCTTTGGGACGCTTGATAGCTTGGCGGGGGTAGAACAAGGGAAATTACAATCCATGGTTCCCGGGAAACCCCCTTGTTGATTACTCCTTCCCTGAGCCAGTGGCGCGCCAAAGCCCAAGATATTGAACACAAGAAAATTAAGGGGGAGAAAAAACACCTTGAGGCCAGGTACACCGCAGGTGACCCTGTCTATGGCCTCAACCCCAATTTGGCCAAACTAGAGCCCAACTACCTGGGGCCCTTCAAGATAGCTGCGGTCTATGACAACTACACCTATCAACTTGAAGATGCCCAAGGAAACACCAAGAAGCTTCACCACAATTGCTTGAAACCCCTGCCGCGCCATCCCCACACAAAGGTTGTTTTTGTGGATCTTCCCATATCTTCTTCAAACTCTGATCCTAGTGTCTGACAACAAGCAGGAAGCAAGTAGGGGTGTTGCAACCAAGTTTCCCTCCTTGCCCACCAATGTATCTTACAATACACAGGGGGCGCTCAATGAGCCGCCCCTGATGTATCTAACAACATGGATCTGTCAAAACTGCAGGCTTGACCTGCCAGCAAGGTTCCAACCAAGCGGGTTTGTGACCCGCAATCTGATTACCTGGTCACTCAAAGCCAGACTAGGAAGTTAACTTGGATTACCAAATCCATCAACATGAACAGATGACAATCCTTCATGGTGGATTCCTTGATTTGGCGCTTGACTCATTAGCAGGATCAAGCCACCCCCTCTTCCATCCAGCCATGTGATCACCAATCATGTTCCTGCTATCCATTGATTCATAATAGCTATATAATCACTATCTCACAATAAAGACTATTATCTATCTTCTAAATATTTTTTCCTGTATAACTCTTCTAAAACAGCACAGTTACAACAGATCAATCTGATGGCAATATCAAACTGCAGGCACCTCCTCCTAATTAGGAGCGCTGCCAATTTGACCTGCTGATCCTGTACAAGTTAATCCTTGGCTTCAAACCTTACATGGAACACACCACTATGCACCCCCTTGTGACTTTCCCCATATAGTATATGAATCATAATATTCTACAATAAACAATGCCTTATTCTATTCATTCCTGTCCTTTCTATTGGACTGTTGCCTTCCCCAATCAAATACTGAACTCTGATTGATTCAGTTACAACACAATATCTTGGGCTGATTGCCCCTAGTATGCTGAGCTGCCCCATAGCTTCCCTGTAAAAATTATCTCAAACTGGGCAGCCTGCTGTGCTGCCCTAATTCTACTTCAGTCTTTTCTAAGTGATAATGCAAAGCTTGGAAGTAACACAGGCAAATGGGCTGTCTATATAGTAAGTCTGTTATGGATAAAGACTGACATTATTTATCTTGTCATTTCCTTGAACTTAGCATTGAGTATACTCATTTCCTCTTATTCTCTTCTACCCTCAATTATATTAGAATCTTGGGCAAAGGATGGTGATGTTGTAATACAGCACAGTTTCTTACCTGCAAGTAAAGATGGAGACCCAAAGCACTACCAGATGCATAGAAGAGTGTGCCAATGTTTTCTGGGTGGTGGGTCCAGTCAGGCTTCCTCATCTGCAGCTGCCCTCAGGGCTGTTGTCCATGCCAAAGTCCCAGGCTCTTTTTGTACTCTCATAATGTTAAAACACTTGAGATCTCCCCTGGCAAATTTTATAGTACCCAAGCCCAGTTTTCTAAAAAAATTCATTGGGGTTCTTTATTTTAAGATTTTTTAAGGCGTATTTTTGGCTCCAGGGGTAACTTGTAAAATTTGATCCTTTCTACTCTGACTAAGGAACTTTTCCAATAGTTCTGGGTTAGTGATACTTGTTTTAACGTCTTTTATGACCAGCTTGGGTTTTGTTTGCTGGACTTGTTTTTGAAACCTGAGATTCTTTCCCACTGAAAACTCTAGTTTTTTATCCTGAAAAATACAGGTTTGCTGTTGTGGTGAACAAAAAATATGTAAAATTGGCAATAATTAATAAAACAAGGGATAAAGCTTTATTTGCATGGTTCATATATTTAAAAGTGAATTGGGGATTTACAGATTTCAAATAACAGTTGTTTTAATGCGTTCACCACAACACTTCCTCTTTCATTCTAAGCTTGGTATGCCTTAAAGCGGCTGCCGCTGACAGGGAGGGGTATTGGAATCCTGCAGTGTTCTCAAGGAAGTAGCTGTTATGTTTTCTGATGGCATAAATGGTGTATGGGTCCTTCCATTTAACTTTGAACTTCTTAGAGTGGATGATGTTCAAAGCATTATTGAATCTTAAGACCTGCTGGCCAATCTTGAACTTGGGTACACGGTGATTGATCTCCCGCTGAGCAGCTGTGATCTTGGTGGCAGTGGTAGATAGGTTCTTCTTGGCTTGGTGGTGGGTTTTTTCACAGTCTTTTGAGTCCCAATGCTGGTTCACCTTCTTAAGGACGTGGGCTTGGTTGGGTTTAGTCCCAAACATGGCTTCAAATGGTGTCATTTTAATGGTGTTGTGAACCTTAGTGCGGTAGTTCCAGAGGACTGAGGGTAACATGACTTCCCAAGTAGATGGCTGGAACTTGGTGGTCCTCTCAAGGCATTCTATCAATGTGCAGTTGAATCTCTCAGTGAGGCCATTACAACGAGGATTGTACGCAGTGGAGAACTTGTGGACAGTGTTCACCTTTTTTGTCAAGTTGGCTACCATTTGATTTCTGAAGTGGGATCCTTGATCAGATAAAAATGTAGATGGAGGGCCAAACTGGGTCACAATGCTGTTGTAGATGAAGGAAGCTGCAGTCATAGCGGAGTTATTGCTGCAAGCCTGAGCAACAGGCCAACAGGAGAGGTACTCAGTAGCAACCAGGATGTAAGTTTTTCCAGATTTTGAAGGAAGTAGGGGCCCAACAAAGTCAATACCCCAAAGTTCAAATATCTTGTCAACTATAATATGTTCCACAGGCTTGGTATGCACAATCTTTTTACTAAACCGTTGGCAATTCATGCAGCTGTGGGTGTGGTTATAGGTATCTGTATACATCCCTGGCCACCAGTAGGTCTTCTTGAGGCGCGCTAGAGTAGCATCCCAGCCAAAGTGTCCAGCGCCATTGTGTGCCTCCATCAGGATACTCTCTCTGTCCTCCTTGGGTGGGATCACCCAGAGCCCATTATCCATCTTTTTAAATAATGTGTTGCCTATCACAGTATACTTGGTTGAGTAGACAAAGAACTTGTGTAGATCAGCTTCAGTGACAAGTGATGTGCGTAGCTGGGCCATGTCCTTGAACTGAGCCAGAGGGGGTTCATAAGTCAATTTTTTAACCAACAAACAGAACTGGCAGGACAAGCCATCAGCAACAGAGTTCAGCTTCCCAGGAATATGTACAATTTCAAAGTCATACTCCATAAGTTCTAAGAGCCAGCATATGCAACAACTGCAAGAGAGAGATGCATCAGTGATGAACTTGACAGCCTAGTTATTGGTATGAATGACAAGGGGATGGCCAAGCACATAATAGCAAAACTTCTCAAGAGCCTTGATTACGGCCAGGACCTCCTTGTTGTATATAGAGTAGTTGTACTCAGCAGGTATAAAATTTTTAGACATAAAATCAATGGGTCTAAAAACATAGTTTATTTCCTGGAATAGTACTGCGCCCACTGCATTGGTGCAGGCGTCTGAAAAGATGTGGAACTTGCAGTTTAAATCAGGGTAAGCAAGGACTGCATCAGAAGTGATGGCAGCCTTAAGAGCCTTGAAAGCGTCATTTTCAGGGGGTCCCCACTTGAACGGCTGCTTCTTGTGTGTCATATTGAAGAAAGGGGCAGCCAACTTACTATAGTCTTTGATGAACTGATGGTAGTACCCTACCAACCCAAGGAAGGATGACACCTGGTTGGCGTTGATGGGTGTGGGCCAGTTTGTGATTGTGTTGCACTTGTCAGGATCAGGGTGTTTTTCAAAGGCATTGACCATGTCTCCCAGGAGTTTCAATTGCTGAACAGCCAGGATGGACTTCTCGGCATTCACACTCAGATTGGCGCTCTTGATACGGTCCAGGCATAGCTTCAGGTATTGCAGGTGCTTGTCAAATGTCTTGGAGTAGATAGTTATATCATCTAAATAGACAGTAACAAAGTCACCAATAAGTCCTTTGAATACCCCATCCATAATGCGCTGGAAGGTAAGAGGGGCGCCCTTCAGTCCAAAAGGCATGCAGATGTATTCATACTGTCCCCATTTAATGACAAAGGCAGTCTTTGGCTGGTCGGCTTCTTCAACAAGGATCTGGTGGAACCCACTGAAAAGGTCAATGTTTGAGAACCACTGTGAACCACCAAAGGAGGCCAAGATATCAGAGATGCAGGCAGGGGATAATGGTCAGAGATTGTCACCTTGTTCAGTGGGATGTAGTTGACACACATGTGGAGCTTGTTGCCCTTCTTGGGTACAACCACAATGGGGGAGGCCCATGGAGACTTGCTGGGGCGGATCATACCTTGCTTCAGCAGCTTGAGGATTTTGGTGCGTACAAACTCCTCCTTGGACTGGGGAAGGCAGTAGAACTGGGAAGCTACAGGCTTGGCGTCACTGGTATCAATCTCATGGTGGAATTCAGGTGCTTTGGGCAGGTCATTGTAGTCAGAGACAATGTGGGAGCTGTACGCAGAGATCACCTCCTGGAGCTGAGCTTGCTGAATGTTGTTCAACCAGGTGTTGTCCTTTATTTGGGCGGCTAAAGGTTTGCAAAGGAAAGAAGGGCCAGTAGGACTGTCAAATGTTACCTTGAGATCAATTAATTCATTATTGTGCTCAAGTGTCCATCTGTTGTCCGCAAACTGGGTGGTTACGCTCAGGTCGCTCATAGTTTTGCAGCCAAGGAGCAGGGTATACTGATTGTGGTCAAAGATGGCAGCCTCAATGGTACTGAAGACACCTCCCAACCACAAGTGCAACTTGATGGCCTTGCCAAGAGCAGTAGTGCAGCTCCCATCAGCAAGAATGAAGCTGACGTCAGATGATGTTACCTCAGGTCAAGGCAGGGATTCCAAGAACATCTTGGAGATGATGTTGCTATAAGCGCCACCGTCCAAGATTATAGAAGTATGTACGCCGTTTAAAGTACCTGTGGTTCTCAGGGCGCCTGTGCCTGTCAGGAAGAGGGCTTTGTATTTCCCAGGGCGTAGCGCGGATATGGCCTGGTGAATCTTCTGGCAAAACTTGGGGCTTTCAGTGCACAGGTCTTCAAGGGAGATGGTCATCATCAGCTGGCGCAGGATCTTCACAGCTGAGAGGCCGGGTCTCTCCTTTGGTCCATCTGATTGGTTGGGGCTGTGATGCTTCCTGCCAGACTTGGGAGGGGGTCACTTTTCATCCAAGGTTACCTGGGACTTACCATCCATTCTAGGCTGGTTGGTTGCCACCCAGAATGAGTCAAACCATTCTGATGGCGTGTGGAAGGTATCCATTGGCTCAGAAGAGGCGGATGAAAACTGGTTTGGCCAGTTGAGATCCCCTTTATACCTGATTGATTGACTTGGAATAGTATGGGTGTAATTTTCACCAGCTGCGCCAGATATGATTGGCTCATCTGTATTGCAATAATGGTGCAATAAATTGGGTGCATTTGTTTTCTTGGTATCTCAGGGTTTGATTGGTTGGCTATGGGTAGGACAACCAGCTTGGTTAGAATGAGTGAATTCTGCACCAGCTGCACCAGATCTGATTGGTCCATCAGAGTTACAATAATTGGATGATACATTGGGTATATTGGTCTCCTTGGCATTGCAGGATCTGATTGGATGGCCTGGGGTATGACAACCAGCTTGGTCAGGATGAGCAAATTTTGCGCCAGCCGCGCCAGGTCTGATTGGCCCATCTGAATTGCAATTATTGGACAATACATTGAGTGTATCAGTTCCCATGGCATCAAGGGGTTTGATTGGCTCATTCAAATTGCATTTACTTATCAACGCATTTGGTGAGTCAACTTCCATTGCATTGTCAGGTGTGATTGACCCAGCCAAATTGCAATCATTTATCAATATATTGGCTGAGTCAACTTCCATAGCGTCATTGGGCGTGATTGGCTCGTCTAAATTGGAGAACACACTTGAAGCCATATGCATAGAATTGCATGTAGCACCGGAGGAGTTGATTGGCTGGGCCAAATCACGTGGGCCGTACAACGCGCACTGTGCTCTAGCATCCTGGGGGCGTGTGATCTGATTGGTTGATTCAAATTTCCAGGGTTGGGCAATGCTGCTGGTCCCTTGGCATCCAGGCGTGCCCGCAAGATGATTGACTGGATCTCAATGTCAATATTGTACAATGCAGATTGTGCATTAAATTTGTTGCTGCCGTTCAATCTGATTGGTTCACCCAAATCAGCATGGTCCATTGATAAGCTGTGTGCATCCTCCCCAATTGTATTAAGGGACCTGATTGGTCCCAGCCCAGGGGAATTAACCCGGGACACCATTGCAGGGCCCAATGGGCCAGGGTGGCTGCAATGGTGGCTCCCAAAGGCTGTTGGGCTTTTATCCTTGCTTTCCTGGCCGGTAGCCCTGTGTCCCCAGGCTGCCGCGCCTGCAGGGGACGCCTCCAGGGAGGGCGTCTCAGAAGGTAAGTTGGAATACCCACCCTTGTTGCGGGGGACTTGGGGACAGACTCCACAGTTACAATATTGTAACGTGGGTTGTCCTTGAACGGAATATATTTGTTGAGGTCAGGTAAGCACGGGTAATGATCCTCATTTTCCAAATCATCTTCAATCTCCAAGCTAACAAATATATTAGGGTGGCAGGGGTTTCACTTGCTGTTGCGCACATACGCGCAGGGTGGCGAGGGGGAGGATGGGGGTTCACAGGGTGGGTTTTGGCTGCTGGAATGGTCCAAATCTTCCCCAGCTTCACCATGGGCAAGGGGGGAGCACAGATGGGGATGGCGCACCCTCACAGTCTGTACGTTTCATGGGTGGGGGTGTAAGTTCGCAACCTGGGGAGGGGCCTTGGGAGCAAACTTGACGCTTATGGATCAGGGTAAACAGGAAACTGGGGCCATCAGTGTCAACAATGTACTCAAGGGTAGATTTTTTATTCAAAGGCTGAGGGGTGGCAGAGGAGGAGAGGGCGCGTTTTGCTTCATAGTTTTGTTCAGCCATCATCAACCCTTGAGGTTTGTGATCATGGTTAATGGGGTTGAACTCACAAACAAGGTTAGAGTGGGATGGCTCCCTACAGATGGAGCAGGGCGCGGTGCAGTCCTTGGAGATGTGCCCCACCTCAGAGCAGTTGTAACAACGGGGGTTATATGGGCAGTTATAATCTCTTTGAAAGGTGCGGGGGGATTGGTGAGTTGTGTCCTTGTTCTTGTGCCATGAACATGGCGTCAAAACGGTGGTTCAAATCCTCAAGGTGGGCCTTGACCTCCTGGGCAATTTCCTCAGACTTATTCTATTTGCAAACTGGTGCAAAAGGGTTCCATTCAGAATTTTCTTTGGCATGTTCATCTGTGGCTTGTTCTACCCAGATGTCATACTTGTCATGAACCAAGGTGATTGCTTCCTCCAACAAATTGGGTTTGGCAGCTTGAACCATGGCAGAGTAGAAGTGGGTAAGGGCGTTCACAAATGCGCGGATGGAGACAAGGCTGTGGAAATTCTCAACAGTGGTCTTGCAGTCAGAGAAACTGTTGGTTTTTAGGGTTTGCTTCAAAGCCTTGTTAGCGGTTTTTTGGAATGTATTTAAAAATTTGCGTAAGGATTTGAAGTGCACCATCTTCAACAGGCCCAACTGGTGAATGACATTGGGTTCATGTTTGGCAAAACAGAGCTCAGCCTGGGCCTTCCAATTGGCCCAGATGGCGACCTGAACATTCTGATGCCAGACACGGGCTTCCCCCAAGGGAAAACAGCTGACCTCATGGAGGTGGTCCTCATTGGAGAGCTTGAATTGTTCAGCATAATCCTCAAAAGTATACAACCAAGCAGTATACCCATTCTCCTCAAAGCAAGGAAGTTGCTGAGCAACCAAGAACTTAGACGAGGGGTCGCCAACAGAAGAGGCAGGGGGAGGGACAGCAAGGGTGGAGGCAGCAGGAGCCCGAGTGGGAGATTCAATAGCAGAAACGGGGGTGCAGAAGCAGACATTGCAACAAACAACAGGCACCCAGGCAACAACACAAAAACAGCAATACAAGTTTGGTGAATGGAAGACCTCCAAAATTTTGTTGTGGTGAACAACAAATATATAAAATTAGTAATAATTAATCAACCAAGAGATAAAGCTTTATTTGCATGGTTCATCTATTTAAAGGTGAATTGGGGATTTACAGATTTTGAATAATGGTTGTTCGAATGCGTTCACCACAACATCGCTCCATCGATGTTAAAAATTATCGATCGCTTTGAATCACCAAGCACCCAATTTAATCAATTCAGATTGATTTAAATCAAATAAAAATCAAGGGTTGCCTTTAAACCATGTACATCAGCAATGGCAAAGTATTGCTGAATGGGTGTCTCAGTTCAAGGAGGACAAGGTTATATCAAGCGACTTTGTTACAATTGAGGTTTCCAATTTGGAAACTAAAAACGACTTAAAACCTGATCTAACACATGGTTTCAGTTATGTCTTGAACACCACTTTTCTTTCATTGCGCTGTGAAACTACTGTATCTGGCAGGTCCCGAGCTAAACTCTCAATAGAGTGCAATTTGGGTGGAATTGTGGCTTAAGACATCGATAAAACAGCGAACCATTTTTTGGAGCCATGAACATTTAACTTATGTGTCATGGAACAGATTTGGATTTTAGAGAAGTTGGTTGAATCAGTTCGTATTTCTAAACTGGGGAATCTATATTGCGTCGTTTTTGTTGGAAATGCATATTAGAGACACGGAGGATTTGAACACAGGGTATCTTTAAAAAAACCCGAGTTGATATAAAACTCCAGCAGCGGAAGCATAAATTTCAAAATGAATTCCAAATTGCTTTACGCCTTCTTTTCCATAGCTCAAGCAGCAATCTCAACCAATTTCTTTTCCGAGGGAGCCAAGTTCAATGTCACCCTCACCTGCGAGACGATGGATTCCAACTGCGAAGGAATCAGACACACATTCGAGTTGGTCACTGGCTTTATTGAAAATGCTCTCCTCCTGGAAGGACAAATCAACGTCAACGCCATGTACCTCTGGACAATAGACGGCACGCAGTGGGAGTCTAACAGCACTGCAGGGTTTGGGAGTTCATCTGATTACCTCGACAACCACGAGAGGGCGTGGTACAACTACGCAAGCGCTATACTGAAGCAGCGGGGCGTGTTTAAAAGAAATCCACGTTTGGATGACATCAAAATGTACATCAATCCTGCCACCAACTTCTACTTCCCAACCATGTTTGGAGAACAACAAACATCCCATCAAACCGGTGCCATTGACGTGATTGCGCACGAACTTATCCACGGCATGGGCTTCGCTTCATTCATTGACAAGGACGCAGGCAGCTCTATCTTTTTGCCTGCCATTGGAGTCAAGAAATCCAGGAAGGATGGTTATGTCGAGATGGACTTCAGTGTGGGTGTCTTTGATAAATTCATGTATACCGAAGAGGAAGAGTCAATAGCCCAGTTGATAAAGAAAATGAATCAAGATAATCAAGTGCCACGCAAGTATGTTAATAAGTCAATAACCTTGGCTCCACAGCATTTAAAAACGATGAAAACAATTGAAACTTACGCAACAAAGCCATTGGGGCTCTACTTTAAGCTCGGAACAGAGAAGGTGTATCTCGATACACGCTCCACTACTTCTGGTCTCAAGGCCTCCCTTTCCCATCTCGATTCTATTTATACGTCAACTGATGACATGCTCATGACCAGGTCCTCTTTGTTGGGCCACGGCGTGCACGAGCGAGCTAGCAATCCGAGCTGGCCAACGTCGCCATTTGGAAGCCGCACCCTTAGGATCCTGGAAGCCATTGGCTACAAGCTAAACCATCAACCTTCATTTGAGAAGTCGCTCGGTGGCTTCTTGGCTGATAGGCATTAAGAAGCTACTCCCATCCCAGCAAAGACACCTGCCAATCCCAATATGTTTATAAAAGATCCCAAACTCCCTTTGTTCCAAAACCATTGCACCCCATATCAATCAGATAACATCACAGTTCCACAGGTCAACCCACCAAAATCCAATAAAAAACATTAAATTCCACAATTGATCTTAAAACTTAAATTTACTGCCAATTTTTGGGCAAGGAAGACATTCTGTCAATTATTTTTCCATCAACTGATCCTCAGTCAAATCTGATAAACTATAATATTCTTCATATATATTTTTATCTTTGCAACAATAAAAAAATCAAAAATAGAAAAACAAAAAGTCTTTTCTATAAATATTATTCTTTGAAACTTTTAATGTTCGTATTGTCAAGTATATACTTCTGGGAAGTATAATAACCAAGATAAAGGGGAAAATTAAGTAGAGAATGATACTTTATTGGATATGAGTTTAGAGTATTATATAGTATCATGAAAAGCCACATACTGTCCATGTACATCATGGCAGTCATAAGGCTTATCCAAGTAGTGTTCCACTTAGGACTTGAAATGGTTTCCCAGTAATAGGTGGGCAATTGGTAAGAGTGCCACCAACTCAATGATTAGTTGGGGAATCACTCAGAAATTACTTTCCTGAGGGAGAGTAGTCAAAGATGTTGCAATATCTCTCCCTGGGTGCTGTAAGGTGGAACCTTAGGGATTTTCTTGAGAGTGTTGAGGATTCAGGCTTAGTATTGATCCAGTTTTGCATTGGGGACAGGTAGTTAAGAGTTTTGTTGTGCTTTTCTTGCTTTGCACAGGCAGAGTTGGTCATGATGCATATGTTTGAGCTCTGTACAAGTGCCTATTCCTTTGATGAGGTAGGTGTTGTTTGGTTTGACTTCTATGAAAATTCCTGGTCCTCATAACCCTGGTCCCCCATAAGTGTATGCCATGATTAATGACCCAGATCTTGTCCCCAACTTGGAAGTGCTCCTGTTATAATGTGATTGCTTCTCTCTCAGCCTTTTCCTTTTCCTTGTGTTCCTAGTCTCTTTTGGTGTGCTGTATGTCAGGCTCATTATTATTTGATACTTTCTTAGGTAGAGGTAATTGTGGTCCTGACTTAGTACTAATAAGGATTGCCTTTTGGGGAAGCTTCAAAGATGGAATTAAGAAAGAAGAGAAGTATATTTTATTGAATAATACTTTAGACTTATATAAGCTTGACTGTGGTGGGGATTTAGTTGGATCAAACCTAGGGTTTGGTCATGTGCAAGATGGGTTCAAGCCACTGGATACTTGGACAGTCAGGTGATATTGCTTGGTTACCATGCTTGGTATATCAAATGGTATATTGGAAGGGGACCAAATTGGGCAATGGCTGGATGTTAAGTAGGTTGGCGGTAGCCAGAATGCTTGTATATCCAGACCCTTGACACCCCCCTTAAGGAGTTACTCTGGTGCATCAGGAGGGGGCTTTGTTTTCACAGCTGCTGCCTGATGCTCCTGGAGCTGTTTACTAGTTGGAACCAGTCTGGTCAAGTGTTCTCCTTTACTGAGGCGGAGACAGGTTCTGTGGTATTTCTTGATAATTGGTTTTCTGGTACCTTGGAATTTTACTAGATAGGTGTTGTGATCTGGTCTGTACTTGATGACTCTTCCTGGTCCTTGGTGTACTGAGTCTAGTTTCTTTCTGTTGCCAGCTAGAATCCAGACAGGGGAGTCAATGGGAAGTGGTTCCTCTGTGGAGGTTACCTTTTGTGTTCTAAGCCTCTTTATTTCTGCTATTTTAGCTTTGAGGCAGATGTGTTGTAGATTTGGCGCTTGTTCTACTGTGGGGGGTTTCCCCGGGGAATCTTTATGTATGGCTGTTTGTTGTGGGTGATTATTTACAGTTTGTACCCGTAGGTTAGCTTAAACAATGAATAGCCTGTCCCTTGGTTTGTGCGGACTCAGGATACTAGTAATGCATGTTTCATGTATAGTGGCCATGTGTCACGGTAAGTTCCATAATGCCAGGTATTATCCGTCCAAGTAAGAAGGCACAGAAGGCCGGAAAACCTGTATTGAAATTGACCAAGTTAACAGATTTAAACCAAACGGTTGATTGAAAATGGGTCACAGCTGCTCCAGTATGCCAGCTGAAACCAGCTCCCCCTTGTAAACTGACGTTGATAAATCAACGTAATATGATGGTCACCTGATATAAGCTTGTTAATTGGAATGGTTGTCAGAAACTGGTCACACAAGGGTTCTTCGCAACCTGGACTAGATACTTACTTGAAGATGCCAAAGAAATAGGAGATCAAGACTCAGGTGGTAGTGCTTAGTCAATTTTTCTGATATATATTGAATAATTTTCCCTGTTTCAACTCTAAGAGTTGAGTCCTCCTCAATTTACTCAATAAAAATCAATTATCCCAAGTTCTAATTTTAAATTTTAAAATGCATCCTGTGCTTGGGTTGTTGCAGTATATCCTGTACTTCTGATTCTGAACAGAATCATTTCAGGAAGATGGGTCCCGGCATCGGGAACTTTGTTGTCGGCGCCACAAAATGTTAATTTCATGCCAGCCAATTTTGTAGCTCCTCCCTCCATTCCTGAAGATGAAAATTGGGTCACTTCTCAATGCCCAGAATTCTACGCTGAAGATGCATTGATGCTTTCCCAGGTCATTTATCTTGGTTTACTCTGGTTAGGATTAATTGTTCTACTTAATCCTGGAGTTACAATTGGAAAATTCACAAAAAAATATCTGAAGCCGCGTTGGTGGTTAATCATCAATTCTATGTGGATTTGGGTGGTTATTCCCCATCATTTAGAAACGGCATCATATTATCCAGTTATTTCTGTCACACCATGTGTCTTTGGCTTTGCCATCCATTATTTTCTCTAGTGTTGTAACTGTGCTGTTTTAGCAGAGTTACACGGGGAAAATATTTAGAAGATAGATAATAATTTTTATTGTGAGATAGTGATTATATAGCTATTATGAATCAATGGATAGCAGGAACATGATTGGTGATCACATGGCTGGATGGAAGAGGGGGTGGCTGGATCCTGCTAATGAGTCAAGTGCCAAATCAAGGTATCCACCATGAAGGATCATCATCTGTTCATATTGTTGGATTTGGTAATTCAAGTTGACTTCCTAGTCTGGCTTTGAGTGACCAGGTAATCAGATTGCGGGTCACAAACCTGCTTGGTTGGAACCTTGCTGGCGGGTCAAGCCTGTGGTTTTGACACCACCCCCCAGCTGAAGGTTGGCCTCCTCTGGAGGCAGGTTGTCAGGGAGGTCGTTGGGAGCCCGGGTGCCATATTGAACCAGTTGTTGCTTGGTGGCGGGCAGGACGGTTTCCTGTTGTTTCTGTCTTGCTTCGCGGGGTCGTAGGTGGTTGTGGTGTAAGGTCTTGTCTTGCTTGCGTTTCCTGAGCCCTTGCATAAGGTAAGTGTTGTTATTGTTTACCTTTAGAATGATTGCTGGCCCTACTTTTTTGGGTTGTAGTTTGCTTTTGTCAACATTCATGACTCAGACTTTGTCCCCAACTTCATGTCTCTGGCAGATGGGAACAAAGGTCTTTTTTAAGCGTTTCTTTTCTTTGGCTGCTTGTTTGTGGTTGGCCTCTATTACTTGAGAATCTGAGCAAGGGGAGACTTGAATTGGAATTTCCAGTTTAGGTCCTGCCAATGCTTGAATGATATTTGGCTGTGTGCTGTATACCAGTTCAAATGAGCTTTTTCTGGTAGATCTGTTCACTTGGGTTTGGCACACAAGTAATGCAGTTGGTAGCTGCTTATACCAGTCTTCAGGTCTCCCGGTGGTGAGTTTGGCTAGGGCTTGTACGAGGCTACCATTAAGCTGCTCTACACGTCCATTGGCCTGTGGATGGTATGGTGTTCTGACAGTGTGTTTGACCCCATTTTTGGCAAGCTACACATTGGTGTTTTTGGAGGTCAATTCTTTGCCCCCATTGGTTATCAGGAGTTCTGGCTTTCCAAACTTACTGATTATTTCTTTGCCAATGAATTGTTGGACGTCATTATTGGTGTGTGTTTTCACCGCTTGGGCTACTGGCCACCTTGTTGCAAAATTGATGGCAGTGATGATGTATTTTTTGTTGTTGTGCTTCCCTGGCATGGGGCCCACAATGTCAAGAGCCCATACCTTGAACAGTAGTTGAATTTGAATGGGGAGTACAGACTTAGGTGGGGTTTTGCTTTTGGCAAACTTTTTGCAGACCTCACACTGTTCTAGCACTTCTTGGACATTGCGGTATAGGGTTGGCCACCAGAGTTTGTGTTTTAGGAATTTGTATAAATTTTGGCTCTTATTATGTCCAAGATTCCTGTGGTAGCAAAGAATGGTATCAACTTGTTGATGTGTGGGAATGTAGGGAATGGTTGTGCCATCTGACATTTTTCTGTGAAGAGTCCTGTATACGTCAGCAAAGAGATGTTCATTCTTGATGACCGTTTCTTTGGTGATATCAGTTGTGCCTGTGGGGAACCATTTGTCTTTTGTACGGAGCACTAGGAGAGGCCAGTCTGGGTCAAGCCCATTTTCTCCCCTAGAAGCGCGGACATACAGGCGGGACAGGGCGTCTGTCATGGCAAGTTTGGCCCCGGGCTTATATTGGATGAGCATGTTAAACCTTTCTAAGATTTCCATTCACCGCGCTTGGTGGCGTGACAGGTTTGCTTGTGTCTTGAAATAGATGAGTAACTTACAATTGGTTAGTACTGTGAATTCTTCCTGCCGTTCCAGGACACAGCGCCATCTGACTAGGCAGTGTACAATGGCCAACAGTTCTTTGTTGTGGATTGGGTATCAACACTTGCCATCTGTCAGTTTGCGCAACTTGTAGGCTACGGGCAGGAAATCATCATCACTATTCTTAATTTGTAGTACTCCCCCAATGAATGCATCTAAAGCATTGGTTTTCATCTTGTATTCTCTGTCTTGTTTGGGGTATTGTAAGATGGGCGCTGTTGTGAGCTTTTCCTTGAGACGTCTAAAACAGAGGTCACGTTGGGGGGTCCATACAAACTTGGACTTGGCACCAGTAATTACAGACAGAGGTGCAGTCAGGACGCCGCAGTTGGGTATGAAGCGCCATACATAGGCCATCATTCCCAAGAAAGTGTGGAGTTCTGATTTGTCCTTGGGAGGTGGCATTTTGCATATGGCTTGTATCTTCTGACTGTTGGGTTTGATGCCGTCCTTTAAGACTATGTGTCCCAAGAAGGGTAGTTGCTCTTGGAAGAACTGGCATTTGGAGGGCTTGGCCAACAGTTTGTGTTGTGCCAGGGTTGCAAAGACTTCCTCCAGGTCTTTGTGGTGCTGTTCCACCAAGGGGCTGTAGACAATAATATTGTCCAGGTACACTAGGGTGTGTTTGCCTATGTGTGGTGCAAACACTTTGTTCATGAAGGTTACAAAGGTAGACGGGGCATTGGTCATGCCAAAGTTGATTACCACACATTCATAGGAACCGTACTTAGTGCGGAAGGCTGTCTTGGGGATGTCTTCCTCCTTGATGCAAATCTGGTTGTAGCCTGCAGTTAGACCAATCTTGGAGAAGACAGAGGCTCCTCCCAAGGCGTCAAAGAGATCGTCAATTAGTGGTAATGGGTAACAATTCTTAATGGTGACTTTGTTCAGGGCGCAGTAGTCTGTGACCAGGCATAAGGTACCGTCCTTTTTAGCCACAAAGAATATGGCGGCCCCAAATGGAGACTGTGAGGGGCGGATAAGTCCTTTTTCCAGCACCTCCTTGAGATAGGCGCGCAGGGCGTTGTCCTTGTTTGGGGTCAGCCTGTAAATGGGGTGTGCCTTAGGTATAGCCCCCTTGAGTTAGATAGAGTGTTGGATGTGTTTCTCAGGGGGTAGCCCAGGTAACGCCTTCTTGAAGATCTCTGGGTGCCAGGCCACAATGTTGCAATCTTGCGGTGTGGAGGTGTCATGGTGCTCCTTAAAGTGTATGATTTATACTGGCAGGAGTCCCAGTCAATTGCTTTCAGGTTTTCCTTCTTGTCCAAAGTCTTTGTGATGCGTACAAAGATGTGGTCTTGTAGGAGTTGGTCTACAGAGTCCAGGTAGATTTGGTGGTTGACACCTTCACGCTTGATGGTCAATACTGAGGTTGCCCAGTCCACGTGGGGTTGTTTCTCTGTAACCAGTCTAGTCCCAGTACAATGTCAAACTTAGGGAAGTCAATGACGGGACCTTGGATGGTGGAGTGGAGGTTCTCAAGCATGACGGAGAAGGGAGCAGTTTCTTTTGTCACAGCAATGTGGTGTTCATCAGCCAGGACCATGTTTTTAATCCGTGAAGGATTAGTGGCCAGCTTGAATTTATCCACAAAGCTGTTGTTGACTAAAGTTCAATCTGCGCCCAAGTCCAGGAGTGCTGAGCCTGTGTAATTGCAAAAGCAGAAAGGATAAGACATCAATTTATTGGGATGTCTGGCAATGGTGTATAGTACTGGGTCTTCTGAGGGCACTTGGATCATTGGGCATTGGTCCAAATCCTTGGGTTGGTATTCATTGTTGGGCAAGTCAGGAGTTGCATGGGGAGAGCTTGGCTTGCTTAGTGCTCTCCCCGGGCTTTTCCCTTGTCTTGGCTGCCTTGGGTGGCAGTGACACGGAAATGGGTACAATTTAATTGGATGTTATTTCCATTCCCATTCCCATTTGAACCTGTGGGCTTGTAGTTGTTGCCGTTGCCTTCAGGAGGTGGTTGAGAGGAGTGCCTGCTTGGATGGGAGTCCTTGGGTCTTTCTTGTTTCCCAGTCTGTGCCTTGTGTAGAGCGTTGGATGTTTGTTCCGCCTTTTCCGCTTCACGGTACAGGCTTTGCAGGTTGGTAACCTGGTCCAGGTTCACATGTCTCATCACGTGCAACTTGAGAGCGTTGTAGTACATGAGGTGTGTTGCTGGGGTGTCAAAAGCCATATTGGATGGGGCACAGAGACGGAGTTCCTTGTAGGCGTGGGTAAGTTCCTTCACGGTGCCTGTCTAGGTTAGGTTCTTTACTTGGCGTATGATCATGAGCGCTGTATCCTTAAGCACAAATCTTGTCAAGAATTTTTTTTTGAAGGTGTCCCAGTTCTTGTCCGTGTGTTCTTTGCGCCACTTGTCACACCAGGTGCCAGCGTCATGAGTCAGACAAATGGAAATATCCGTGATCCAAAATTGCTGTGGGCATTCCATCTGAGCCAGCTTGCTTTGGGCGGACTGGATCCTTGCTGCAGCATTGTTGTTGTTGGCCCCTGCAAAGGGCTCCAAGGCGGCGCTGCAAAGTCTTTGTGCAACATAGGCAGGCATGGTGGTTTTTTCAGCTGGTTGTGGCATCAAGGAAGGCGCCTGAAAGAACCCTTGGGCAGACAGGGCGTTGAAGGCAGGTAGCAGGATCACCGTGTTTTGGTAGAGAACAAAGGCATCAGGTATCTTGGTACCAGGAGTATACAGCGTCCAGTTGGGCAAGAGGCCAGACATAATTTTTTCAGGGATTTGTTGGCCGCTGCGTGTGCGGGCAACAGGCGGAATTTTTCAATATAAGGTAGGATGGAGAGCCTACCTGTGCTACAAATGTTGTAACTGTGCTGTTTTAGCAGAGTTACAAGGGGAAAAATATTTAGGAGATAGATAATAATCTTTATTGTGAGATAGTGATTATATAGCTATTGTGAATCAATGGATAGCAGGAACATGATTGGTGATCACACGGCTGGATGGAAGAGGGGGTGGCTTGATCCTGCTAATGAGTCAAGCGCCAAATTGAGGTATCCACCATGAAGGATCATCATCTGTTCATGTTGATGGATTTGGTAATTTGAGTTGACTTCCTAGTCTGGCTTTGAGTGACCGGGTAATCAGATTGCGGGTCACAAACCCGCTTGGTTGGAACCTTGCTGGCGGGTCAAGCCTGCGGTTTTGACACTAGGGGTCCTGATAAGGCTGCTGTTGAGGCGTTCCACTCTGCCGTTGGCCTGTGGCCTGTATGTAGAGGTTGTGGAGTGTTTAATGTTTTTGGATTTTAGTTGTCATTTACTACGTGACCTGATAACTTGGTTGCTCCATCATTTATGATGTAGTCTGGAGTGCTGTAGCTGGCTATTATTGCTTTGTTAATGAAACAGTTGATGTTTTCTGCTTTATGGTCCTTTGTTGCCCAGAAGATGGGCCAGCGTGTGGCAAAGTTGATAGCTACAATTAAGAAACATTGGTTTGTCTTTATTTCTGGGAAGGGGCCCACTACATCCAGTCCCTAAACCTTGAATGGTTCAGGGTCTGGTACTAGGTTGACCGTTGGCTGAGGAGCCTTTGTACTGGTGTATTTCTTGGACACTATGCACTTTTTTAGAATTATCAATTATATCCTGTTTGAGGTTGGGCCACCATACTATCTCTTTTAATGTGAGGTATAGGTTGTTAGCCTTTGTATGTCCTAGTAGGCAGTGATGTCTTAGTATGGTGTCAATTCTTTGTGCAAGTGGGATGTATGGGACATGTTTGTTATTAATAATTTGGTATACAGTGCCATTTAATACATGGAAATACTTTTTGTTCCTTACTAATGTATTGTGGGTTAGTTGATGTGTGGAGGGGTCTTTCCATTTTGTCTTATATTCAGTGTTATATAGGTTGGACCAGTCAGGGTCCAGGTGGTCAAGATGATCCTCTCTTGGCTGAAATAGCCTAGCAAGAGCATTAGCTGTGACCAGCTCTGCCCTCTTTTGTACTGGATGTAAAAATTGAGCTATTACATCAGGGACATCCTTTTGGTTTTTTGCTGTGCAAGTGTGTTCTGAGTTGTGTAATAGATTAAGGATTTATGGTCAGTTAGTACTTGGACGTTTAAATGCCCTTCCAGATGACATCTCCATTTCTTGCACTTGTGGTATATTGCTAGCAATTTCTTATCGTGTATTGGGTATCTCTGCTCAGTATTAGTTAGTTTTCTGCTTTTGTAACATACTGGCAGGAAGTCTTGCTGCCCTGGCTGGCAGATGCACAGGACTGCACCAATGGCGGTGTTTCTGGCATCTGACTTGAGCTTGTAGCACCCATTATTATTAGGGTATTGCAAGATTGGTGCTTTGATTAAAACTTGTTTTAATAATTGGAAATTCTTGTCACTTTTGGAGTCCAGATGAATTGGTTTTTGGCATTACCCTTGGTTAAGTCATTGATTGGTGCGGTTAGCTTTCTGCAGTCTTTGATGTATTTCCTTAGGTAAGCTAGCATACCAAGAAAGCATCTAACTTGTTTAACGGAGGTGGGGCATTGCATGTTATTTATGGCTTTTATTTTGTCTGGATCTGCTTTGATGCCACTGTCAGAGACAATGTGGCCCAAGAACAGGAGTTCCTTTTCTATAAATTGGGACTTATTTGGTTTTGCATAAAGTTTGTGCTTTGTGAGTTGATTGAGTGTCTTGCAGACATGCGTAAGGTGTTCCTCTTTTTTGAGAATATGATGATATTTTCAAGATAGCATAATGTATTTGAGAGACCTTTAGTGCTTGTTTCATCATGGATACAAACTTTGAAGGAGTGTTGGTCATCCCAAAGTTCATTACTCTACATTCAAAGGATCCAAATTGCTTACAGAACACAGTCTTTGGTATGCCCTTTTCCTTTACTTCAACTTGGTTGTAACCTGAGGTGAGGTCAATTTTGGAGAAAATTTGGCTCCTGAGAGTCTTGTAAACAGATCCTCTATAAGTGGAAGAGGGTATTTATTCTTTACTGTGATTGCATTTAGTGTTCTGTAGTTGGTTACTAGACACAGAGTGCCTTCCTTTTTCTTTACAAAGAACACTGCTTCCCCCATGGGGATTCAGACGGGCAAATGAATCATTTTGCTAGATTGTCCTCAATATGGGTTTTGAGGGTTTGGGTCTCCATGGGGGAGAGTATGTAGAGGGGTGCAGGTTTTGGCATGGCTTTGCATAGGTTGATGCCGTGTTTGACCTCCCGTTTGGGGTATAGCTTGGTGAGTTCTTCCTTGAATACATGGGTGTATTCATTTAGGAGTGCCGCAAGTTCTGGGCATTGGATCTTGGTTGTTTGCATGTTATTGAATTCAGTGTACCTTATTATGTGAAGGGTACTATCTTTGGTTAGATGTTCTGAGTCATCTTGGTTTATGACCTAAACAAATACTGTGTCTCTTAGAATGAGTTCATTGGGTTCTTTGAGGATGTTGAAGTTGACTCCTTTGCGTTTGATGGTCATAGTCTTTGTTTTCCAACATACACTGGGGTTCACTTGGGTGAATCAGTCCATGCCTGCTACAATATTGTAGCTTAAGTTTTTCACAACAAGTCCTTTGATGAACGTTTTAATGCCTTGGAGATTAATTCTGAAGGGAGCTGTTTTGCCTTCAAGTAGAACCTTTGATTTGTCTGCCATTCTGGCGTATTTGAAGTTGGATTTGTCAACTTTTATTTTTGTATTTGATTACAAATGGTTTCTTACCATGATGTGTTGTGCACCAGAGTCAAATAAAATTTTATGTGTATGTGATTTGTAAGTGCATGGGTAGACAAGAAGTTGTGAGCAATCTTTAATTTTTACGTTCATAAAAACGGAGGATTGTGGGACACATGGGATGCAAGCAGCAAAGTTTGTGCCTTGGTACTTCTTCTTGTCGTGTTGGGGGGAGACAGGGGCACTTAAGCCTGTTCCCTCTTCTCTTTTCCCTGTTCCTCTGTTTTGAGACCTTTGAGGTCAGAGAATGTGGGGTCAGATTTGTAGCAGGTTGCTACTTCAGCGTTGTTAACTTTGGTGGTGTCCTCTTTCTTGGGACGGAAGCGGTTTGCACTTTGGCTACAATTGCCATTGTTACAATTGGAGTTGCCGTTGTTATGGTTGGTATTTTGGCGTTTATTGCCATTGGCGTTTTCTCTGCCATTGCTGTTTGAGGAGCAGCTGCCATTATGTGCAGCATATTCCTTGTTGGCACATTTTTCAGTGTGCTTGGCTTTGCAATGAGCGCAGGCATAGAAGTATTAGCCTTTGGGAAATTATGGAAGCAACAGAGGGTTTCATTCTGGTGATGAATAAGGCTCTGGTATGTACGTTATCAGCTTGTGCTGGGTTTTGGATTTTGAGATGTATTTCCTGAAATTCATTGGCGTAAGCTGCAATAGTGGTCTTCTGAGGAAGATTGCTGAGCTGTATTGCAATGTCTTGGAGGTATTTGGTGATGCAGAAATTGTGGTGATGTCCACTTTGAACTCCTCCCAGTTGTCAAGCTGGCCGTTAGTTTGTGAGCCAACCCAGGTGGCAAACCAGTTAGCTGCGGCCTTGTACAGGTGCTTGCTGGCTTCCTGGACCCATTTCTTGTGGGGAATGCAGCTGGCGCAGAGTTTGGCAGCTGTGTGGTCTAGCCAGTTGATGACGTTTTCTTTGTTTTTACCAAAGAACTTGTTGATATCAATGTATTTGGTGTTGGTAACTTCACCTGTGATAGGTGGTTGTGCATTTGTTTGTGGTTGAAGAGAGCAACTGTATTGAATAATCTTGGTGCATGCTTTGGGCATGACCAGACCTTCAAATACGGTGCATCCACTAGGTATATCTTCATCAATGTTGTGGGTACAGAAGTAAAATTTCTAGGTCTCCTGGGATGTGGCCTGGTTGAGTACGTGAGAAAAGGTGGGCGTGTTTTGGTCAGTCATTTTCTCTTTCATGGGTGTGATAAAAAACCGTAGCTGCTACCAGTGATAAGGAGCGCCTTTTGGGGAAGCTTCAAATATGGAATTAAGAAAGAAGAGAAGTATATTTTATTGGATAATACTTTAGACTTATATAGACTTGACTGTGGCAGTGAAATAGTTGGATTAAACCCAGGGTTTGGTTGTGTGCAAGATGGGTTTGAGCCACTGGATACTTAGACAGTCAGGTGATATTGCTTGGTTACCATTCTTGGTATGTCAAGCGGTATATTGGATGGGGACCAAATCAGGCAATGGCTGGATGTTAAGTAGTTTAGTGGTAGCCAGAATGCTTGTACATCCAGACCCTTGACAGTACTAACAATTGCATGTTTATGTCCATAGACAAGTTTGTAGGGGCTTTTGCCTGTATTTCAATTATTTTGTGTTCTTCACACCATAAGCGCTGTTGGTAACATATCAACCAAGGCTTTTGAATTGTTGGAAGATAACTTGCTGAGGGCTTCTACTAGGGAGCCATTTAGTCTTTCTACTCTATCATTTGCTTGTGAGTGATAGGGGCTGGTAATGGTGTGTTTTATTCCATTTTTATCAAGGTATATATTGGTGTCAATAGCGTTGAGTTCAGTTTTTCTGTCCATGATTAGGAGTTCAGGTTTCCCCAAACTTAGCTATGATTTATTTGCCAGTAAATCTTTTTATGTTGTTTCCTTTATGTCCTTTTGTGGCTTGTGCTACAGGCCTACTAGTTTCCTGGTTGATAGCTGTGATAATGTTCTTTTTGCCTTTGTTATTGCCAGAAATTGATTCCACAATATCCAGTGACCACACTTTAAAAGGCTGTGTTATTGATACTGGTATTACTGACTTGGGAGGTGACTTGGAGAAGGCATAATTTTCACAGATTTTGCATTGCTTCAGTACTTCCTTGATATTGTCCAGCATGTTGGGCCACCATTAGCGTGTCTTGAGAAATTCATGCAAGTTCCTGCTATGGGTGTGTCCCAGATCTCTGTGATATTGGAGAATTGTGTCAATCTTTTGTGTTGACAGGATGTAAGGTACAGTGTCATCATTTGGAAGCATTTGGTGCAGAGTGCCATATAAGTTTTTGAACAGATGTTTGTTCTTAAGGACCTTTTCTTGGATGTCCATTGGTGTTCCAGGTGGGAACCCTTCCTGGAGATTTCCCATGATCAACATGGGTCAATTGGGGTCCCCATCAGCGCATAGGATAGGTTTATTGTATAGCCTTGATAGGGCGTCTGTGGTAAGAATTTCTTTGCCTGTCTTGTATTTGATTGTCATGGGGTACCTTTGTATGAGATTCATCCATTTGAATTTTCTCCTTGACAAGTATTGTTGTGTTTTGAAGAATATCAGCAACTTGTGGTTGGTGAGTACTTTGAATGTTTGGGCTCCTTCCAGATAGCATTGCCACTTCATGAGGTAGTGTATGATGGCTACCAACTCCTTTTTGTGTATGAGATATCTTTGTTTGCCATCAGACAGCTTTCTTGATTCATATGCTACAGGGAGGAAGTCATTTTCTGCAGTTTTAATTTAGTGTACTCTTCCTATTGCGTGATTGAAGGAGTCAGTTTCTAATTTTTACACTCTTTCATGGTTTGGATATTGTAAGATATGAGCAGTGACTATTTTTTCTTTTAATTTTCAAAAGTGTTGATCTCTAAACAGTGTCTATACAAATTTTATTGTCTTGCCAGTGATTGGGAAAAGGAGGCAGTCAAGGCGCCCTAGTCAGAGATAAACTTCCTAACATAGGCTATCATGCCTAGGAATTTACAAAGCTTGATCTTATTTTGCAGTGCTGGCATATCAGTTATGGCTCTTATTTTCTCTGGGTCAGGCTTAACCCTGTTCTTACTGATAATATGTCCTAAAAATGGGTTTTATGTTGAAAAGAAGTCACATTTGGAGGGTTTAGATATGATTTGATTATCTTGAAGGGTATGGAGGACTAGCTGGACATCTTTTAAATGTTGTTCCTTAGTAGGACTGTATATGATTATGTTGTCAAGGTAGACAATAGCCCTTTTTACAATATGATCTTTAAATATTTCATTCATAAAGGTCACAAATGTACTTGGGGGCATTAGTCATGCTGAAGTCGAAGATAACACATTCAAAAAACCATAAATTTGAAATTATTTTTTGGGGGATATCTTCTGGTTTAACACAGATTTTTTAATATCCCGCTGTCAACTCAATTTTCTTGAAGAACTGGGCCCCCCCAGGGCATCAAAAAGATTGTCAATCAGGGACAGGGTATACATGTTCTTAATTATGACCTCATTGAGCGCCCTATAATCAGTGACTAGGTGCAATTCTTCATCTTTCTTCATTACAAAAAAAGAAAGCCATGTCAAATAAAGATTTGGATGGTTGTATGAGTACTTTTTCAAGGGCTTTGTCAAGTAGCCCTTTAGTGCATCATCCTCTTGTGGTGTTAGACAATAGACAGGGCGTGCTTTTGTCACACTTCCTTTGAGATCAATTTCATGCTAAATGCCCCAGTTGGGTGGTAGTCCAGGTAACTTTTATTGGAAAACAGAAGGAAATTCTTGGATTAGCTGTTGTTGGATTATATCTTTCTTGATTGAAGTCTCTAAATTTTTAAAGTGGATAATCTCAAACATGCAGGTGTTTCAATCAATCTTGTTGGGGTCCTTTTCTTGTTCTGTTTTTGTTATCTTTACATACACATGGTCTCTCATGAGTGTCAAGCTAGGTTGGATACACGTGATGGTGTACCTCTCCTTGTTGTTTGATGAGGGTAGCACTATCTCAGTCAATGTGAGGTTGAGTCATTCTCATTTAATCCAGACCAAGTACCACACTGTATTTGGGGATCAGAATAATTGGGCCACCAAGGGTAGTCTGTATGTCCCCAATTTAGGCCCATAAAGGTTTTGCTTCTCTGGTGACAGGGTGCTCCTGTTGTCTGCCATGACAATTCTCTTGACATTTCTTTGGACTGAGGGTAGTTTCATGAGGTTGGCAAATATTTTTTCAATGAGGGATTGGTCTTCTTGAGTGTCAAATAGTGCTGTGCCTGATATCTGAAAAAGCAGAAAGGATAAGTGAGGATTTTATTTCCTGTTTGGACAGAAAACAGTATAGGATTGATGGAGGGTACTAGGATCATAGTAATTGAGTCTGCATCTTGATCCCTGTACAAGTCTTGCAAGGTGAAGGGAGGACAGCTTGCCTAAGCACTCCCCTAAGCTTTCCCTCTTCAGTTGCATTTTTGGTACTCATCTGGTTAAAATGAGTTGTATGGTTTTTGCCTCAAAAGTGAGGGTTATTAGCTCAGCTGTTTTGTTTGTTGGGTTGAGGGTCCTTCTTTTCTGTGGGACTCTATTTCTGCTTGTTGGTCACATGCAGGTCATCAGATTTATGTTTAGCTTGTTTCCATTTCAAAATATGTCTTGGATGTTCTTGCAACAGCTCATATCAAACTGACATGTGATGTGTGTGGGGAGGCCATTGTAGAAGTCTAGTTGTGGTCTAGCTCAGCAAAGCTGAGGGTGTTGGGATCTCAATCATGTATTTCATTGTATGCCGCAAGTGCTCCTCAATAGTTCCTGTCATTTTAAAGGTTCTGAGTTCTGTCATTATCACAATTTCAGAGTCCTTTATGGAAATCTTTTCCAGAAAGGCGTCTTGAACATGTACCAGTTTTAATTGTGACCAGGGTGTTGATTGAAACATTTGCTTACAAAGTGTCACAGATCCTGAATGGATTAGATAAAGATAACTATCCATTTAAGGATTAAGCAGAGAATAAAATTGCACAATTGAGCAATTGCCCTATTGTAACATGGTTTACAAGGGTTAAATATGTTTAAAACGCCTAAAAACGGGTGTTTAAAGAGTATCTGGATTGCACATTGAGTACAGGCTTCACTTACAAAGTTATTAATAGGTCAACAAAATAATTACCACTTGCCTCCATTAGGCAAGGCATGTGAAACCAGCTGTTTTCTTGTTCAGCTCTTTCTGCTGTGCATTTCCACTCTCCTCCTTTTGGCAAGTCCTTCTGTCTGTACCTCATTTCCTCTGGTGGAAATTCCCCTGGCTTCTTCTATATAACTACATAACTATCTTAATAAATACCAGTTTTGTCTTTATATCTTTTATTATTCTGTCTGCACCAAGAATTTCACTATACCAGCCAAAGGTATAGTAAAAAGAGTGAAGATTACTGAATAACTATTTGTAGAATCTAGTAGCCTGTCAGGAATGTTACTTAATTAATTCCTGACAGCAATTTATTACTAAGTGAAGAAGAAGAAGGGATTCTTCCTGTGGATAGTACTAGATTTCCTAAAATTATTGGGTTAGTCAGTAGTATATGTTCACTTTTGCCTGATTGTGATAGCTCCAATATGGTCCTGGATTCAGGAATTTCAACAACAGGGTTTGAACCCAGGTCTTCTTCTGTCTGTGTCAACAGTCAATTGCTTGAAGAAACTGTTAGTATAATAAGCCAAGACAAATCATTATCTTTGAAAAGCAACCCCAGCCAATCAGATGCTGTGACAATCCTTTCTATGGATTCTTTTAAGCATTCTGGTGACGTTGATATCAGGTTTGACTTTGATTCTGCTATATCTTTCCCGTTGGCCACCGGTTCTGCTACTAGTTCCTAGCCTCCTTCCCCAGTTTTTAACTGGGGAATAGCTGGGCATCTCCTGTTTTTGCCTGGTATTTTGGTGTTATCTAATTCAAAATTATTATTTTTAACAACACTGAGGTCAGTACAATGGCTTCAGTAAGTCAAATAATTCTAGTTTTAATTCCAACACTCCAGGATCTCCTAATTTCTCCAACCACATCCCCATGGGGATGATCTCCTTTATGTTACCTCCAGTTTATCTTTTTTTCTACCATGTTATATAAGCTGGTAGTCTATGATCTTTATACTTGTTCAATAAATAAAGTCTATTTTCACCCACTGTGAATAATTTGCTTATTATTTTAACTTTACTTAAGTCTTAACATTCAAAACCATGAGATTACCTAAGACTCCTCCTATGGAGTCTCTTGGATATAAATGGTTGTTTTGGATAATCTTGCTGCTGGCTGTATTGGCAAGCATTTTGATGGGTTCACGCGCAGATTCAGGCACCTCTCCTGAAGCACAATTTCTAGACAGCTCTTGGCGCCGGGTTATACCCAGAGTATGGTATAATTCTACACCTTTATCACATAACTCACCTCTCAGAGAAGAGACCAAGAACTATCAATCCACATCCCAGATCCCCAAACTTCAAGTCTTCCGTCCTTTGGCTTCTGCCTTCCTCCTGTGTTACTTGGTGTCATGGCCCAGGCAACTCTACTCAGATAGGCATGGCAGAGAAGAGTGGTCTAGATCTATGGCATTCATCCTAAGTCAAACAGGTTGGTTGAGACAGTCCTTTATTTAAAACTCACAGGAAGACAGCTGGAATGGGAAGGGAAAGGGGAAAGGAAAGGGAAGGAGATGTAAATATAGTAAGGATTAACTAGGATGAACTAGGATGTATTGGTTGATGCTGGCGTCCTTTCTTCATTTCATGGCGCTCATTTTATAACACTTCTAATGCAAACTTTAGGAAGGGATTTAGATTTGCATCTAACTGGGATCACTTTTGCCATCACTCTTGAACTCAATTTATTGCATAAACTGGTGCATTGACAGGATTTGATCACATAAGGAAGTTGTCAGGCAGATTTGGAGCTTTTAAACGCAGGTTTCATCATTGATTTACGCTCGGTAATTGCTGAGATATGCTTGCATGAATGACGTTGTTCATGCAGCTAATCTTCTCATGCAGATTGGTGGACTTGGACCATTTAGGCTAATTGCAATTTCTGGTTCCCAGGCTTTGGTCTAGACTTGGGTATGTGACTCATAAGCTATACTCATAATTGCAGTTTGCTATTTGACCTCTGAAATTATGCATGATATCAATAAGGGCAATGCATGAATTTCTTTGACAAGCTCTTTAGCACGCAAACAGGATTCTTATGCTCAATGTATCCAATAAGTAAAGTGGCTTGAATTGTCTGCAGCTTTCTAATGAATGGGTAAACGTCTTTATTCATTCAGTATTTGCGGAGTTAACATTGATTCATGTTATTGTCACATCACATCTGAATTTGATACTTGTCAGGGCAGGGCAGTTCCTGACACTTGAGGGCATACTTCTTCTTGGGACGTTTCAACCTGCTGCTAGGCAGATATCAAGTGTTCAGATAATTATTCCATCTAGGAATGGTGTTCTTGCCTGTAGGATCCTTGGTAACCATATTAGATCCCTCTGTCATCATTCATCACCTAGGAAGATTACTTCCTAGTGGGTGGGTGCCTGATACAGCCATTGTCAACTTTTTAGACACAAAGTGTGAGGCAGCCCAAGTAACATGTAAGGTAATTTCACATTCTCAGAGTTTTTGGGGATATCCTACATGTCAGGAATCCATCATGAAGTGGGTTCCTGAGAACTTGTAGGCAGACAGCCTTCAGGCCCAGAAGAAAGGGCCCACCAAAGAATGGGAGCTAACTTTACAATGTAGAATAGTGATTTTCCTAGGATGGCCCAGGGTCTGCTAGCAGGCACTATATAATCAATGAGGTCATTAAGAGTGGTGTACATAACTCCAAATATCTGGGTGGAGGTGGACTCACTAGTGATAACAGATTCTTGCGGGTGGTTGGGCTGCAGGGTCAAGGGTGGGGTCATTGGTACCAAATATGTGGGCAGATAGTTATAATTATTGCAAAATAGCAGGGATGGTACTGTAATCCAAGTTCCTTCATAACCAATAAGCTCTCTTTCTCTGATACAGGCTTCTGGGTTATAGATTAAGATATCTTGTAAGGTTAATTCCGAGTAATCTGGGTTAGGAGGATTGTGAGAGAGGGGGGCTAAACTAACTAAGTTTGGCTCCCATCCCGGGGAAAGAATCCACCAGGACACCATCCAGTGCAGGACTGGTATGGCTGCTTAAATTGATGTTTATAAAGAGGATGCAGCAGATAGTTGGTTAAAGTAGGAGTCCAAACCCATCAAAACCATGCCACCAAGTAAACACAGAATACACTTGAGTGCAGACTCGTGACTGCCCAAATCCTCCTCTTAGGCCAGAGTAACAGGAACCTCTGAGAGAGGAGGAAATGGAGGAGCCAAGCTAGGGGCCATTGAAGGGACCAGTTTGAGGGCAGAGAGCTTAATGTCATCACAGGTCATTCTCCTTACAATGTTCTCACTGGTAACAAGAATATTCTGAGCCCGTCCGTGGAGGTCCTCAAACATATGCACAAATTGACTGGGGTTGCTCCCAACGTGATGGAAGGTATAGGAAACACGACTCCACAGTTCTGAAGAAGTGATCCATATCATCACCAAGGCTGAAGCCAGGGTGAAGGCCACAAACTTCAAGAAGGAGGCCAACATTTACAAACTGGGGCAACAACACTAGCAGAACCAAGTTTCTTGAGGCTACTTTTCAAAGAATCAAAGAAAAGGGAGATCCTGGAAGTAAGTGTTTCTAAAGTAAAGAAAGAAAAGGCCACAAGCTATATGCTTTGGCAACAATAGGTGGAGCTTCTTGGAGTGTATTTGTAGTATAGAGGTGGTGAATACAAGTTATACTCTCAGTAGAGCAACAGGAGGTGCTTTTTGAAGCGTAGGAATAGTATTGAGGACAGCAAATACAAGCTATACACTTAATAACACAACAGGAAGGGCTCTTTGAAGTGTATAAGCAGTATAGAGGATGGTAAAGCAAACAGGAGACAAATTTGAACTTGTAGTAAGTATTTATAAAGCTTTTAATAATAAATTTAGAGTTCAAACTAGGTTTTCAAAAGCAGGAGAGGTAAGTGGTCTTGTATACATCAACTTAAACCCTAGAGGACTTGAAGAGGACGCCGGGAGCCAGGGGAAGGGCAAGAAGGTAATGAATATTAAATTGAATTCTAATAAAGCCAGGAAAAAAATTGGGCCAAAAAAGAACCCAAAAGTCTAAACAGATATTTTTTAAAAGGTGTAAACTTTAATTGATATAATGAGCAAGCAGGGGACCACAAGTCCCCTGTCTTGCTTTAAGGAAACCAATTTGAATTTAAAGGTCAGCTGACCTCAGACAGTCATTTGATTGGATGGGATAGAAATTTTGCCAGTAATTTCAGCAAGCTTGGATGGTTTCTCATTAATTTCTAACCCAACCTCTGATTGGCTAGTGCCTAATGGGCACTTCAGGATGCCATTAATTCCAGTTGGAATGGATTTTGTTGAAGTAACCAAAGCGCGGCCTGATTGTTTGGACTTGGCTAATTTTAAATGTGGTTGAGCCCAAGCTAAAAAATAGTCCAAATTAATTAGAGATTTCTCCCAAGGAGAACAGAGTTCAAAACATCAGTATTTGCCACCTGGGAAGGTTATACCAACACAAATCTCTCATCAATTGTGTGGGCTAAATCCTCAAGGGAATTAAGGGGCTTGGCTGGCTTCTGAGCTGATTTTTTTGTACAACACGGAAAGATTATCCTATCCAAGGCTAAAGGGGGAGTGACTTTACAAGGATATACTGTAAAATGTACCAGGTTGTATAGTGCACCTAGGGGACATAAAAGTTTGGATGACTGGTCCACATTTTCTTGGGCTTGGTGGGA
The DNA here is from genome assembly GCA_014839935.2 of Entomophthora muscae. Classification (NCBI taxonomy): domain Eukaryota; kingdom Fungi; phylum Entomophthoromycota; class Entomophthoromycetes; order Entomophthorales; family Entomophthoraceae; genus Entomophthora; species Entomophthora muscae. Next base: position 154,425 of record QTSX02001501.1, on the reverse strand, counting down.
AGCAGGGATGGACCCAGGAAGATCAAATTAAAAATGATAAAGTGCTAAAAGGATTTAGGGTAAGACCTATGTGAACCAAAGGTTTATACCACTTTATTGTAATAATGGTGATGGGTAACTTCTTGGTGGTCCCAGTGTATAAGTATGCCCATTTGCCATGGGAAATCTTTTGCAAAATCCTTTGGGCCAGGTGGTATCATCTACCAGGGTTTGGAAATCCTTGGTGACATTCAACGTGGACAAATCTCCATTGGCTGGGTTGGGACGGGGAATCTTGAATTCCATCTTCAAGGCATAGGATTTGTTATCAACTGGCAGCCTTTACTCTTGGGGAAGCTTCTGCAATTCTTCATTTGCAGTGACTCAAGTTATGGTGAGGATATTTCCTGGGTTAGTACTCTCATTGGCTGGGCTAATAAGATCATTCAGAGGGCAGGGTCTGGATGTAGAAGAGATTACACTGGTGGGGTTTGAAGGTTTTTCCCAAGATAAATCCCTTTCTTATTCAAGCCTAAAAAATGCAGGCGGCTGGGCCTGTGGGCTGGCAGCCCGCAGGATCTCAGGGTTCAAATCCTGTAGTTGGGATTTTTCCTTGCATATTGATAACAGGAATTTGTCACTTGTGACACTACTTTTGTAAAATTATTTTGTGTGCTTTGAATCCAGAGATTGGCATTTTCACAATGTAGTCCTGAGAATTTCAAAATTCTTCTGATTGCAGACGCTGGAATACAATGTTAGGTTTTTGGTTGCATCAGGGATTGGAGGTGGATTTAGGACTCCTAGTGTACTGAGAAAATTGTACTATTTGGTTGATATAAGGATATTGTTAAAGACAGTGAATCCAGTGGGGACGTCCTGACCTTCTTTGTATTGTCTCCAGATGGTGGGGAGTGCCATCTGCTGGGTTCTTTTCTTTAAAGGAATTTTTCCTTTAAGTTGCATAGGTGTGGATAACCTACCTGTGCTACCACTGTCATATATATATACTTCTGGGAAGTATAATAAACAAGATAAAGGAGAAAATTAAGAAGAGAATGATATTTTTATTGGATATGAGTGTAGAGTATTATATAGTATCATGAGAAGTCACATACTGTCCATGTATGTCATGGCTGTCATGAGGCTTGTCCAAGTAGTGTTCTGCTTAGGACTTGAAAGGTTTTCCTTGTAATAGATAGACAATTAGTAAGAGTGCCACTGATTTGATGATTAATTGGGGAATCACTTGGGGAATTACTTTCCTGAGAGGGAGGAATTGAAGATGTTGCAACAACTAAAAACAATTATGTGTGAATCATATCTTTTATTAGTAAATAGATTACATTTACATTTTGATTTACTGTAAATTTAATATATATGAAGAATATTATAGTTTATCAGATTTGACTGAGGATCAGTTGATGGAAAAATAATTGACAGAATGTCTTCCTTGCCCAAAAATTGGCAGTAAATTTAAGTTTTAAGATCAATTGTGGAATTTAATGTTTTTTATTGGATTTTGGTGGGTTGACCTGTGGAACTGTGATGTTATCTGATTGATATGGGGTGCAATGGTTTTGGAACAAAGGGAGTTTGGGATCTTTTATAAACATATTGGGATTGGCAGGTGTCTTTGCTGGGATGGGAGTAGCTTCTTAATGCCTATCAGCCAAGAAGCCACCGAGCGACTTCTCAAATGAAGGTTGATGGTTTAGCTTGTAGCCAATGGCTTCCAGGATCCTAAGGGTGCGGCTTCCAAATGGCGACGTTGGCCAGCTCGGATTGCTAGCTCGCTCGTGCACGCCGTGGCCCAACAAAGAGGACCTGGTCATGAGCATGTCATCAGTTGACGTATAAATAGAATCGAGATGGGAAAGGGAGGCCTTGAGACCAGAAGTAGTGGAGCGTGTATCGAGATACACCTTCTCTGTTCCGAGCTTAAAGTAGAGCCCCAATGGCTTTGTTGCGTAAGTTTCAATTGTTTTCATCGTTTTTAAATGCTGTGGAGCCAAGGTTATTGACTTATTAACATACTTGCGTGGCACTTGATTATCTTGATTCATTTTCTTTATCAACTGGGCTATTGACTCTTCCTCTTCGGTATACATGAATTTATCAAAGACACCCACACTGAAGTCCATCTCGACATAACCATCCTTCCTGGATTTCTTGACTCCAATGGCAGGCAAAAAGATAGAGCTGCCTGCGTCCTTGTCAATGAATGAAGCGAAGCCCATGCCGTGGATAAGTTCGTGCGCAATCACGTCAATGGCACCGGTTTGATGGGATGTTTGTTGTTCTCCAAACATGGTTGGGAAGTAGAAGTTGGTGGCAGGATTGATGTACATTTTGATGTCATCCAAACGTGGATTTCTTTTAAACACGCCCCGCTGCTTCAGTATAGCGCTTGCGTAGTTGTACCACGCCCTCTCGTGGTTGTCGAGGTAATCAGATGAACTCCCAAACCCTGCAGTGCTGTTAGACTCCCACTGCGTGCCGTCTATTGTCCAGAGGTACATGGCGTTGACGTTGATTTGTCCTTCCAGGAGGAGAGCATTTTCAATAAAGCCAGTGACCAACTCGAATGTGTGTCTGATTCCTTCGCAGTTGGAATCCATCGTCTCGCAGGTGAGGGTGACATTGAACTTGGCTCCCTCGGAAAAGAAATTGGTTGAGATTGCTGCTTGAGCTATGGAAAAGAAGGCGTAAAGCAATTTGGAATTCATTTTGAAATTTATGCTTCCGCTGCTGGAGTTTTATATCAACTCGGGTTTTTTTAAAGATACCTTGTGTTCAAATCCTCCGTGTCTCTAATATGCATTTCCAACAAAAACGACGCAATATAGATTCCCCAGTTTAGAAATACGAACTGATTCAACCAACTTCTCTAAAATCCAAATCTGTTCCATGACACATAAGTTAAATGTTCATGGCTCCAAAAAATGGTTCGCTGTTTTATCGATGTCTTAAGCCACAATTCCACCCAAATTGCACTCTATTGAGAGTTTAGCTCGGGACCTGCCAGATACAGTAGTTTCACAGCGCAATGAAAGAAAAGTGGTGTTCAAGACATAACTGAAACCATGTGTTAGATCAGGTTTTAAGTCGTTTTTAGTTTCCAAATTGGAAACCTCAATTGTAACAAAGTCGCTTGATATAACCTTGTCCTCCTTGAACTGAGACACCCATTCAGCAATACTTTGCCATTGCTGATGTACATGGTTTAAAGGCAACCCTTGATTTTTATTTGATTTAAATCAATCTGAATTGATTAAATTGGGTGCTTGGTGATTCAAAGCGATCGATAATTTTTAACATCGATGGAGCGAACCTGCATTTTTCGGGATAAAAAACTAGAGTCTTAGTGGGAAAGAATCTCCGGTTTCAAAAACAAGTCCAGCTAACGAAACCCAAGCTGGTCATAAAAGACGTTAAAACGAGTATCACTAACCCGGAACTATTGGACGAGTTCCTCGGTCAGAGTAGAAAGGATCAAATTTTACAAGTTACCCCTGAAGCCAAAAATACGCCTTTAAAAATCTTAAAATAAAGAACCCCAATGAATTTTTTTAGAAAACTGGGCTCGGGTACTATAAAATTAGCCAGGGGAGATCTCAAGTGTTCTAACATTATGAGAGTACAAAAAGAGCCTGGGACTTTGGCATGGACAACAGCCCTGAGGGCAGCTGCAGATGAGGAAGCCTGACTGGACCCACCACCCAAAAAACATTGACACACTCTTCTATGCATCTGGTAGTGCTTTGGGTCTCCATCTTTACTTGCAGGTAAGAAACTGTGCTGTATTACAACATCACCATCCTTTGCCCTAGCTTCTAATATAATTGAGGGTAGAAGAGAATAAGAGGAAATGAGTATACTCAATGCTGAGTTCAAGGAAATGACAAGATAAATAATGTCAGTCTTTATCCATAACAGACTTACTATATAGGCAGCCCATTTGCCTGTGTTACTTCCGAGCTTTGCATTATCACTTAGAAAAAGACTGAAGTAGAATTAGGGCAGCACAGCAGGCTGCCCAGTTTGAGATAATTTTTACAGGGAAGCTATGGGGCAGCTCAGCATACTAGGGGCAATCAGCCCAAGATATTGTATTGTAACTGAACCAATCAGAGTTCAGTATTTGATTGGGGAAGGCAACAGTCCAATAGAAAGGACAGGAATGAATAGAATAAGGCATTGTTTATTGTAGAATATTGTGATTAATATACTACATGGGGAAAGCCACAAGGGGGTGCATAGTGGTGTGTTCCATGTAAGGTTTGAAGCCAAGGATTACCTTGTGCAGGATCAGCAGGTCAAATTGGCAGCGCTCCTAATTAGGAGGAGGTGCCTGCAGTTTGATATTGCCATCATATTGATCCATGTTGTTAGATGCATCAAGGGGCGGCTCATTGAGCGCCCCCTGTGTATCGTAAGATACGTTGGTGGGCAAGGAGGGAAACTTGGTTGCAACACCCCTCCTTGCTTCCTGCTTGTTGTCAGACACTAGGATCAGAGTTTGCAGAAGATCTGGGAAGATCCACACAAACAACCTTTGTGTGGGGATGGTGCGGTAGGGGTTGCAAGCAATTGTGGTGAAGCTTCTTGGTGTTTCCTTGGGCATCTTCAAGTTGATAGGTGTGGTTATCATAGACTGCGGCTATCTTGAAGGGCCCCAGGTGGTTGGGCTCTAGTTTGGCCAAATTGGGTTGAGGCCATAGACAGGGTCACCTACAGTGTACCTAGCCTCAAGGTGTTTTGTCTCCCCCTTAATTTGCTTATTTTTGATGTCTTGGGCCTTAGCACGTCATTAGCTCAGAGAAGGGGTAGACAACAAGGGGGTTTTACAGACACTGTGGATTGTAGTTTCCCTTGTTCTACTCCTGCCAACCCATCAGGCATCCCAAAGGCCAGGGTACTGGGACTGAACCCAGTACCCTTGTTGATTCTTGCTTGTAAGATAAGTAGAGTGGTGGGCAGGTGTTCAGTCCATGGAGTATTGTGGTGCTCCTGTGAGAGTTTGGCAATCAGTTGGACCAGTGAATCATTTAGGCGCTTTACGAGTCCATTGGCTTGAGGATGGTAGGGAGTTGTGACTGTTCTTTAGAAGGCATTCTTGGCACAGTACACCTTCATAGCGTGCCCTACAAGTTTGGGTCCACCATCTGTGATAAGATATTTGGGTTGCCCAAAGTGGACCACAATTTCTTTGCCAATGAAGCAGGTGATGGTGGTGGCAGTATGGTTAGTAGTTGTCCACGCTACTTCCCAACTGGTGAAATAATTGATGGCTGTAATGATGTACTTCTTGTCTAGCCTGTCTTTGGGAATAGGTCTAACAATGTTGAGGGCCTATGGTTCAAAAAGCTCTATGGCTTTGATGAGCAGAACAGACTTGGAAGGTGCAGGTTTAGCCATGTTCTTTTTGTACAACACACATGTTTCAAGGAGGCCCAAGATGTCTTGGCGCATACGGCCACCAAACCTTAGGCTTCATGATTTTTAAGAGGTTAAGTCCTCTGATGTGACCCAAGGTGCAGTGGTAGTGTAGTATGTTATCCCCTCACTGTGTGATGGGGATATAAGGCGTCTTCTTACCTGTCTATACCTGGTAACAGATGTTATCAGCATCAGTGGTAAACTGGCTTTTATTGTCCTTTAGCTTGAAAATAGTCACAGAATTGAGGCCTTTGTATCAGGTTCTTCAGGAGAAGGTAGAGCATTGGCCATTCTGGATCTAAGCCATTGTCTCCTGTGATGGACGCTACATACAGTCTGGAGAGGGTGACAGCTGTGACAAGTTTCTTCCCAGGTTTGTATTTGATGTGCAATTGGTAGAGAGACTGTGACAGATCCAGGCCTAACCAGTCCATCCTGCCATTATCCTGCCCTTGACTCTTATTGCTGTTACCTTCCTGGGACAAAGCTTTGAGGAGCTTTGCCTCCAGGGAGTTAATTTTCTTGGGTAACACTTTATTGTCATCCCGCCAACGAGCCATGATTTCAACGCTTTTTCCCTCTCGTGCTCTCAACGCCTCAATTTCACAATTTGTCATCTCTTTTACTTGTTGCAAGATTTCATCCCATCCTACTAACAAGTTCCAAGTATCTCAAGCATAAATTTGGTTCCCTTGGACGGGAGTCCCTTCATTTGCAAAGTAATTGGAATACAGCTCTTCAAACGCAGCCTTTACTTCTACTAAAGATTCAGTAGGAACAGTCTTAGTGACCTCCAGGCTGGTCCAGGCTTCTTCCAATGTACTTGTAGGAACCTCCTTTCTTGCTGCCACAGTTTCCACACAAAGGACACCAAACTTGGCTCTCTCAAATTTTAACAAAGAAGGCATGACAATTGAAAATTAGGTGATGGGAAAGCGTCAAAACCGACAATGAATATATTTTATTAATGTTTAACTGTTTTTGCTTATATACCATTTGGGGCATACACAGAGGAAAACCCCTCCGGTTCTTGAATCAACCAATGATTTGCGTCACGTGGCCTATGACATTCAAGTCATCCAACATAGATCTTTACCTGAAAGATCACCAAAAATTCTCAACCTATGAGAATTGACCTACAATGGGCAGAAGTCACCTGACTCCATTCAACACATTGTACCAATTTGGCATGGAGCTTCCCCAGCTCCCAGCGCCAAAAACCTGTGGATTGCACATCATAAACTCAGCTATCAGTGTTCCAACTGGGAACCAGCTGATCAAACCTGAATTCCTAGGCATCCTTGCCTTTATTTAGTTATTTTTGCATTTTATGGTTTTTTGCCTTTAAAACCCATTAAACTGCTTCAAAACTTGAACCAGGCGCCACTGCGGCGCCCAGCAATTTTCCCAGGCGGCGCCTGAGAAAATTTGATAGTGGCACATCTCAAATTCATTAGGCGGCGCAGCGGCGCCTCTAACCTAATAAATTTGCCAACGCGGCACTTTTAACCCAAATTCCGGGGGTTTTCCCATGGTTAACCTTAACCAAACTTCTTGACAAAGTCAAGACCATTTTAATATAATTAAATCCTCATTAATTATATCCTGTATTTATTAATTCATCTTCCTGATTAACTAACCCATTTTGAGATGCCTAGTCTCCAAGATTGATTCAGCCAACCTTGCCTCAATTCTTTTAGTTAGCCTAACCTAACTAAACATCCATATTCTGTTCTTTTATTAAAGATAGATATCCAGTTTCTAGGAACATTTCCCTCAAGAATTCCAAACTTCCCATCTATGTGTAATAAACAGCAAAAACAGAACATCTTTATATTTTGGAGCATTTATTTGGCTAAACACTCAGCAGTGACTGTAGTACAGTCACAGAGACAGGTTTGACCCAGCCTGCCTAATTTAAGGTCAAGCAGGACTGTGTATTGAAGTACTAGAGCAACTTGTGGTCTTTCAGGACGCGGGATGGAAAGGTGGCCCCTTCCAGGTAACAACAAAATTTCTTGATGCAGTGCACAATTTCTGCTAAATCTTTGTCATGTATGGGGTGGTGTTTCTCTGAGTTGGTGAGCTTCCTGGATTTGTATGTCACGGGGAGGAAGACACCCTTGTCAGTTCTCATCCTTAGCACGCCCCCTATGGCTCTGTCAGAGGCATCAGTCTCAAGTCTGTACTGGCGGTTCTAATTGGGAAATTGTAATACAGGCACAGTTGTAAGCCTTTGCTTCAGCCTCTCAAAAGCTTGATCTCTGACAGGGGTCCAATGGAAGCACAGTTTTGTATTTTAGAGCTCAGTGAGAGGTGCAATTAGTTCTCTGCATTTGGGAATAAGCTGGTGCATGTAGGCAATCATACCCAAGAATGTACGCGCCTGGCTCATGTCAGTGGGGGGTGGTATGCTGGTGATTGCTTAATTTTGGCATGGTTGGGCTTTATCCCCTGGGCAGAGATGGTGTGCCCAAGGAATAGAAGCTCTGACCTGAGGAATTTACATTTGGAAGGCTTGGTCTTCAGCTGGTTCTTTTGAAGGGTGTCAAGGACAGCACAGTGGTGTTGGAGGTGTGTGGTTTGATCTTGAATGAAGACAATGATGTTGTCAAGGTACACAACAACACATTTCTAATAAAATCCTCAAATGCTTTGTTCATCAACATGGAAAAGGTGGAGGGAGTGTTGTTCATTTCAAAATTCATGACATAACACTCAAACAACTCATAGCATGTGTGGAAGACAGTTTTTGCCTCATCCCCTGGTGCAATGCAGACCTGGCTGTACCCTGCAGTGAGATCAATCTTACTGAAGACATTTTTACCCGCAAGTGTGTCAAACAGGTTGTCAATCAGCAGCAGGGTGTATTTGTTTTTGACAGTCACTTTGTTTAGGGCGCAGTAGTTTGTCACCAACCAAAGGGACCCATCCTTCTTGGCTACAAAGAAGACTACAGCCCCATATTACAAGAGGGAGGGGCAGATATAGCCCTTATCAAGCGCGTCCACAAGGTGTTGAAAGAGAGTCCTGTCTTTCTTTGGTGCCAGAAAATATAGGGGATGTTCTTTGGGCAGTGACCCTTGTAGTTGTACAGCATGTTGTATCTCCTGGTGAGACAGCAGTTGGTCCAGTGTTTCACTGAAAACGTCCTTATATTCTTTGATGAGTGCAGCAAGTGCTGGTGGGGGAGGAGTGGTCAAGGGAGGGGCTGCAAGTAGTTTGGTGTGGATAACTTTAGCTGAACATTAATTAAAGTCTAGTTCCCCCCTTGAAATCATATGTACCTGTCTCTGTGATTCTGACAAGCACAGTATCATGGAGTAACTTGCTCATTTTGATAGGATAGATCTGGAAACCCACCCCATTCCTGTTAAGGGTGATTACAGACATATCCCAGTCAATATAGAGACAGTTGTGCCGCAGCCAGTCAAGACCATTAATGGTATTGTGGCTGAGTCTTGCCATGATTGGCCCAGCGAGCTTGACCTGACGTTCCCCATTCTCACAAAGAAAGATACTGTCTCATGGGTAATTGCCACTATGTGGGAGTCAGCTACCCATACTGCTTTAGAATTGACTGGGCACTTGGTCTAGTTGCTGAGATTCAGCAAACAGCTGGTTGACCATAGTGTTATTAGCCCAGTTTCTACCAAAAGTTTGTGGGTGTTCCCATGGAAACGGAAGGGGTAGACCAAGTGGGTTACTTTATTTGAAGAACAGCTTGCTTGGAGAACAGGGTTGTCACTATAGACCTGGAATACATAGAGAGTTTCAACATTATGAGCATTGTAATCACAGGGGTTCTTTGCAAGGAGGGATTGAGATTATGGGTCAATTGGGGTTGCAGAACTTCTTGTATCTACAACCCCCAGGCTTTTCCCGGGTCCTCAATTTGCGCTAATTGGAGCTCCCCCTTGCAGGGACGCTTAACCCCATTTTCTTGTTGGTGGGACTGGCGGCAGACTACCTGATTGTGGGCACTGCCAGGTTCAGGACAAGACTGGGGGCACATTTTTGGATTTGAGGAAGCCCATTGAAGCTTGGTTATTGGCCTCCACAATGGCCTTGTAGCAGTTGTCAATGGAGGTACAACAGCCCACAGGAACCCACTTTCAGATATGGGGTTTAAGCCCATTGACTGTTAGAGTAAGTAGCATGGCATTCCCATTGGTGATGGCTTATGGGGTGGCAGCAAGGGCTTGCTGCCAAGCTGCAAGATATTCAGGGACAGATCTGGTCTGTTTAGTGGTCAGGAGGAGAGTTCCCACCATAATAGGTGAAAAATTTTCACTGTAGCAGGGTTTTGCGGCGTCCCTGAACAACACCCAAGTGACATCTATCTCTTGGATAGCCCAGTTGTTAAACCACATAGCAGCAGGCCCTATAAGGCACCCAGAAGCGGTGACAACTCACATAGACTCATGCACTTGACAGATTCAAAGGCGGGTCTCAATAGAATAGAGTCAAATGACAATGTCAGCTCATTTGATACCACCTACAAAAGACTCAAGCTGGAGATTTAGCATGCATTGAGAAATTTTCAATTGGGGTAGGGTGACACTTGAGTTGCGCTGCCAAGGAAGAGTAAATTATACACACTTGTGAGCACCAGCTGGTCTTGATAGATAATATATCCTTTGGGGATATCCTCCTTGGGGATTGGAAGGAAGGTCTCTTGATGGAGAGTAGCCATATGGCCTGTACTCTGTCCTTTCTTAGGGATGGGTTTTTTTAGATAGGTTGTGAACCTAATGCTGCTACCACTGTTGAAACTGAACCAATTAGAGTTCAGTATTTGATTGGGGAAGAAAACAGTCCAATAAAAAGGAAGGAATGAATAGAATAAGGCATTGCTTATTGTAGAATATTATGATTAATATACTATATGGGGAAAGCCACAAGGGGGTGGTACAGTGGCGGGTTCCATGCAAGGTTTGAAGCCAAGGAATAACTTATGCAAGGATCAGCAGGTCAAATTGGCAGCGCTCCTAATTAGGAGGAGGTGTCTGCAGTTTGATATTGTCATCAGACTGATCCACGCTGTTAGATGCATCAAGGGGCGGCTCATTGAGTGCCCCCTGTGTATTGTAAGATATGTTGGTGGGCAAGGAAGGAAACTTGGTTGCAACAATTGGTCCAGTGTATAGGAGAGTGGCCTAAACCACTTGCATCCCTTGAAAGCTTGGAAAAGATTGCCTTCCTGGGCCACAATCCAGGGCTATCTAGCCAGCAAGTGGCTGCTAGTGAGGTGATTTATTGAAAAAAACTGATACACTATGATCAGAGCTTTTCTAAGACAGTTGACCAATAGGCCTTTTATCTTAGAGTAGTTGACCTTGCTACACAATCCTTGGTGGATTCTTCTAGATACAGTAGTTTTAAAGCCATATCACTAAATAAAAAATATCAGATTTAAACCAAATGATCTCAGATTCCAACAAGATTCAAGCCAGGCAAGTGCCAGCCATCAAATGGTTTGGATATCTATGATGAACTGAAAAGATTCTTAACAAGAAGTGCATCAATGTGTAACAGAGTATGAAACTGTATTGAACATAAAAAAACACATCCCAAGCTACAAAAATTTGGTTTGGTACAATTAAAGAAAATAGATTGGGGCTGCTTTGTAATCTGCTACAGCCCTATCCAGGTTCAGTTGAGGCACCAACAGACGGGCTTGTTGGAAATTGTGTCATTAATACTATTTCAATATTGCCTTTGAATAATGATATGTGCAAAGATTTGGTTGATTTTTCTTTTGACTTTAGAATTTCCTTGCCTTCCATAAATGGGTTGACATCAATACCCACCCATTCCAGAATACCATACATGCCCTCAACTGATCCTGGTATGATTTCAACTAAACATGACCCCCTCTGCCACTCTGTCTACTTATTGAGTGAGCAATGACCCTTGTCTACTATTTAAGTAGAATCATTTCTCCTAATAAAGACAAGTTTATCCACATTTGCATTGGCTTTTGTATTCTTCAAGCTTTTTCCTTTCCTTTTTGCCAAAAGGAATTCCTCTTCTTGCATTCCAGGAGATTAAGGTATGTGCCCTTAATTCTGCCCTAAAGGCTAACCCAAGGCTAGCTTTGAACCTCAAATTGTTTGTTATAAAGATATCCCACTGTGTCCTCCTGGATGTTGCCCCCAGGAGCCAAACACAACAAAATGGTGCTCACTACAGGGGCTACAATCCCCTTGGTTACTCTGTTCCCCCGCGCTTTCTCTGTTCCTTATCCCTTTGTCTCTGAAGTACCCAAACCACCCAAAGTCTCTAGTACTCTTCTTGAGGAAGATATCCCCAATTCCCTCACTAAGCTAATGATAACAGTGTTATCTCCTTGGCCTGTGTGGGCCCCTCTTTCAGCTTTCTCTTGCAATTATGATCCAGCTTGCTCTGTCACACGCTCCCTCCTTCACACAGGCACAGTGGCAATGCATATCATTCTTGGCCTTTGCCCCAGGATATCCTCTGAGGATCTGTACTCCTTCCTACTGGATTTTGGCCTCCCCCTGCTCTTATGAAGTCCATGGAAACTATTGGTGTGCTGGTCAATCAATTTATTCAGCCTGGCTTATTTCACCACCATTTGGTGTTAGGGTTGCATAACCAACTCCTGTCTGCTGTGGCCACTGCTGTCTCCAATAATTACATTCAGAAAATGGCTTACCAGGAATAGATCATAGCCTCTTTGCCTGTATTTCCTATAACCAACGTGACTTGTTGGCTTCACAGAAGTATCTGAAGTCACCATTTAACTTGCTTTGCTCCTTGCTCCCATGGTACATTTGGGATCAACTATGTGAGCTAGGCAACCATCAAGCTATGTGGTAAGGACAGATCAAAACTACTCTCTTGAAATATTGACAAGATTTTGAGACCTTGGTTGACAAACTCAATAAATTCTAGGAACATATTAATTATCAACTCAAGTTGGTTAGAGCCCACATTGATAATTGGGGCCATCAACTACACCAGCAATACAGCTTGGATAAAGCCGCTCTAGGAAATACTCTGTTCCAGGTTTGGAGCTACATTGATGACAGAGCAGCCTCAATCAAAGTGACTCCACCTACTCCTTCTACTTAATTTCCATCTGCCTTTAAGTCTAAGGTCTAGGAAGCCATAACTGAGCTCAAAAACACTACTCAACGCCAGGCCTCTACTTCCAACCCTCCTCCAGTAGAACCTACACCTGACCCCTGCATTGCCAATTTGACAGATCAAGTAGCTACGTTGCACAGTGAGATCAAGTATTTATGCCAACACCTCTCTGACCAGGACAGTTTGTCCTCTGATTTTTATGGCAAAGGAGAGGCAGAGGTCACTGATGTCTCTGCCTATACAGACCGCAGATGCTGTCCTGGTTTGAAAGTATAACCCTGTGTCAATTGTCCCCTTGCTTTAGACCACTTGGCAGTGGTAAACAATGACGTTGCAGACAGACAGGACGTATTGAAAAGAAAAGTGCAAACCCTTACCTGCTTAACAAAGGCCATGAATGAACAGGTTGCTCCTTTGACTTCTCAGGCTACCATTTGGCCACCTGTGTCAATAAGATTTTGGGTACCTTGGCTTTTCAAAAGATACAGGTCAATGAGATTGGGACTATAGCAATAAACTCAAGGAATATTGGAGGCCAGAATAGTTTTAATATGGACACTTTGGAAGAAAGCCTTTGTCTCATATGAGCAAGACAATCTTCCAATGAGTCTGAGTTTGAAGGAAACCCTCATATCAATGTTCTTAATCAGGGTGAAAATAGTCAATCTACATCTTTTTTTATTATCCCAACTACAAATCCATGTTCAAGCAGATCTTTGAATCCAACACCTCCACTATTGCTACTTTTTTAACAATCTATGAAACAGCCATGTGGAGGGCTACTGATGATCTTAAAAAGGAACACATTCTTACCTGCCTACATCCTATCTGTCAGGAGGTTGTGGCTCCTGAACTCCCATACATTGTTACTTGGGAAGACATGAAGCAAATCCTCATTGAGGAGTTTGGAGGTGACCTCATCCTAGAGGTTAAGAATAATGCCTTCATGCATATTGCCTTCAAACCTAAGGAAACTTTGGCTGAGTTTGGTGACTGCTTTTACATTGAAGGTCAGCAACTCATTACCAGTTGCCAATTGACTCCCTGGGAAGCATATATAACATGCTCTTAATGTGTTGAAAGTGAATCAGCTCTTATTTTTGGCTTTAAGGCACATAAAGCGTCTCCCACGTCTATGAAGAGCATCAAGAACCTCCTACAAGACATGTACCTGACTCATGGTGGGACCAAGGTTTGAAAAAGTAAGGCCAACAACTCTGGCACTACCTTGTGTACCCCCGCGTCATGACGCTTGGCTCCAATGGGCAACCCAAACAACAAGGTTGTCATAATTTTGGCCAGATAGGATACCACTTGCGGTCCTGCACTAACCCGCGTATAGAAGGATATGACCCTAAGGAACAGGAGGGAAAGGATATTTTAGCTTAGAGGCGGAGACGCTCTCTGCTGACCAATCTCCCCTGTCAACTCCTTATTTTCCCTCTGACAAGAAATCACCCCCTTCATCTAGCCCTACCATCCTCCATCTATTCCGCAATCTCTTGAGCAATTCTGAGCCTGAAGATTCTGACTATGATTAATCAGATGGTTATGTTTACTCTGTGCTGGCTGTCCCTGAGACTGTGTCTGTTCCATATAAACTTTGTTCAGTGAAGACCACTACTACAACTTGCCCATCTCATTCTATGCTAAGGCTATGGTTGCTTGTTCTTATCTATATCAGGCTCATTGGGACCCTGTCTTATTATCTCCTTTGAAGAAGCTTCTGAGTTAGCTGAGACTATCTTCCAAAATGTTACTGTGTCCCTGCCTTTGCAAACTGTATTTTCAGGATACCAAGAGTACTGTGGAGCTCCAGTAGGTGAGGGAGGAGTTGACGCAGATACTGGCATGGCCCACCAGATGATGGGACCTAACTTTAAAAGGTAAGAAAGGGACTTCCCAGCCACAGACCAAGGTCCAGCTGCTGGCAAGGCAGAGTCAATCAATCCGGTGAGCGCCAGGTAAAGCACTCCCAGGAATTGACTACTCTGGCCAATGGCATCAGAAGTTGGTGGGGTTTAGATGGTTGGTTTGAGTGATGGGGGTGGTTCCATGGAGACCAGGTAGGCAGCAGAATTTTTGTACTTCCTATTGAAGATCAAAGGGTAGATGGTTATTGCTTTGCCATAACAGAAAATTTGGTAGGGTTCCTTGGGTGTGTCTGGGCGGGTGTACCACTGCAATTCTTCCAAGGTCCAGGGTTTGTGATCAGGATTTAGGGGACACTCAGTGAAATGCACAGGGCCAAATGGAGTGTTGGGCGGATGGTAGTAGTCAAAGGCTTTGGTTTTGTCAACTGGAGTCTGGTTATCTGTCCTGGAGAATGGGTGCTGTTGCTTGGGTGTATGCAAATGGAAGAGTATCAAAAATATGTATGGAAACAGATTGGTGAACCAAAGGTTCATAACATCTTTATTTGGTAAGGATGACAATACAGAACTTTTTCAGGTGCTTCTGATTTATATACTTACTCACCTGCATGTGCCCTGGGGCACTCTTCTGGTGCTATCTGTGTTTCAAGGCTTGACATCTCAGGATCTGCTGTTTGGTTGGCTGCTATATGGTCATTTTTGGGGTTTTCATGAACAATTGTTTGGCTTTTTTGGTGGTCCATCTTGGCTTGGCTGGCCATTGGTTCTGGAAGTTTTGGCTTATGGGGTTATGGGGGTTTCCCCAATTTGATCACCATTTTTGGACTGGTTTGACAGGGTTTCCTGAGGCCAAGGAACTTGATTAAAAAAGGGGTCCTCAATTGGAGACCCCAAATCACTTAATGGAGGGTGGGCTTGAACTGGGTTTAATGGGCAGCTAAAATTAGCCTGCCCAGGCCCAGCCAAACCCACCAAGGCTTGGGCATAGCTTTTGGGGCCCAGAACAACCCCTGCAGCTATCACCAGGGCAGGAATGGTTCTAGCACCTGGATTTGCTTTAAAAAGCAAAAATTCAGGAGCAGGCAAATCTCCCCCGCCCACTAACCCTGCCTGGTGGCTAGGAGCAGGTTTGATTTCCGCCCAGGGCATTGAAAATGTTACTTTTTTAACATGTATACAAGAAAATTCCTGCCTTGAAATGCATATTTGTAAAATGGGGAAAAGAACTGGAAGCCACACAAGATGTCCTGGCTGTCTTACCTCCTTTTGGAAAGGATACCACCTGTTTAGAAGTATCCATTCAGAAGGCTAATATTAAGGCTATCTTGGACACAGGTTCTCCTTCCAACATTGTATCATCCAAGTTGATGAAGAAACTGAAGTTAGCTCCTGATCTCAACTATACTCAGTCTTATGGAACTGCTGGTATGGCTCAGACTTGGACTATTGGCGCCTACTCTGCTCTGTCAATGAGTTTTGGGAACCTCCTTATTGCATCCCTGTTGATGTTTTGGGAAAAAAGCTACAACCTCTTGGTAGGTACCCAATTTCTTAGAGATTACAATGAAATTTTCGATTTTTGAGATGGATATCTGTCTCTCCTAGGATATGAGGCCCTAATAAGCTTTGAAAAACCTCCAGACAATCCTGGCAAGAGGCTTAAGACATGTGTCCTTAAGTACCCCACAGACATCTTCTCACTTAAGTATAGGATACACTCCTCTAACATGCATTCCCTTCCTCCTTCCTGTCCTGTGGAGAAAGTTATCTCTTTGCTTGCTCCTGCTGCTGTCACTATTCTGCCTGGGTTTCAAGTGATCATTGATTATCAGATATCCTATGAGTTTCCTGAGAAATCTTTCTTAGGGATTTACTCTCCTAAATCCCTAAGTTGCAAAGAACCTTGGCTCTGCCCTGGGATCTTGGACCAAACTTATAAGGAACTGGTTCAACTACTGCTAGCTAACCTGACTATTTCACCCATGCAGATTTCTAGAGGTTAAGTTGTGGGACATGGCTGCATCTTAGGAGCAAAAAATGTGGCTTCTCTCTATCCTTTTGGAATTTTCAGCAACTTCAACTTACAAGAAAAAAGACCCCCAAGTGCTCTTCCTATTTACTTCTGTTAATTTCCCTCAGCTGTTGTCTATTCAACAAAAGGATGTACTAGAACTCCTTGACCAGTTTAAAGACATCTTTGCCTCTGGGACCAATGACTATGGCCTAGCAAAAGGGGTTATTCACCAAATCAATACAGGAGATGCTCCGCCTTTTTGCACTAAGCCCTATTTCTGCAGTAGAGTGGAGGATGCTCAGGTTGCCAAAGAGCTAAAACAAATCCTAGATGCTGGACTCTTAGCTCCATCCCAGAGCCCTTGGGCCTCCCTCTTGCTGATCCTTAAGAAAAAGGATGGATTCCATCAAATTGTGATGGACTATTGCTGCTTGTATTCTTTTACAAAAAAGAATTCTTAACCGCTGTTGTGAATGCCAATATTCACAGTTTATTGATTTTTCTTTTTTGGGTTATTTTGAGGACAAATACCCTTCTTTTTCCCTTGCTTCTTGAAATGAGTCTTTTTTCAAAATGAAAAATTCAACTGTTTTGTTTCCTGATTCTGCGCAACTCACTTGCCCCACTCATGATTGTGGTGAGTGATCCTACTGTCCTAGTATTGTTTTGTGATATTGCTAAACAATATAAATTCCAATTAATTATTCCCAATAAAATTTAAGTTCTATTCAAATTTCTGTCTTTTTTTCAAGTACTTTGACGCCTCTCTCTAGCCACAACTGGTAGAGACTTATCATTCAGGACCACAATGTAATCACATCACCTTTCCTTCTAACTAACCAAGTCTTAGTATGAATCCAATCCTAAGGTTAGGATTTCCTGCTTTGTTTCTGTGCTGCTCCTCAGAACACAACAAAAATGGTGCTCACTACAGGGGCTGTAATCCCCTTGGTTATCTCTTTACCACTACGTTTTTGGGCCCATCTCCTCCTCCAATACAGGAGCTGCCTTTTCCTGAAATTACCTGTCCTCCTATTGAAGAGGATATCTTGTACCCTCCTATTTTCCCCACTGTCTTGAACCTAGGAAATATTCCCTGTCTAGTAGCTTACCCCATGGGTACACCCAACTTGGAGCAAGTCATGGCAATAGCCCTTGGAATAGCCCGTGATAGAGCCATCCTCTGCCTTCAATTACAGTTTAATTGAGAAGAATACTACAAGTTAATTGCTGCTCTGCAGTTCCTGCTACATCTCCTCTCAGTGGCTGGCTCCGCTGAGCATCTATTCTTGTCCTTTGTCCAACCTGCTTTGGCCCACCACCAGATGGTGCTAGGGCTCCATTTCCATGAAATCTTGTCCCTTCAAGCCTCCATAACCAATCATTGGGACCAGTTTGCTTCTTACCAACAGTGGGTTCACAGCCTGTTCTCTTTGGTATCTGATAAACAGCGCAACCCCATTACCTCTCAGGCTTGCTTGTTTGCTTCCATAGAGCAAATGTGCCAGTCCATCCATGAGTATATCAGGGAACGTCTACATGAATTTCACCAGTTACAACAGCCTTGGAGAACTCAAGCAGACTCTATCATTAATGCTTATCTCTCTGATTTGAAACAACTTGTGGAACAGTTTAATGTGTTTAGCCCCTACACTTTTGATCAATTGCACAAGGTAGCAGAGCTTGCTGCTAGAGGTCTCCACAATCTTCAAGAGGAGTTTGATCAAGAGAGAGCAACCATGGCTGTCTCCATTTCCAAGCTTCAAGCCCAAGTGAACAAATTGTCTGCGTCTAAACTGGATGTAACTCCTTCTCCTTTGTCTGATGACAAAATTGATAGAGAACATAAATTATGAGACGCCATTTGAGAGCTATGTGCAACCACTTGTAGTCAGGGACGCCTTGCAGACCCTCTGCATCCAGATCCTCAAGTTCTTGCCTTGACAGCACAAGTTTCCACCCTGCAACAAGAAATTGTGGTTCTTTGCAATACTGTGGCAACTATCACTAGTTCAGTTGGGCTCACTGACAAAGATGGCTGCTTCCCTGGATTGCCCAGTGTTGTGTTTGGCTCCTGGGGACAACATCCAGGAGGAAACAGTGGGAAATCTTTATAAAAAAAGATTTGAGGTTCAAAGCTAGCCTTGGGTTAGTCTTCAGGGCAAAATTAAGGGCACATACCTTAATTTCCTGGAATACAAGAAATGAAAGTCCTTTTGGCAAAAATGAAAGGAAAAAGCTTGAAGAATACAAAAGCCAATGCAAATGTGGATAAACTTGTCTTTATTAGGAGAAATGATTCTACTCAAATAGTAGACACGGGTCACTAATCATTCATTAGGTAGACAGAGTGGCAGAAGGGGTCACGTTGGGATGAGGTCATACCAGGATCAGTCAAGGACAGGTACAGTATTCTGGAATGGGTGGATATTGATGTCAAGCCATTTATGGAAGGCAAGGAATTTCCAAAGTCAAAAAAAATCAACCAAATCTTTGCACATATCATTATTCAAAGGCCAGATCAAAATAGCATTAATGGCGCAATTTACAACATCTCCCCCCTCAAGATTGGACACAGGGAGTTGATATTTGCAGAGAAATTTAGAGTTTACCCTGGCAAAAGGGCTGCCAGAGGACAGTAACTTTACAGTATACTTGACACCCTTCTTGTAGGTGACTTCACAAGGTACAACCCAAAGGGAGTCTAACTTATGAGCACAACATCCAGCACAATTCTGATAATAGAGGACCAGGTCACCCACTTGGTGTCAGGAAGGGGGCTCTGAAAGCATTAGAGGGCGAGAGTTCCAGGGTTTTGACCTTGTAAGCAGTAGAGTAGGCGGTAGCTTGGATGCCAATGATATGATTAGTCAAGTCTTTGACATGAGCTTCAGGATTAGCAGAGGCGTCAACCTTGATCAACGGGGGTCCCAAGATTGAGGGGGTAGTGGCTTCTTGTCTGTACAACATGGCAAAGGGGGACTGTCCAGTTACTCAATGTCTTCTTAGTCTATATTCAAAGAGGGCAGTAGGGAGGAACATATCCCAATTGGCGGCATCAGAGAGGGTAAGCTTCCTCATGATAGACACAAGGGTGGAATTAGCTCATTCCACAGTCCTGTTTGTTGATGGGTTATAAGGTGCAGAGAAGGGTTGATGAGTACCCATGGCTTCTAAAATGGATGTTATGAGGCGAGCATTAAAGTTGGTCCCATTTTCAGAAAGCAGGACTTGAGGGCAACCATGACAGTAGAAGATATTGTGTAACAAGAAATTAGCCATGGTCTTGGCAGCTATATCATTGGTTTCTCTGGCTTCAACCCATTTACTAAAATAATCTACAGCTACCAAGATGAATTGACACCCAGACCTAGAACAAGGGAGAGGCCCAACAGCATTGATACTCACAGTTTAAAAGGCATGCTTAGGGAGGATGAGTTTGAACTGATGTTGTGAAGGTTGGGGTTGTTAGACCTGACAAGAATGACAGGAGGCAAGGACATCAGGGATTAGGAGGCGCATATTATCCTAATAAAAGTTCTTGCACAACCAGTCATGAGTCTTTGCTATGCCTCCATGTCCAGTGTCATGTGTGCTTGAAGGATGATGGCCACCCTCATGCCGGGACAGACGTAGGTTAGATAAGTGTTGTTGACTCTCTTGAAGAGTTGTTTAACTTGAATCACAGTATCCTTTGATAGGGCTTTCAGTGCCAAATAAATGTCTTCTGGCTCAGTAGTCCAGGAGTCAGGTTACCTAATCAGCTTGTATAGGCAATCAACATCAGCAGGATGGATAGCTAGTATAGGCATCCTCAACAACCCATCAGCATTCTGGTGTTGCGCACCAGGATGGTGTAATACAGTGAAATTGTATCCTTGCAGGTGTAAGGCCCAATGGGCTAGTTGACCTTTGCGCTCCTTTAATTGCTGCAGCCACTTAAGGGAAAAATAGTCTGTAACTACTGTGAAATGAGTCCCGTAAATTTAGTGCCAGAACTGTTTCACTGCATTCAGAACAGCTAGGCATTCTTTTTCAGTGACGCTATAGTTCTTCTTGTGTTTGTTGAGGACTTGTGAAGAATAGGCCACAGGTTGGTTGACGCCTCCATTGTCAAGCTGGGCTAGGATGGCACTCACAGATACTCCACTAGCATCAGTGTAAAAGATGAACCCCTTATAATAATCAGGGTAGACTAGGATGTGAGCCTCCTTGAGTTTGGTTTTAAGCGCTTCAAAGGACTGATGTTGGCTGTCAGTCCACTCAAAGGGTACTTTGCAAAGGAGTTGGACAAGGGGTTTGCTTAGTTCAGCAAAATCAGGGAAAATTGTCAGTAGTACCCCATCATACCAAGGAAGACTTGGACCTCTTGTAGGTTGGTGGGGGGGTTGCATCTTGAAAATGGCTTCTACCTTATTATTCATGGGGTGTATTCCTGTTTGAGTGACTTCATGGCCCAAGAATTCAAGATGTTCCTTGAAGAAGAGGCACTTAGAGGGTTTGAGTTTTAAGCCTGCCTTCCAAATTTTGATGAAGACAGCTTTGAAATGGTTCAAATAGTTGGTAAAGAATGAGCTGAACACAGTAATATTGTTAAGGTATACAAGGACGCAGAAGAGTTTCAGATCTTGTAGGATGGAGTCCATAGCCTGTTGAAACGTAGCCAGGGCGTTGCAGAGTCCTTGGGGTGTTTGAGTGGGTTTATAAAGGCCTTCTGAAGTGATAAGTGCAGTCTTTTTTCTATCTTCAGGAGACAAGTCAACCTGCCAGTATCCTGATGCTATATCCATAGCAAGAAAAACTTCAATCCCCCTAATTGTCCAAGAGCATCATCAATTCTAGGCAGAGTATAGAGTCCTTTTTGGTGAGCAAGTTTAGGTGGCGGTAATCCATCACAATGTGGTGGCCTCCATCCTTTTTTAGGATCAACAATGAGGAGGCCCGAGGGCTCTGAGAGGGAGCTAGTAGTCCAGAGTCTAAGAGCTGCTTAAGTTTCTTAGAGACCTGAGCATCTTCTACCCTGCTGCAGCGGTAAGGTTTGACATGTAAGGGTGGGGCATCATTTGTATCTATCAGGTGGATAACCCACTTTTCTAGTCCATAGTTGGTGGATCCAGAGGCAAAGATATCCTTAAACTGATCTAGTAGTTTCAGAACAACTTTTTGTTGAATGGATGGCAGTTGTGGGAAGTCTGCAGCAGTGAACAAGGAGAGAACCTGAGGGTCTTCTTCTGGCAAGTTGAAATTACTAAACATTCCAAAGGGGTAGAGGGACGCCACTTGCTCTGAACTTAATATGCAACCATGCCCAACAACCTGGCTCTTGGTCACCTGCATTGGCAGGGCAGTCAGGTTAGCCAACAACAGCTGCATAGGCTCCTTATAAGCCTGCCCAAAATCCCAGGGCATAACCAAGGCTCTTTACAGCTTAAGTAATCAGGTGAATATAGCTCCAGAAAGGATTTTTCAGGAAGTTTGTAGGATATCTGGGAGTCTATAATCACTTGAGAGCCAGGCGGGATGGTGACAGCTGCAGGGGCATGAAGAGGCACACATTCTTCTACAAGACAGGAAGGAGGGGGGAAAACATATTGGAAGAATGAGTCCTGTACTTGAGTGAGAAGATTTCCGTGGGGTATTTGAGCACACAATTCTTAAGGCGTTTACCTGGGAGACGTGGGGGTTCTTCAAAGATTAGAGGGATATCACACCCTAAGAGCAATAGATACTCATCTTGAAGGTTCAAAATCCCATTGTACTCTTGAAGGAATTGTGTATCAACCAGGATATGGTAGCTTTTGTTTTCTAGGACAACAGCAGGGGACACAATAAGAAGCTTCCCAAACCTCATTGGCAGCGCAGAATAGGCACCAATGGCTTGGGTTTGGGCCATGCCAGCTATACCATATGACTGAGTGTAGTTGAGGTCAGGAGCCAGCTTAAGCTTCTTCATTAGTTTGGACAATACCTCATTGACTGGAGATCTCATGTCCAAGATAGCTTTGATTTATACCTTTTGGATAGATACTTCTACACAGGTAGTATCTTTCCCAAAGGGGGGCAAGACTGTCAACACATCTTGCGCTGCCTCTAGCTCCTATTTGCATTTAGCTAGCATGCACTGTAATGCAGGAATTTCCTTATACACAGTCTCTAAGGGGAGTGATACATTCACATTCTGAAAGAGAGCTTCTGCTAGCTCAGCAGACTCTTCAGAGGAATCTACTAAGACAGGGGGACAATGGGCTTGTGCTAAGTAAGGACGAGCCACTGTGGCCTTAGCTTCACTCAAAGATGGGCGAGTTATAGTTGAGGTCTTTCCTGAACGCAGCTTGTAAGGGACAGAAACTGTCTCCAGGACAGCCAGAAAAGAGTAGCCATAACCATCAGACTCATTGCATTCAGAATCTTTAGGTTCAGAATCACTGGAAAGGTTGTGGAACAAGTGAAGGATAGTTGGGCCAGACGAGGGGAAAGAGTCCTTATCAGAAGGGGGATCAGGAGGAGACGGGGGAGATTGGTCTTCAGAGAGTGTCTCTGCCTCTAAGCTGACCTCTCTTTTCCTGTCTGCTCTTTGGGTTGCAACCCTCTACCCAATGGTTGGTGCAGGTACGTGAGTGGTGTTCTATTTGACCACATTTATGACATCCTTGTCTCTTAGACTGCCCACTTGAGCCTAGGGTAATAATGCACGGAGTACAGGTGGTGGTTCCTGCATTGTTGGCCTTATTTTTTTGCACCATGATACCCCCATGAGTCAAGTGAATGTCTTGCAAGAGGGTCTTGATACTCTTCATTGAATCAAAGAAAACTTTGTGGGTCTTAAAGTGCAGACATAGGAGTTGGTTCACCTTTAAAGCCTTTGAATATGCAGTGTAAGCTTCCCAGGGAGTTAACTGACAACTGGTGATTAATTGTTGCCCTTCAATGTAGGAACAATCAGCAAATTCAGCCAGGGTCCCCTTGGGCTTAAAGTTGATGTGCATAAATGCATCTTTATTGGCCTCCAAGCTGAGATCCTCTCAGAATTCCTCAATCAAAAGGTGTTTTATGTCCGCCCAAGTGACAATAGAAGGGAGTTGAGGGACAACAACTTCTTGACACGTGGGATGTAGACAGGTAAGAATATGCTATTTCTTAAGTTTGTTGGTGGCCCTACACATTGCAGTCTTTTAAATTGTCAGGAAGGCAGCAATGGTAGAGGTTTTAGGGTCAAATATCTGCTTTAATGAAGGCTTATAATTGGGGTCAATGGACAATGAGGTAGATTGCTGTTGTCACCTGGGTTGAGGAAATTAATGGGGGGATTGCCTTCAAACTCAGATTCAGCATCAGGTTGTCCAGCCCAGAGGAGTCAAAGGCTCTCCTCTAGGGTATCCAAGGTAGAGCTGTTTTGCCCACTGATGTCCCTAGAGGTAGCAGCAGCAGCTCTAAATTCATTGATCTTAATCTGTTGCACCAAAAGTGTGCCAACAATCCCATTGAGGCAAGTGGTCAGGGAAGTGGCCTGAGCAACCAAAGGGATCACCTGTCCATTCATTGTCTTGGTCAAGCAAGAGGGGTTTTTTACCTCTCTTTCCAGTGTGTCCTGCCTATCAGCAACATTGTTTGTTACTTCTGCTAGCTGATCCAGGACAAGGGAGCAGTTGACCTGGGGTTGGCCTTCCAAGCCAGGGAAACAACCATATTGCCATGATCATGAGTACTAGTGACCTCAGCTTCCCCTTCAACTTCAGACTTGGAGGACAAATCATCAGAATTAGAGAGGCGTTGTCTCAAGTACTCAATTTCTCCTCATAAGGTAGCTACTTGGTTGGTGAGCAAGGCAATGTGAGTGTCAGGCATAGGATCTACTGGAGGAGGGTTTGGCATAGAATATTGACGTCAATTAGTAGCTTTGAGCTTATCTATGGCTTCCCATACCTTGGCTTCAAAGTCAGACAGGACCTCAACAGGAGGAGCAGGAGGTGTCCCCTCAATAGACGCTACTCTATCATCCACATAGTTTTGTACTTGATACAGAGTGTTGCCTTGTGCAGCCTTATCCAGTTCATATTAGTGTTGCAGGTGGCGGCCCCAAGTATTGACATGTATCCCAATCAACTAAAGCTGGGAATTAATATGCTCCCAAAATTTGTTGGGTTTGGTAACTAGAGTCTCAAAATCCTGACAATGCTTTAGAAGAGAGGCCTCAATTTGACCACGCCATGTTGCTTGATGCTCATCCAATTTGCAAAGTTGATCCTTGATATACCCAGGGAGCAAGGAGCAAAGGGAATTCAGTGATGAGGTTAGATATTTCTGGGAGGCCAGTAAGTCATGCTGTTTATCCAAAATACACACAAAGAGGCTATAGGTCCATTCTTGATATGCCATTTTTGAGCATGGTTGTTTGAGACAGTGGTAGCTACAGCATTTGGAAGCTGGTTCTGTGATCCTAATGTAAGTTGATGGTGAACTAGGGCGGGTTGGATAAGCTGTTTGACTAATATGCCAATAGTATCCATAGACTCCATCAGCGCAGGGGGGAGACCAAAGTCCAAGAGGAAGGAGTATAGGTCTTCAGAAGTGTACCTGGGACGGAAACCCAGGGATAGTGTACATTGCCACAGTGCCAGAGTGGAGGAGGGAGCGGGCAGCAGCACAAGTTTGATCATAATTGCAAGAGAAAGCTGGAAGGGAGCCCATGCAGGCCCAGGAGACAGCACCAGTACCATGGGAGTTGAGGGGGCATTGGTGATGTCTTCTTCTTTAAGGACTAGAGAATTTAGGTTTTTTGGGTACTTCAGAAGCAAAGGGATAAGGACCAGAGAATGTGTGTGGGAACAGGGTAACCAAGGGGCTTGCAACCCCTTCAGTGAGCATCATTTTGTTGTGTTTGGCTCCTGGGGACAACATCCAGGAGGACACAGAGGGAAATATTTATAACAAAAGATTTGCGGTTCAAAGCTAGCCTTGGGTTAGCCTTCAGGGCAAAATTAAGGGCACATACCTTAATTTACTGGAATACAAGAAGTTAAATTCCTTTTGGAAAAAAGGACAGGAAAAAGCTTGAAGAATACAAAAGCCAATGCAAATGTGGATAAACTTGTCTTTATTAGGAGAAATGATTCTACTTAAATAGTAGACAAGGGTCACTAATCACTCATTAGGTAGACAGAGTGGCAGAAGGGGTCATGTTGGGATGAGGTCATACCAGGATCAGTCAAGGACAGGTACAATATTCCGGAATGGGTGGATATTAAACCAGATCCATTTGCAGAAGGAGAGGAATTCCCAAAATCAAAATCAGAACTGATCAATTTTTGCACATATCATTATTTGAAGGCCATATCAAAATAGCATTAATGGCGCAATTTCTGACACCCAGGAACTCTCAAATCCAGTGTGCTAGGGATTTTATTCCCTAGCCAATGAATTAGATTATCTGAAGCAATATCACCTCATACTTGAAAAGGATTTTCAAGAGATGAGTGAGTTAATCAACTCTATAAATGACAGGTTCTCACCTGTCTCTAAGTGGGACCTTCTCTGACCTCTTGTTTGGCTGAGCTTTCAACTGTGGTGACTACTCATGGTCAAAAGTTAAATGTTACCAAACAAAAGACTGATCAGGCTAACAACTTGGGGCCTGCACCTCTGAGACTTTGACCACTCTTGAAGAAATTGTCTGCCAGCTGTGGGAACAACAACCCTCTTTGGAATCCAAAGCTGAGATCTCCCTGCATATAATTGTGCTAGATAGTACTAATGGTGGCCCTATTCCCTAAGTTCACTTCAAACCTACCTTCAAACAAGTCTTTGACCCTATAACGTCCACCATTGCGGCATATCTGATCATCTACAAAACAACAATGCAAAGAGCCTCTGATGAGGTTAAGAAGGAGCACATTTTAACTTGATTGGGCCCAACCTGCCAGGAGGTGGTAATGCCAGAACTGCTATTCATTGAGACTTAGGAAGAGATAAAAAAGCTTCTGATCAAAGAGTTTGGTGGAAACCTTAGTTTGGAAGTTAAAAAGGATGCTTTTATGCACATTGCCTTCAAACTCAAAGAGACTTTGGCCAGGTTTGCAGACAGGTTCTATATGAAAGTACAGCAATTGATTACTAGTAGCAGCTGACAGAGCACAAATCTTACATGGCTTGTGCTTAATCCCTCAAGGTTAATCAGCTTCTGTGTCTCCACTCTAAGGCTCATAAAGCCATGCTTTCCTCTATGAAGAGCATAAATACACTGTTGCAGGATATGTGCCTTACCCATTCTGGAGCGGTTGTGCATGAGAATTGTGCCACCTCTAACTCTGGTTTGTCTTCCTGTGGCCCTTGTATCCTCAATATGAACTCCCAGAATCCTCCTAGATGCCAAGGTTGCCATAACTGTGGACAGATAGGTCATCACTCTTGAGTCTTTACCAAGCCTTGGGTTAAAGGTGCTGATCCCAAGGACCAGGAGGGAAAAGAACAGTCAACCTAGAGGCAGAGACGCTCTTGGTTGACAATCCTTCCCTGTCTCCTCCAATTCCCCTGTCTGCAACAGACTCTGAGCACGCCAACTCTGAGGCTTCTCTCATTCTGCTATTATTATATGATATTTCTGATGATTCAGACATTGACAATTCCAACGCCTATGGATACTCAGTTATAGCAGTTCCCAAAACCATTTTATTCCCTTACAAACTACGCTCTGGAAAACTACAACAGCTACTAAGCCTCTGCCAAAAGCCAAGGAGGTTTTCTCTCATCCATATCTTACACAAGCTAATAGGTCTCCTGTGCTTGTGGAATTTTCTGAAGAAGCGGCTGAAGTAGCTGATGCTGTTTTAAAGAGTGTTTTGGTCTCTCTTTCTCTTAAGACTATCTACAAGGAGTTTCCAAGTTTGAGATATATAATTGAAAAGTGGTACAATAAACTAGCTAAATACCAGGATATCCTTTCTTCCTTTCTGTCTTTTGGTTTTGAAACTATGCAAGTAGAGACATCCATTCAAAAAAGTGAAGATCAAGGCCGTTTTTGGACACTGGTTCTCCAGTCAATGTTGTATCATCTAAGCTTGTAAAGAAGCTTAAACTTGCCCCTGACCTTAATTATCATCAGTCCTATGGTACTGCTATGCTGTTCATGACTTGTGCTATAGGAGCCTATTCTTCTCTCCTTATGTGGTTTGATAAACTTCTCTTGGCCACACCTGCTATAGTTTTGGAGAACAAGAGTTATGATCTTTTAGTTGGCACCCAGTCCCTTAGGGAGTACAATGGGATTATTGACTTAAAAGATGGCTACCTCTCTATCTTAGGTGTGAAGTCCCTTTAATCTTTGAGGAGCCTGCCAAAGCTCCTGGAAAACGCCTCAAGATGTGTGCTCTTGAGTACCCTACTGGTGTCTTTACTTTGAAGTACCATACCCATTTGTCTAACATGAAGTGCCCCTCTATGGCCTGCCTTGCGTCTAAAGAGATTCCACTCCTGACCACTTCTGCTGTAACCATCCCCCTGGCATTTAAGCCATCCTGGACTCTCAGATATTGTACAAGTTGCCTGAAATCACATTCCTAGAGCTTTACTCCCCTCACTTACTAGGCTTCCACAAACTCTAACTCTGCCCTGGGATCTTGTATGTCTCTCACAAAGATCCTGTCCAGTTGTTGGTAGCCAACTTAACCGCTCTCCTCATAAATGTGTCTAGAGGCCATTTTGTTGGCTATGGTAAGTTACTAAATGCTCCTGATGTGCTATCATTACATCACTTTGGTACCTTCCAGGACTTCAACTTACCTGAAGACAAACCCCAGGTCCTATCTCTGTTTACTGCTCAAGACTTCCTGTAACTGTCCCTGGTCCAACAGAAAGAGGTGCTTGACCTACTGGATCAGTTTTCATTTATCTTTTCTAAAGATAGCACTTATTATGGTCTAGCTAAAGGATTTATCCATCAGTTTGATACTGGAGATGCCCCCTCTTCTGCACTAAACCATATTGCTGCAGTTGTGTGGAGGACACCCAGATGTCTAAAGAGCTCAAACAACTTTTAGACGCTGGGCTACTGGCCCCTTCCCAAAGTCCTTGGGCTTCACCCCTACTCATCCTAAAGAAGAAGGATGGGGGTCATTGTACTGTGATGGACTACCAACAATTGAACTCTTTAACCAAGAAGAACTCTTGCTCCTTTATAGCATAGATGATGCCCTTCTGCCATCTTGGGGGGTCTAAGTTCTTCTCTGCTATTGATCTGGCATCAGGATACTGGCAAGTTGACCTTTTGCCCAAGGACCGCCAAAAGGCTGTGCTCATTACCTCTGAAGGGCTGTTTGAGCCTACCTGCATGCAGCAGGGACTCTACAATGCCCTGGTCACCTTCCAAAGGGACATGGACTCCATTCTCTGTGACTTAAAGCTCTCTTGTGTCCTGTTGTACTTGGATGATATAATTGTCTTCAGTGCAACCTTTACTGATCATCTGGCCCACCTAAAGGAAGTGTTTGTAAAGATTTAAAAGTCCGGCCTCAAATTAAAACCATCTAAATGTGCTTTCTTCAAAAAACGTCTTGATTTCTTAGGTCATGAGGTAACTTAAAGAGGGATCCAACATATGATCAAGAAAGTTGAGGCTATCAAAAAAATGCTTCCTCCTACCAACCTGTGTTAAGTACAAGTCTTTTTGGGCATGATGGGGTATTATAGATAGTTTATCCCTGACTTTGCTAATACTAGGGAGCCTCTGGTTCAACTTTTATGCAATTTATTGTAAAATATTCAGCCTGAGTGCTGATTTCTACAAATAGTTAGTCTACTACTTCTTTATCTTAATACTATACCTGTTGTGGTATAGTGACAGCCTGGGTAAGGACAGAAGAATATAAGAAGATAATAAGACAAAACTGGTATTTATTTAGATGGTGCTGCAGTTATATAGTAAGAGGCAAAGGAATTTCCACCAGGGGAAAGGAGGCACAGACAGAAGAACTTTCCTAATGGAGGAGAGTGGACAGCCACATTAGAAAGTCCCGCGCAATGGAACAACTGGATTTGCATGGCTTGCCTTATGGAGGTATGTGGATCTATTTACGTTGTTTCTATAATTAACCTCAGAAGTATAGTCTGTGTCTGAAGCGCATTTGATAGACAACTCAAACACCCGTTTTATGAGCGTTTTAAATGTTGTTAACTTTATTAAAACTGTGTTGAGAAGAAGCAATTGTGCAATTTTTTATCACCCAATCCCTAAGTGGAAGACTTAATTTCTAATACATTCAGGATCTGCACCATTTTCCTCTACTGAATTAGACAACATGTTTAAAAATGGCAGGCGTCTCAAGATGGCAGCTATGGTGAGCAGTAGCTCTAGAAGAGTTTCAATAAGAGCCTTGAAGAAGGTGCAAGTGGTAATTCCAAAGAGACGCAAGCCTACCAGGCCAGTGGAGGTGGTGAAGGTGACAGAGAAGCAGGTAGTCCTGCATGATGTGGACTGCAGTTATCTGGACTTGGGGGTTCAGCTAGATCAGCTATTGGTGCCTCAGCTGGTCTTAGTGGGGACAGACCCATTATTTGCTGCATTGTTCCTAGCCTTGAGCAAGCCCAGGGAAGTAACAGGAACTGGGTTGCAAAAGGGCAACATTATTTATTGGTTGTTCTCCATTCAAGTGGCAGAAGAATAATCAGAGGCTCAGTTGAAGTGTTTCCAATTCAAGGGCCAAGTGCTCTCAGTCTTACAACAGGCAACAGTATCCAGCATAGTGAAGTCCGTTCTTTACACTTGGGCAATACCTGGGGTTAAAGAGACTCAACCAGTCTTTTGGAAGATCTTTGACAACTTTGAGCAGATCTTTGGTAAGCTTTCTGGGAAGTTTTGAAGTTGTACACAGTGGAGGGTACTGCTCATCTGGTGCCAATGGTGATGGCTGGCAACCTTGTTCTTTGGGAACTAACCACTGTGATACCAAGCAGGAGGAGAACAAAGGGTCTTCCTTGAGTGGCCTTTGTCTGTTTTCTACAGGGTAGGTGGCCAGGTCCCTGTAGAGTATGCCCTTTGAAAGAGTCTCCTATGGGACTGTATCTTTTTGGGGGTCACCTTTCCTGTTGAAATTGGGGTCAATTGTGTGTCTTGCTTGAGGGGGTTTGTTGCCCAATCTTTGGTCATTGACTTTGCAGATCTGTAGGTAACCAGTTGTGTTTCCTGGCTGCCATTAAAGTGGTAGAGAAGGTGGTGCAGTATTGGAAGCGTCTTGTCAGTCTCCAATAAACACTTTGTTCTTTCATTATTATTCCTCATACTTTGGTGCACCACTATTGCAAACAGGACAGCAACCCATGGAATTTTTTAATTAGGCTTTTGCCTTTTTGGGTTGTTGTTGTCAGGATTGACAATTTTCCCCCTCTGGAACCTCAGGCCCAGGAGCGGGAATTGAACCCGGAACCTGGATTCCCCCGGGCCGTTGGGCCAGAGGACTGCGAGACCAACCACCCACATTTTTCTGGGATCAAGCCCCCGCGAGCTGATGTTGAAGAAGACAACCCGCCCAGAAAAGTAGATTGAGCCAAGGAAAGTACCGCACTAAGTGAAGTGCCAATCACAACACCTAATGGAGGTGACCTGGCAACTATTAGCTTCATGAGTTTGAAGTCTTCATCAGCAACCAATCAAGAGCCAACCCAAGGAAGAGGCACTGGCCCGCAACTTGGCCCCATGACCTCAATGCTAAAGCAAGATAATCAGGGAGCTAAATTGGGAGTCATGACCAATGAAAGAACTCCCAGGCCAAGCGCCATTTTGCTGCCTTTAGACCCAAGTCCCCAGTTCCCCAGCCCTGCCCTTCACACATGCCCTGATGACCCCCACAAAAAATGTTAAGTTTGGAGGTTGGGTGCTATATAGACCCAAGGACCCTGCCCTCTAAACTTATTGCCATTTTGAAATAAAGATTATGTTACTTTGGCTTATACAGCTATTACCGTGTTTTGTATTTGCCGTCTACCAGTTCAGCTCAAGATTTTCTGGCCTGCCTGCCCCACCGCATGCAGTATTCTGTCCACTTGGTGTACCCTTTGGGCCTGTCCACTTCACTGAGTATTCTTTAAAACCTGAGTACAAGGACTACACACCAGAGAAAATCATTGAGCTAGATCCATTAGCCGGCATTCAATCCGCCGTCAGATACAACCGCCAAGGCCCGTGGATATTCTCTACACCCAAACTGTTTAGAGGAAAGTTCAACTATCTCCCGGCCTACAATATCTACATGGGACTGCCAGAACACCAAAACCAATGCCCGCTTCTTTGCCCAACTTACCAACCAACCACACCAGCAAGCTTTTTGGTATAGTGTACATCACCCTCACAGGAGTAGTGGACACCATTATACCGGCTGCTGGCCCTTGGTCTTGGGTGGGGAAGTCAGCGTCCTACCTTCTCAAGTTATCTCCTCTCTTGTGGTGGGCCCTGCCTGCAAGAAACCTGGCCCAAGTTATCCCCAAAAACAATGGGCCGGCCGCCTGAGACTGGATCCCTGACAGTTGTCCTCATTGGGGCTTACTATTAGTCACTAGTAGCAGTATGCATGTGCTGAGTGTGTACTCTAGTGATTAATTGCCCAGAATGGGGCCCCTTAAGGGTTTAGGAGTCTGGGAAAGTCTTCTGGATAACTTGATTGGGCTTTACCAAAGGGAGGCAAGTTTGGATTCACACCTGTACCCTTTATTGCTGAATAAGTATACTGAGTCTTTCACTAGGTAGTTAGGTAGGGTGGGGCGTTTGTATGCAGGTTGTTCTAGGTCCTGCAACTTATGGTTTAGGTTTACATTTTAGGCCTCTTATTGCAAGAGAATAAGGGTTTGAAAAAGCTTGTTGAGGTATGCCTCTGGGAACACAGCCAGGTTAGGCTTTACCAAGGAGTATAGTAAAGGGGGAAGACCTGGTTGCCGGCCATAGAGCAGTTGAAAGGGTGGCTTGCCAGTGGCATGATGATATCCAATGTTATATGAAAAGGCGGGTGCAGGCAGGAAGGTATCCCATTATGTCTCATGTTGGTGACTGAGCTTCCAGAGTATCTGGACCAGGATCTCATTAGTGCGCTCTACCATATCATTTGTCTGTGGATGATAAGGGTGGATAGTGTCCCACAAATTCCCATCAGTTGGTTGAGGCTGGTGATGATATAAACTGATGAAATTGGTACCATTGTCTTTTAGCAGAATCTGGGGGCAACTATGTTTGTATATGATATTCTCCAGGATTAACGTGGCTGTCACCAGTGCAGATTGGTTGGGAATTGCCTTGGCCTCTACCCATTTAGTCAGATGATCAACAGCCATAAAGATGAACTTGTTTTAACTGTTTTTAACTGGCAAGGGCCCCACTAATTCAATGACTACTGTGTAGAAGGTAAACCCAGGGCGTACAAGTCTGTGTTGGAACTTGGCCACCTTAGGTCTCTCAACGTTGCAGTCATGACAGGTGGCTAGTGTATCTACTACATCAGTGTGCATTCCTTCCCAGAAGCAGTGTTGCTGTAGCAGGGCTAACATCTTCTGTATACCACCATAACCAGTAGTCTTGTGAGCGTCCACTACTGAGTCCATGTGTAGGGATGGGCGTATGTAAGGTAGCCAAGAGTCTCCACAAAGCTTCAGGAGTTTTCCCTTGGAGACCTTGGTGTCAGCAGCTAACTTCTTGATAACCCTCTATATCTCTACTGGCTCCTCCCCCCACAAAGAAGGATCCTCCATAAGCTTTTCATAGAGAATATCAGCCATGAAGGATACTAAGGCAACAGTAGGAAGGTAGGAGAGACAGTTAGCATTCTGGTGGACAGCTCAAGCTCAATGAATGATTTTGTAGTTGTAGGTCTGGAGCTTACTGGCCCAAGGCGCCAGACGCCCTTCAGGATCCTTTAGGGTCTTCAGCCATTGAAGGGAGGCATGGTCTGTTATCACTTTGAAGTGTACCCCATAGAGATACACTCTGAACTGCTGGTAGGATTATATTACAGCCAGACACTCCTGTTTGATGACAATGTAGTTCTTCTCATGAACATTGAGCGTGTGCAAGCAGTATCCAACAGGATGTTTGAGTCTTTAAGAGTCCAGTTGGGAGAGAACACCCCCAATAGCATTCAGGCTAGTGTCTGTATGAACCACAAACAGCTTGAAAAAGTCAGGGTAAGCTAGTACTGGGGCTGCAGTCATTATTTCCTTGATAGCAGTACTTGCTATCTTGCAAGCCAGGCCCCAGAAGAAGTCCACATCAGCTCAAAGGAGTTGGAACAGTGTATTTTCCAGTGAAGCAAAGCTGGGGATAAAGTGGCAATAATAGCCAACCAACCCCAGTAAGTTCTGGATGTCTCTCTTGCTTACAGACACCTGCATTTTCTTAAGGGCCTCTACCTTGAGAGATACAGGACAGGGAGCATTTCAACTGATGATAAACCCAAGGAACTCCAAGTGCTCATTGAAGAATTTGCATTTTCTTGGCTTCAGCTTAAGTGTAGCATCCATAATACGTTTGAACACTCCTTCCAGGGGTTTATTTGTTTTTTATAGATGAAAGAAAAGACTTTAATGTCATCCAGATAGACCAGGGCAAATGAGAGCTTGAGGTCCCCCATCACAGAGTCCATATCTTGTTGGAAGATGACTGGGGAATCAGAGAGACCCTGAGGCATCCTGGTAGGTTAGAACAGTCTTTGGTTGGCAAGGAGGGCACACATCTCTGGTAATCTGGAGGGAGATCAATCTGCCAGTAGCCAGGTATCAGGTCCATGTCAGAGAAGAACTTGGCAGTGGGGAACTAGTAGGCAAGATCTTCTTGCATTCTCACAGTGCAAGAATCCAATGTTTCTGATTTAAAGACAAAGTCAACCAGCGGAGGGGCATCAGAAGGCTCTGTTGTAAAGGAACAACAAGTACCAGTGTCAGACACAGGCTTGTCAGGGGGGAGAGGAGGGAGGTGAAACCACAAATGCAGCCAAGGATTTCTCCTTGTCCTGGCTGCTTAGTAGTTTTTTTGAATGATTCTCATTGTACTCCTCAATGCCAGTATTGTTGTAAATTGCGCTATTAATGCTATTTTGATTTGCCCTTTGAATATTGATAGTTGTGAAGATTTGACTGGTTTTGCCTTTGAGTTTGTAAATTCCTTGCCTTCTGCAAATGAGTCTGGTTCAATATCCACACAT
Organism: Entomophthora muscae; assembly: GCA_014839935.2. NCBI lineage: Eukaryota > Fungi > Entomophthoromycota > Entomophthoromycetes > Entomophthorales > Entomophthoraceae > Entomophthora > Entomophthora muscae. Next base: position 119,830 of record QTSX02001501.1, on the reverse strand, counting down.
TCTGGATAATCATACCTGTCTGTGGTTGATCCTGGTATGACCTCATCCCAGTGTGACCCCCTCAGCTACTCTGTTTTCCTATTGAGTGATCCCCGCTTCTTGTCAACTATTTAAAGTAGAATCATTACTCCTAATAAAGACAAGTTTATCCACATTTGTGTTGGCTTTTATAATCTTCAAGCTTTTCCTGTTCTTTCTGCCAAAAGGACTATTACATCTTGTTTTCTAGGAAATTAAGGTATGTACCCTAAATTTTGCCCTGAAGGCTAACCCAAGGCTAGCTTCAAACCTCAAATCTTTTGTAATAAAGATTTCCCGCTGTGTCCTCCAGGATGTTGTCCCCTGGAGCCAAAAAAACAACAAAATGATGCTCACTACAGGGGCTGCAAGCCCCTCAGTTACCCTGTTCCCACGCACATTCTCTGATCCCTCTCTCTTTGTTTCCAAAGTACCAGATCAACCCAAAGTTTCTAGTCCTCCCCTAGAAGAAGACATTACCAATGCTCCTGCAAATCCTATGGTATTGGTTCTGTCTCCTGGGCCCTTGTGGGCCCCCTTCCTGCTTTCTCTCTCAACTTTGAGCAAGCCTGTGCTGCTGCCTGCTCCCTTCTTCACTCTGGCACAGTAGCCATGCACTCTATCCCTGGCCTCTGTCCCGGGTATGCCTCCAAAGACCTGTACTCCTTCCTTTTGGACTTTGGTCTCCCCCCGCGTTGATGGAATCCATGGATACTATTGGTGTGTTGGTTAACCAGTTCATTCAACCTGCCCTAGTTCACCACCAACTTGCCTTAAAATCCTAGAATCATCTGCTAGATGCAGTTGCCTCCGCTGTCTCAAATAACCACGCTCAAAATATGGCCTACCAAGAATGGTCACATAGTCTCTTTGCTTGTATTTCTGACAATCAGTGCAACTTGTTGGCGTCACAGAAGTATTTAACCACCTCCCTGAATTCCCTTTGTTCCTTGCTCCCTGGATACATAAAAGATCAACTATGTGAATTGGATGAACATCAGGCAGCCTGGCGTGAGCAAATTGAGGCTTTTATGCTTAACCATTGGCAGGATTTTGAGACTCTGGTTAGTGAACTCAATCAATTCAGGGAGCATGTCAACTTGCAACTCAAATTGATAGGGGCTCATGTCAATACTTGGGGCCGCCGCCTGCAGCATCAATATGGTCTAGATAAGGCTGCACTTGGCGACACTCTATACCAAGTGCAAACTTATGTGGACAATTGGGTGGCCTCTATTGAGGTGACTCCTCCCGCTTCTCCTGTTGGGACCCCTTCTGATTTTGAAACCAAAGTATGGGAGGCCATCACCAAGCTCAAGGCTACCACTAGACGCCAAGCTTCTGTGCAGCTTCCCCCTCCAGTCAAACCTATGCCTGACCCTTTTATTGCCTCACTCACTGATCAGGTGGCTACCCTACAAGGTGAAATTGAGTACTTAAGACAGCGCCTATCTAATTCTGAAGGTTCTACATATGAATCTAAAGATGAAGAAGGTGAAGTTGTTAAAACTCATGCTCATGACAATCATGGTTGTTGCCCTGGCTTAGAAGGTCAACCCCGGGTCTACTGTGCGCGTGCTCTAGATCAACTTGCTGAAGTGACAAATGATGTGGCTGATAGGCAAGACATGTTGGAAAGAGAGGTCCAAAACCTCTCCTGCTTTACAGAGACTCTAAATGGACAAGTCACCCCCTTGGTCACTCAGGCCACCTCCCTGGCTACCTGTGTCAATGGGATTTCTGGCACCTTGGCAGTACAACAAATCAAGATCGATGAATTTGGGACTGCTGCCACAACTGCCCGAGACATTAGTGGGCAGAATAGCTCTACCTTGGACACTTTAGAGGAAAGCCTTTGACTTCTCTGGGCTAGACAACCTACTGCTGAATCCAAGTTTGAGGGCAACCCTCACATTAACGTCTTCAACCCTGGTGAAAACAGTCAGTCCTTGTCCTCCTCTATTGACCCAAACTATAAGCCAACCTTCAAATAGATATTTGATCCCAAGACCTCAATCATTGCTGCTTTTCTGACCATTTACAAAACTGCAATGTGTAGGGCTACTGACAAACTCAAGAAGGAACACATCCTTACCTGCCTCCATCCCACTTGCCAGGAAGTCGTGGTCCCTGAGCTCCCTTCTATTGTCACCTGGGAGGATATGAAGTGCCTCCTTATTGAAGAGTTTGGAGGAGACCTCAGTTTAGAAGTCAAGAAAGATACAGTTATGCATATTGCTTTCAAACCCAAAAAAGACCCTGGCTGAGTTTGCAGATTGTTTCTACATTGAAGGCCAACAGTTAATTACTAGTCAACAGTTAACTCCCCGGGAAGCCTATGTAGCTTGTTCAAATGCTTTGAAGGTAAACCAGCTTCTATGTCTACACTTTAAAGCACACAAGGCTTCACTCACTTCCATGAAGAGTATTAAGACGCTCTTACAAGACATGCATTTGACACATGGAGGTACAGTGGTGCGTGAGAACAAGGCCAATAATGCTGGGACCACCTCTTGTACACCGCGCATTATGACCCTGGGTACTAGTGGACAGGCTAAGAGACAGGGCTGTCATAACTGTGGCCAGATTAGACACCACTTGTGCACTTGCACTAATCCTCAAGTGGAAGGTTGCAATCCCAAGGAACAGGCGGGAAAAGAGAGGTCAGCTTAGACACAGAGACGCTCTCTGCTGATCAATCTCCCCCGTCTTCCCCTGATCCTCCGTCTGATGAGGAAGCTCCCTCTTCCTCTGGCCCAACTATCCTTCATCTGTTTCACAACCTCTCCAGTGATTCAGAGCCTGAAAATTCTGATAGTGAAGACTCTGATAGTTATGGCTACTCTGTCCTGGCTGTTCTGGAAACTATCCCTGTACCCTACAAGCTTTGCTCTGGGAAGACTACCACCACTTCCTGGGTACCTCCCAGTGAAGCTAAGTCCATGGTGGCTTGCCCTTACCTAGCTCAAGCCCATTGATCTCCTTTCTTGGTTTACTCCTCTGAGGAAGCAGCCAAGTTAGCCAAAGCTCTTTTCCACAACATAACCGTATCTCTTCCACTACAGACTGTGTATAAGGAAATCCCTGTGTTACGGTGTATGCTGGCCAAATGGGAGAAGGAGCTAGAGGCTGCGCAAGATGTGTTGGCAGTCTTGTTCCCTTTGGGAAATATACAACCCACGTGGAAGTATCAGTCCAAAAGGTCAAAATCAAGGCCACCTTGGACACAGGTTCCCCTATCAATGTGGTATCTTCCAAGCTAATGAAGAAACTTAAGTTGGCCCCTGACCTCAACTACACGCAGTTGTATGGCACAGCTGGCATGGCCCAAACTCAAGCCATTGGTGCCTACTCTGCTCCACCCATGAGGTTTGGGAAACTCCTTATTACCTCCCCTGCTGTGGTCCTAGAGAACAAAATCTATGACCTCTTGGTTGGTACTCAGTTCCTCCGCAAATATAACGGAATTGTAAACTTATGAGATGGATACTTTTTGCTCTTGAGATATGAAGTTCCTTTGATTTTTGAGGAACCTCTGCGCCTTCCAGGAAAACATCTTAAAACTTGCGTGCTTGAGTACCCTATGGGTATCTTCTCCATCAAGTATAGGACTCACTCCTCCAACATGTGTACCCCTCCTCCTTTCTGCCCTGCGGAAGAAGGGGTACCTCTGCTAGCGCCAGCCGCTATCATCATTCCCCCGGGCTCTCAAGTGGTGATTAACTCCCAGATTTCCTATGAACTGCCTGAAAAGTCCTTCCTGGAGCTTTACTCACCTGAATCCTTAAGTTGTACCAAGCCCTGTCTATGTCCGGGGATTTTGGACCAAACTCACAAAGAGCCTGTGCAATTACTGCTTGCTAATCTGACAGCCCTGCCCATGCAAGTAACCAGAGGCCAAGTTGTGGGTCATGGTTATGTACTTGGAGCAGAACAAGTATCCTCCCTCTACCCCTTTGGTACTTTCAGTGATTTCAACCTACCTGAAGATGATCCACAAGTTCTCTCCTTGTTCACTGCTGCTGATTTCCCCCAATTGTCTCCTGTTCAACAGAAAGACATGTTGGACCTACTCAATCATTTCAGTGACATCTTTGCCTCTGGACCTAAGGACTATGGCCTAGCTAAAGGAGTCATCCATTAGATTGATACTGGGGATGTGCCTCCTTTTTGTGCTAAACCTTACCGCTGTAGTAGGGTGGAAGATGCCCAGGTGTCTAAAGAACTCAAGCAACTTCTGGACGCTGGGTTAATGGCTCCTTCCCAAAGACCTTGGGCTTCCCCGTTACTGATCCTCAAGAAGAAAGATGGGGGACACCACATTGTAATGGATTATTGCCGCCTGAACTCTCTCACTAAGAAAGATTTGTACCCCTTTCCCAGAATTGACAATGCTCTCAGACAACTGGGTGGTTCCAAGTTTTTCTCTGCCATGGATCTGGCTTTGGGGTACTGGCAGGTTGACCTATCACCTGAGGATCAAGAAAAGGCTGCGCTCATCACATCTGATGGCCTCTTTAAACCCACTTGTATGCCCCAGGGATTATGCAATGCCCCTGCTACATTTCAGCAAGCTATGGACTCCATCTTACTAGACCTAAAACTCTCTTGTGTCCTCGTGTATCTTGATGATATCATCATATTCAGCGCTACCTTTACTGACCACTTGGAGCATCTCAAGGCTGTTTTTGTCAAGATCTTTGAAGCTGGCCTGAAACTCAAACCCTCCAAATACTCTTTCTTCAAGGAACGTCTTGATTTTCTAGGACATGAAGTCACTCAGACTGGAATCCTCCCCATGAATACCAAGGTGGAAGCCATTGACAAGATGCTACCTCCCACAAATCTTTGAGAGGTACAATTATTCCTTGGTATGATGGGCTACTACTGACAATTCATCCCTGACTTTGCTGAACTGAGTGAACCCCTTGTCCAACTGCTTTGCAACGTCCCCTTTGAGTGGACTGACAGCCAACAACAAGCATTCAAAGCGCTGAAGGCCAAACTCAAGGAGGCTCCTATCTTGGTCTATCCTGATTATGATAAAGAGTTCATCTTGTATACCAACGCTAGTGGAGTAGCTGTGGGTGCTATCCTTGCCCAACTCGACAATGAAGGTGTATATCAACCTGTAGCCTACTCATCAAGGGTCCTTAATAAGCACAAAAAGAACTACAGTGTTACCAAGAAGAAATTCTTGGCTGTGCTACATGCGGTGAAGCAGTTTTGGCATTACATCTATGGAAACCATTTCACGGTAGTCACTGATCACTCCTCCCTCAAGTGGCTACAACACCTAAAGGAACCTGAAGGTTGGTTAGCATGTTGGGCTCTACGTCTGCAAGGGTATGATTTCACTGTGATACACCGTCTTGGGGCCCAACATCAGAATGCTGATGGCTTGTCAAGGATGCCAATCCTGGCTATCCACCCCGCTGATGCTGATCAACTATATGAGCTAATAAGGTATCCTGACTCTTGGACCACTAAGCCCAAAGATATCTGCCTAGCTCTACAGACCCTATCCAAGGACACCATAATTTGTCATAGACAACTCTTCAAGAAGGTTAACAATGCCTACATACCATATGTTTGCCCTAGTATGAGGATAGCCATCATCCTCCAAGCTTACATTGATACTGGCCATGGAGGTATAGCCAAGACTCATAACTGGTTGTGCAAAAACTTCTACTGGGAAAACATGCGCCTCTTGATTGCTGATGTCCTTGTCTCCTGCCATTCTTGTCAAATCCAACGTCCTTGTCCTTCCCAACACCAGTTCCAACTCATTCCTCTAAAACATGCCTTCCATACAGTGAGTATTGATGCTGTTGGGCCCTTCCCCCGTTCTAGGTCAGGATGTTGGTTTATTTTGGTTGCTATAAATCACTTTAGAAAATGGGTTGAATCCAGAGCAACAAAATATATAACAGCTAGGACCACAGCTACTTTCTTGCTGCAAGACATCTTCTATTGACATGGCTGCCCTCAAGTCCTGCTCTCAGACAATGGCACCAATTTTAATGCTCGTCTCATCACCTCTATTATTGAAGCTATGGGGACTTACCAGTTGTTCTCTGCGTCATATAATCCCTCCACCAATGGAACTGTTGTACAAGCAAACTCCACCCTAGTATCCATCATGAGAAAACTCACGCTCTCTGACGCTGCCAATTGGGACATGTTCCTCCCTGCCGCCCTCTTTGCCTACCGCCTTAGTAGACATTGGGTGACTGGTCAATCCCCTTTTGCAATGCTTTATGGACATGAGGCCACTACCCCCTCAATCTTGGGACCTCCTCTGATTGAGTATGATACATCTGCAAATCCTGAGACCCACATGAAAGACCTAACCAACTGTATCATTGACATCCAGGCAACCGCTTACTCCACTGCTTATAAGGTTAAGGCTCTGAAGCTCTCCCCATCCAATGCTGCTAAAGCCCCCTCCCCAAATACCAAGTAGGCAATCTAGTTCTCTACTACCAGAATAGTACAGGTGGTAGAGCCCACAAGCTGGATTCCCTCTGGATTGGGCCCTGTGAGGTTACCTTCAAGAAGGGCTTTGAGTACACTGTGAAGATGCTATTGTCTGACTGTCCCTTTGCCTGCATCCACTCCAAATTCCTTTGCAAGTATCAACTTCCTCCGTCCAACCTTGAGGGGGGAGATGTTGTAAATTGCGCTATTAATGTGGTTTCAATTTGCCCTTCAAATATTGATAGTTGCAAAGATTTGACTGGTTTTGCCTTTGATTTCAGAAATTCTTTGCCTTCCGTAAATGGGTCTGGTTCAATATCCACCCATTCTGGATAATCATACCTGTCTGTGGTTGATCCTGGTATGACCTCATCCCAGTGTGACCCCCCTCAGCCACTCTGTCTTCCTATTGAGTGATCCCCGCTTCTTGTCAACTATTTAAAGTAGAATCATTACTCCTAATAAAGACAAGTTTATCCACATTTGTGTTGGCTTTTATAATCTTCAAGCTTTTCCTGTCCTTTCTGCCAAAAGGACTATTACATCTTGTTTTCCAGGAAATTAAGGTATGTGCCCTTAATTTTTCCCTGAAGGCTAACCCAAGGCTAGCTTCAAACCTCAAATATTTTATAATAAAGGTTTCCCGCTGTGTCCTCCAGGATGTTGTCCCCTGGAGCCAAACATGACAAGTATCATCAGTGAATTCTTCCTTGCTCTGACTAGCCTGAGGTTTAGTTGCTGCAGAAGCATCAGGAGTGATGAAGGTATTGCTATCAAGCTCCCAGGGATACTCCACGGTGCCTGCTGAAGGTGCAATGAAGGATACATTCTCTTCATTGCTTCTGTACAATGTTGGGAGTCAGAAAGGGGCAATGAATTATGGATCTTCTGAGAGGGGGAACTATCAGCTTTAGCATTCTCATAAAATTCCATTAAAGTCTCAGGGGTACTAATTGCTGAGGTATCTTCAAGGTGTTTGCTTAGTTGGTCCTTAAGGGAGTCAAGGAGAGCACATTGTGCATCCAACTCATCTAGCCACACTTTCTTTCCCTGAAAGGCCAGAACTAATTCCTCTTCCAGAAACCCAATCTGTCTCTCTTGAGCCTTTATAGTATCCTGAAGAGCAGATAATTCCATGGTGCAGTCATTATGAATGTCTTCTGGCTTAGGAGTTTTCTGTTTATGACCATATAACTCCAGGGTATCATGCTGTTTCATTTGGGTGGGTACCAAGAAAGAAAGGACATGTTTTATCTTGCTCATCCATAGAGCCATTCCAGAGTCAGATCAAACAGCTTCTGATATGTTTTGAGTGAGGTTTGGTGGACCAGAGCAGGGGCCAGAGCAGCCACCAGTTTAGAGGTTGCCAGAATTAAGGGAGATTCTATCAGGAGAACAACCAGAAGAAGAAGGAGAATATTGACAACATACTTCATTTACCAAGGCAGGCTCCAAGGAGCAGGAGACGTGGTTCATGCCAGTTACTTCATCCATGGGGTCGGGCTGAATTGGTATCAAGGAGGTAAGGGCTTCTTCAATGGAGTTTATCCAGGAGATCATGCTTGACTGGGAGCTGGCAACTTCCAAAAGTTGTTGGCAGCTAGGCAACCACTGACTTAGTCCTGGTTGACCATAGGAAGAGCCATGGAATCTACCAGATAGAGAGCCAGAAGCAGTTAAGGTTGATCCTGGAGTGAGTTGCGCAGAAGGAGCCACAGTTATAGGAAATGCCATCTCTTTCTCCACAAAAACAGGGCCACAGGGGTAGGAAGAGAGTGAAGCTGTGGTTTGTAGAAGCCATGAGCGCTAATATTGTAAAATATGCAGCATGGGTGCTGATTTTTACAAATAGTTAGTCTACCAACTCTTTATCCTAATTCTATACCTGTTGTGGTATAGTGATAACCTGGGTAAGGACAGAAGAATATAAGAAGATAATAAGACAAAACTGGTATTTATTTAGATAGTGCTGCAGTTATATAGTAAGAGGCAGGGGAATTTCCACCAGGGGAATGGTGTTACAGACAGAAGGGCTTTCCCAAAGGAGGAGAGTGGAGAGGTACAGTAGAAAAAGCCGCGCAAGAGAACAACTGGTTTCACGCGCCTTGCCTAATGGAGGCAAGTGGCAATATCTATGTTGTATTATTTATAACCTTGGAAGTAAAGCCTGCACCTGATGTGCATTTAAAAGGCGCTTTGAATACCCATTTTTAAGGCATTTTTAACGTAATTAAACTTGTTAAAACCAGGTTGAGATAAAGCAATTGCGTGATTGTTTTGTCACTCAATCCCTAAGTGGACAACTTAATGTCCAATTCATTTAGGATCTGTGACATAATGTCCTCTTCAAATTGACCACTAGTCAGCAACAGGCCTTTGAGACTCTTAAGAAGAAACTCAAGGAGGCTCACATCCTAGATAAATCCTGACTATGATAAAGAGTTCATACTTTACACATATGCTAGCAACCTAGCTATTGGAGCCATCCTGGCTCAACTAGACAATGAAGAAGTGGATCACTCTTTAGTGTATATGTCTTGTGTCCTCAATGAGCATGAGAAGAACTATAGTGTCATTGAGATAGAATGTCTTACTTTATTGCATGTGCTTAAACAGTTCTGTCATTATGTTTATGGCACTCATTTCACTGTGGTCACTGATCACACTTTTCTCAAGTGGTTACAGAGCTCAAAGAACCAGAAGGACAATTAGCTAGTGGGTCCTTTGCCTAAAGAGCTATGATTTCACTGTGCTACATTGCCCCAGAATCCAACACCAAAACGCTGATGGGTTGTCCCTAATGCCTATCCTTGCTCTAAACCCTGCAGAAGCTGATCAATTATATGAGCTGATTGGGTATCCTTCTTCTTGGGAAAACAAGACTGAGGAGATTTGACCTGCCCTGACTAAGCTATCTTATAACACTCTCATATGTTACAACCAGCTTTAAAAAATGTTCATGATCAATACCTGCTCTATATACACCCCAGACTTTGCCTTTTGTTGGTGCTCCAGGCTCATAAAAAGACTGGACATGGAGGCATTGCTAAGACCCACAGCTGGCTCCAGAAAAATTATTACTAGTAGAACTTCTATCTGCTGATTCCAGATGTCATTGCTAGTTCTCATGACTGTCAGCTACAATATCCTCAAGCTGATTCACACAAGTTTGAATTAGTCCCTCACAGCACGCCTTTCACACATCAGTATTGACACTGTAGGGCCTCTTCCTGGCTCATACCCAGGCTTCTGATTCATCTTGATTGATGTTGATCATTTCATCAAATGGGTAGAAGCACGCCCTACTAAGGACATCTCTGCTAAAACTACTGCTACTTTCCTACTGCAAGATGTGTTTTATTGTCATGGCTGCCCTCAAGTGTTATTTTCAGACAATGGAACTAAATTCAATGTGAAGTTAGTGACTTCTGTTGTCAAAGCTTTGGGGTCTAATCAATCCTTCTCAGCTCCCTACAATCCTTCCACTAATGGGGCTGTGGAATAAGCTAATTTGATGTTAGTTTCCATCATGAGGAAACTAACCTACTCTAACACCACAAACTGGGATCTATAGTTAGCTGCTGCTCTCTTTGCTTATTGTCTCAGCAATAATCAGGTCACTTGGTATTCCCCCTTTGCTATGCTGTATGGTGTGATGCCATCACTCTGTTGCTTTTGTGGGGCACCTACTCTCCTCTGACAAAGCCAGGGATCCTGATGCTCACATCAAAAAATTGGTCAACTGCATAACCAACATACAGGCCACTGCCTATACCTCTGTGCACAAGACTAAGATGCTATAGCACTCTCCTAAAAATGCTGGACGCTCTCCCTTGCCCAAGTTTAAAGTTGGAGATCATGTTATTTATGTTGTAATTGTGCTGTTTTAGCAGAGTTACAAGGGAAAAATATTTGGAAACTAGATAATGTTCTTTATTGAGAGATAAGTATTATATAGTCATCATGGATTGTGGATAGTAGGATAATGATAGTGTTGATAACACTGTGGAATGTTGAAGGGGTGGCTTGATCCTGGTAATGAGTCAAGCACTAAAACAAGGTATCCACCATATGAGATCATCATCTGTTCATGTTGTTGAATTTGTAAATTTGAGTCAACTTCCTATTCTGGCTTTGATTGACTGGATAATTGGATTGCAGTTCACAAACCTGCTTACTTGGAACCTTGCTGGCAGGTTGAGCCTGCTGTTTTGACATTTACTATCAGCATAGAGTGGGAGGACGTGCCCATAAGTAAAATAATTTGTGGGTTGGGCTGTTAGAAGTAACTTTCAAACATGGTTAAGAGTACACCTTGAAACTCTTCTCCAGTGGTTGCCTGTTTGCTCAAGTGCATGCTAAGTAACTCTGCAACTACTACCCCCTAAGGCCAATCTAGAAGGGGGTGTCACAAATGAAATTTCAATACTTGTGTCAAAGAGCTGGATGTACAGGTGTTCTGGCTACCGCCAAGCCACTTAACATCCAGTCATTGCCCAATTTGGTGCCTTTTCAATGTGAATTTTGACATGCTGGAAATGGCAACAAGCCAATATTACATGACTGTCCAAGTATCCAGCAACTTGAATCCATTCTGCACATGACCTCCCTTATCTTTGATCCAATTTAAATCCCTGCCACAGCAAAAGCTATATAAGTCTAAAGTATTATCTAATAAAATATACTTCTCTTCTTCTTGATTTCATATTTGAAGCTTCCCCAAAAGGCGCTCCTTATCACTGATAGCAGCATGGGTTTTTGACCACACCCATGGAAAAGAAAGTTGATTGAACAGAACCTGCCCACCTTTTCTCACATACTAAACCAGGCTACATCCCAGGATACCTGGAAGCCGTACTTCTGCGCCCACAACATTGACAAGGATATACCTAGTGAATGCATCACATTCAAAGGACTGGTCATGCCCAAAGCATGCGCTAAGATAATTCAATACTGTTGCTCTCTCTAACCACAAACAAACACACAACCGCCTATCACAGGCAAAGTTACCAATACCAAGTACATTGTTATTAAAAAGCTCTTTGGTATTTACAAATGAAATGTCATAACTGGCCGGACCACTCAGCTGCTAAACTCTGCGCCAGCTGTATCCCCCACAAAAAATAGGTAAGAAAGCCAGCAAGCATCTGTACAAGGCTGCAGCTAACCAGTTTGCCACTTGGGTCAGCTCAAAAACTGACAACCAGCTCAATAAATGGGAAGAGTTCAAAGAAGACATCACCCACAATTTCTGTGTCACTGAATCCCTCCAAGACATTGCAATACAGCTCAATGATCTTCTCCAGAAGACCACTATCACAGCTTATGTCAATAAATTTGAGGAAATATGTTGCAAGATCCAAGCCCCAGCACAAACTGATAACATACATACCAGATCCTCATTCATCAACAGAATGAAACCCTCTGTTGCTGCTCTCATCTGTTCAGAGGTCAACACCTCTATGCCTGCGCTCATTGCAGAAGCCAAACACACTGAAAATTGTGCAAACATGAAATATGCTGCACGTAATGCAACTGCTCCTCAAACGGCAATGGCAGAGAAAACTCTAATTGCAACAAGCGCCAAAACACCAATCATATCAATGGCAACTCCAATTTTAATAATGCAATTGCAGCCAGAGCGCAAACCGCTCCCTTCCCAAGAAAGAGGACACTGCCAAAGTAAACAATACTGAAACAGCAACCCGCTATGAAACTGACCCCACATTCTCTGACCTCAGAGGTCTTGAAACAGAGGAATAGGGAAAAAAGGAGGGGGAGCAGGCTTAAGTGCCCCTGTCTCCCCCCCCAAACCAACAAGAAAGTGTACCAAGGCACAAACTTTGCTGCTTGCATCCCATGTGTCCCATAATCTTCTACTTTTATGAATGTAAAAATTAAAGATTGCTCACAACTTCTTGTCTACCCATGAACTTATAGATCACATACACATAAAATTTCATTTGACTCTGGTGCACAACATACTATGGTTAGTAAACCATTTGTAACCAAATAAAAAATACCAGTTGTCAAATCCAACTTCAAATATGCCAGAATGGCAGACAAATCAAAGGTTCTACTTGAAGACAAAACAACTCCCTTCAGAATTAATCTCCAAGGCATTCAAACGTTCATCAAAGGACTTGTTGTGAACAACTTAAACTATAATACTGTAGCAGGCATGGACTAATTCACCCAAGGGAACCCCAGCATATGTTGGAAAACAAAAAGCATGACCATCAAATGCAATGGGGTCTTTTTTAATATCCTCAAAGAACCCAACAATCTCATTCTAAGAGATACAGTATTTGTCCAAGTCATGAATCAAGACAAATCAGAATGTCTAACTAAAGACAGTTCCTCCACATAATGAGGTACATCAAATTCAAGAAAGTAAAAACAACCAAAATCTTAATGCCCAGAACTTGCAGCACTCCTAAAAGAATACTCCCACATATTTAAGGAAGAACTAACATATCTACTCCCAAATGGGAGGTCAAACATGGCATTGATTTATGCAAGGCCATGCCCAAACCTGCACCCCTTTGCAGACTCTCTCCCATGGAGACCCAAACCCTCAAAAGTCACATTGAGGATAACCTAGATAAAGGCTTCATCTGCCCATCAGAATCCCTTTAGGGGGCAGCAGTGTTTTTTGTAAAGAAAAAAAGCTCACTCTGTCTAGTAACTGACTATAGAGCTCTCAATGCAAGCACAGTAAAAAATAAAAAAATCCCCTTTCACTCATAGAGGATCTGTTTTCAAGACTCTCTGGAGCCAAATTTTTCTCCAAAATTGACCTCAGCTCAGGTTACAACCAAGTTGAAGTAAAAGAAAATGACATACCAAAAACCGTGTTATGTACCAATTTGGATCCTTTGAATGTAGGGTAATGAACTTTGGGTGACCAACACTCTAGCAATGTTTGTCAAAATGATGAACCAAGCACTAAACAGTCTCTCAAATACATTATTCTACCTTGACAACATCATCATATTCTCAAAAACCAAAGAGGAGCACTTCATGTATGTCTGCAAGACACTTGATCAACTCAAAAAGCACAAACTTTATGCCAAGCCTAGTAAGTGCCAATTTATGGAAAATGAACTCTTGTTCTTGGGCCACATTGTCTCTGACAGTGGCATCAAAGCAGATCCAGACAAAATAAAAGCTATAAATAACATGCAATGCCCTACCTCTGTTAAACAAGTTAGATTCTTTCTTGGTATGCTAGCTTACCTAAGGAAATATATTAAAGACTGTGGGAAACTAACTGCACCAGTTAATGACCTAACCAAGGGTAATGCCAAAAAGAAATTCATCTTGACACCAGAATGCAACAAGAATTTCCAACTATTAAAACAAGCTCTGATTGAAGCGCCAATCTTACAATACCCTAATAGCAAGGGTTGCTACAAGCTTGAATTAGATGCCAGTGACACCGCCATTGGCGCAGTCCTACGCATCTGCAAGCCAGGGAAGCAAGACTTTCTTCTAGTATGTTACAAAAGTAGAAAACTAACCAACACTGAGCAGAGGTGCCCCATACACAACAATTAATTGCTATCAATATACCACACATGAAAGAAATGGAGATTTTATCTAAAAGGACATTTAATTGTCCAATTACTAACAGACTATAAATCCTTAATCTATTTCAAAACTCAGAATGCACTTGCACAGCAAAAAGCCAAAAGGATGTCCCTGATTTAATATCTCAATTTAGAAATCCAGTACAAAAGAGGGCAGAGCTGGTCACAGCCAATGCTCTTGCTAGGCTATTTCAGCCAAGAGAGGGTCATCTTGACCACCTGGACCCTGACTGGTCCAACCTATATAACACTGAGTACAAGATAAAATGGAAAGACCCCTCCATACACCAACTAACCCACAATACATTATTAAGGGATGAAAAACATTTTCATGCATCAAATGGCACAGTATACTTATTGTTAAAGATAAATATGTTCCCTACATCCCACTTGCACAAAGAGCTGATACTATCCTAAGACATCACTGTCTACTATGACACACAAAGGCTAACAATTATACCTCACGTTAAAAGAGATAGTATGGTATCCCCAATCTTAAACAATACATAGTTGACGTTCTGAAAAAAAGTGCACAGTGTGTGAGAAATACGCCAGCACCAAGGCTCTTCAGCCAACAGTTAACCCAGTACCTGAACCCAAACCATTCAAGGTTTGGGGCTGGACGTAGTGAGACACTTCCTAGAAACTAAAAAAATAGTGTTTCCTAATTGTAGCCATTGACTTTGCTACATGCTGGTCTATCTACCAGGCAACAAAGAATCCCAAAGCAGAAAAAATAAGTTGTTTCATCAACAAGGCAATAATAGCCAACTACAGTACTCCAGACTGCATCATAACTGATGGAGCCACAGAGCTTGTCAGGGAACCAACCCTGATTGGCCAGCTTGCTAGTGTTTGGGAACTGGCAGGTTGCGGAATGGGTGGGCAGAGCCCACCAAAGGATTGGTGCTAACTTAATGAGGTAGGACATTGACTTGCCCACCCACGACCACAGACCAGCGGCTGGGACAATAGTATATATTACTCCTGTGAGATTAATATATACAATTCCAAAAAGCTTGTTGGTATGGTCCAGTGGGAGCTTGGCAGCGGAGGCAGGCATTGGTTTGGGGGTGACAGGCGGTTTCATGTCCATTTGGTAGGCAGGAAGGAAGTTGTATTTATCTCTGAACAGGCAGGGTTTGGTAACGTACCAAGGGCCTTCTCAGTTGTATCTGGTTAACTTGGTAGTTCTGGCAAAGGGATCCCGGGCTAGTATATTGTTGGCGGTGTAGTCCTTGTACTCAGGCTTTAAGGGGTACTCTGTGAAATGAACAGGACCAAAGGGGGCACCTGGCGGGCGGTACGTAGCTGGCAGGTTGGCAGGGGGGCAGACAATCTTGGGATTAACTGGAAAATGGCAAGAATAAAATACAGCAATAGTTGGGGAAACCAATATCTCATAACCTTTATTTAAAAATGACAATGGGGGTTGATCTTGGCCTGGCAGGTATTTATACCACGCTGCCAGGCTTCACTACCTGGTCGGATTTTCTGGGCTCAGGCAGGTTGGCAGCAGGTGTCTCAGATGGCAGTGTGGCGCTTGGCACTGGCAGTTTGCCACTGGCCGCTTTGGGGTGAGAAGACTTCAAATCCTTCTGTTTATCAATTTGGGTATTGGGTGCCTCTTTGGGTTCAGTGCCTTTCCTGGGACTTTGGGGGAGTTTAGAATAACTTCCAGGGAGAAATTTGTCTATTTCACTGGGCAAACCACCGGTGTCAGGCATTGGCACCTCGGGAAATTCCCGGCATCTTGCACTGGCGGTTTGCTTGCAGACTCCTGCAGGGCAGCTAAGGGTTCAGGTCCTGGCGGGCTGGCAGCAACTTCATCAATTAGCAGTGGGTTATTGCATTCCCAGCCTCTGAGTCTGGCAGTCTGCAAAGGGTTTTGTCCAGGGTTTGGCTCTGATTCTGTATTTTGAGATTTAGGAGCATCTAAATTGTCATTCCTGACAGAGCTAGCAGTTTTGTAGTAAACAACAATTTAAAAGCAAAAGATATCAAACATTCCACAACCTTGCCCTACAGGCCACAGGCTAAAGGCAGAGTTGAACACCTAAACAGCAGCCTCATTAGAACCCTTAATAAAATAATGGATGGCAAAGCCAAGGGCACATGGCCACTATACGTGAAACATACATTATTAGTATCTTGGGTACACACCAACCAAGGGACAGACTACTCACCATTTGAACTAACATATGGATACAAACCAGAGATAGTCACCCACAATAGCCAACTGTATTTGAAAATTCCCCCAGAAAACCCTCCCACAGTATAACAAGTGCCAGCACTACAACATAAATGCCTCAAAGCTAAAATAACAGAAACCAAAAGGCTCAAAGCATAAAAAGTAACCTCTACAGAGGAACCACTCCCCATCAACTCCCCTGTCTGAGTCCTGGAAGGAAACAGGAAGAAGCTAGAATCAGTACACAGGGGACAGAGAAGAATCATCAAATACAGACCAGACAGAAGCACCTACCTGGTTAAGTTCCAGGGTGCCATAGAGTCCATCACCAAGAAGTACCACATATACCGCCTCCATCTTAGCAAAGGAAAATACTTGACCCAACTAGTACCAACTAGAAAAATTCCAGGAACATCAGGAGGAAGCTGTCAAGACAAAGCCCCCTCCTGATGTTCCAGAGTAACTCCTTAAGGGGGTCTGTTGAGGAGCTGGATATACAGGTGTTCTGGCTACTGCCAACCCACTTAACATCCATTCATCACCTGATTTGATTCCTTTCTAATATGTAGTTTGACATGCTGGAAATGGCAATAATCCAATATCACATTACTGTTCAAGTATCCAGCAACTTGAACCCATCCTGCACATGATCATCCTTATCTTTGATCCAACTTGAATCCCCGCCACAGCCAAATCTATATAAGTCTAAAATATTATTCAATAAAAGAAGCTTCTCTTCTTTCCTAATCCCTTATTTGAAGCTTCCTCACAAGTTGCTCCTCATCACTTGTATTTAAAACCCAAAATCAATCCCTGGGCCTCAGGAAAAGCCTTGTGTTGACCAGGGTAAACAGGAACCCACCATACTGCCAGTTGGGCCAAACCCTAGTCCGCCAGAGATGCCTTGCCCCAACCAGGAGGAACAAGAACCTGCCAGCCTGTCAAGTGTCAAGACTGGAAGTTTGATATCAACATTAAAAACCCTGTAATCAAACCTGACCCTCCAAAGGAAAATTGAGTCACCCAGGAGGGACAGGGACCTGCCAACTCACTGAGTCACAAACCCAAGTTGGTGAATTACTCCAAGACCCACCAGATTCTTAAGAATGATTCCCCAAATGGTCACCAGATTGCTGTTAAAATTATAATACTAAAGACCCAGACTTAAGCATAAGTTGTAGCTTGCCTAAAGGAGTTTACAACAAGGCCTCCTGCTAGTCCTGCCAATGATCTCCAGCTACCGCCAGTCTCCAGTTCAGAATGGGTAATACAATTTGACTGCTCAGGTGATATGGTGAACAGTAGTGGCAGAAAAAAGCATTGCCACTTCTGTTCATCAGAGCAAGAACAACTAGGATTTGCCGCTCTCAAAAACAGAAGCCAAGGTCCATGTCCTACCAGTGAATTTTCCACAGGCCTGAAGTCTGCAAAAAGCAAAGAAGCAAAACTACCTGGTATAAGAACCCGGTAGTATGGGGATGACCTCATTGTCATTTTTGATAATAAAGTATTATGAACCTTTGGTTCAAACAATTCTTACCTTATCTAGTCTTAGTGATCTTCCATCTTAACTCCAGCCAAGTAGACCATCAGGCAACCACCCCCTCCAGAGACCAACCTGCCAACCCGCCTCAGGCACTATACCGTCCCTCTGGAGCCCCTTTTGGACCTATGCATTTTACCAAATACCTGCCCAACCCCGCCTACTTGGAGTACAACTTGGAGACCATCCTCATTGCTGATTTCTTGGCAAGAACTAGAGAGACCAAACACATAAGACACAAAGGAAAGGGGTACAAGGTGCCACTCTTATTGTTCAAAGACAAGTACAATTATCTGCCAGCATACTTTATCCCCATGACTCCACCCTTAACCCCACAACCCAACCACCCAATGGAACCATCAGCTGCTGCCAAGACCACGTCCACTCAACTGTTTGGAGTACTTTCTATTACTTTGACAGAATTGATAGACTCTATGGTGTCCAACTCTGGGCCCTGGTCTTTACTTGGACAATCTTTATCCTATATTATCAAGTTAGCACCCACCCTATGGTGGGCATTACCCACTGGCCTGGCGGTACCCCGTCCTGAGTCACCTAATACTCTACCTATGCCTGGCTTCCTGACAGGGGGCAATGTTGTGAATGCCAATATTCATGCTTTATCTATTTTGCCTTTTTGGGTTATTTTGAGGACAAATTCCTTGCTTTTGCCTTTCCTCCTCAAAATGAGTCTTTTTCCAAAATGGGAAATTTAAATGTTTGGTTTCCTGATTCTGAAAAACTCACTTGTCTCACTCATACTTGTGGTGAGTGATCCTACTGCTCTATTATTGTTTTGTGGTTTTATCAAACAATATAAATTATAATTCCTTATTCCCAATAAAATTTTAGTTCTATTCACATTTCTATCTTTATGTTTTCAAGTACTTTGGCGCCTCTCTCTAGCCACAACTAGTAGAGACTTATCATTCAGGGCCACAAGGTAATTGCATCACTTTCCCTGCCAACTAACAAAAACTTAGTACAAATCTAATCCTAAGGTTAGGATTTCCTGTTGTGTGTCTGTGCCGCGCCTCAGAACACAACAAAAATGGTGCTCACTACAGGGGCTGTAAGCCCCTCAGTTATCCCTTTTGCATCCACATTTTCAGATCCTTTGCCTCCGCCTATACAGGAGCCAACTTCACCTGAAAATACTAGCCCTCCTATTGAGGAAGACTTTGCAGACCTGCCTATTGTCCCTACTGTACTGAACCTTGGGAATGGTCCCTGCCTAGTTGCTTACCCCATGGGTACCCCTGATTTAGAACAAGTCATGGTGATAGCCAATGGGATAGCCCGTGAAGGAGCCATCCCTTGCCTCCAGTTGCAGTTCAGTTGGGCTGAATACTACAAATTGATTGTGGCTCCTCAGTTTCCACAGCATCTCCTCTCAGCAGCTGGCTCCGCTGAGCACCTACTGCCATCCTTTATGCAGCCTGCCTTAGCCCACCATCAAATGGTGTTGGGGCTTCACATCCAAGAAATCTTGTCTCTCCAAGCAGCGGTTACTCATCACTGGGATCAGTTTGCGGCCTACCAACAGTGGATTCACTCCCTGTTTTCCTTGGTATCAGAAAACCAATGCAACTTTGTCACCTCTCAGACTTGTTTGGTTATTTTCATTGAGCAAATGTGCCAGTCCATCCCCAAATATGTCAGAGAGCGTTTAAATGAGTTTCATCAGTTGGAACAACCCTGGCAAACCCAAGTAGATTCCAACCTGAACGCTTATCTCACCAACTTCAAACAACTTGTGCAGCAGCTCAATGCATTCAGCACTTATTCCTTTAAGCAACTGCAGCAGGTAGAGAACCTTTCTGCTAAAGGCCTTAATTAACTCAGTGCGGAATTTGATCAAGAAAGAGCTGTCACTGCCGCTGCTATTGCCAAGCTCCAAAATCAAGTGAATGAATTATCTATGCCCAAAAAGATGCTTTGCCTTCTCCCCCATCTGATGATTTGGTGGATAGAGAGCAGAGATTGTGAGATGCCATTTGAGAGCTATATGTTTCTACCTGCAGTCAAAGACGTCCTACTGAGGCTCCTCAGCCTGACCCCAGGTGCTTGCTTTGACCACTCAAGTTGCTGAGCTACAGCAGGAACTCACTGCCTTACGCAAAATGGTGGCAACTGCTTCTAGTTCAGTTGGGGTTGTTGATGAAGATAGCTGCTGCCATAGCTTGCCAGGAGCCCCTTGAATCCAATGTGCTATGGAGTTGATTGCCCTATCTAATGTGGTGGATCATTTTAAACAGGATCATGCTGAGTTAGACAGAGACATACAAGAGATGAGTGAATTGATTAACTCAGTAAACAACAAGTTTGCCCCTTGCCTCTCAGTGGGGCCATCCCTTACTTCTCAACTGGCTGAGCTCTTCACAGTAGTAACCTCCCAAGGCCAACACCTAGATGTTACTGAGAAACAGACCACTCTAGCTCATCATACAGGTGCCTGTTCTGCTGAGACCCTGACGACCCTTTAGGAAAGTGTTTGACAGTTGTGGGCAGACAACCCCCCTCCAAATCTGAAGCAGAATTCTCCCCGCACATAAATGTACTCAAAAGCAACAATGGTGGTACAACTCCTGAAGCACATTTAAAGCCTACTTTTAAACAGGTCTTTGATCCCAAAACCTTGACTATTGCAGCTTTCTTAACTATCTATGAAACTGCCAGAGACAAGCTTTGTATGAGGTTAAGAAGGAACATATTTTGACCTGTCTACACACAGCCTTCCAGGAGGTGGTGGTTCCTGAGATGCCCACCATTGAGACTTGGGAAGATATGAAGCAGCTTCTGATTGATCAATTTGGAGGTGACCTTAGCCTGGAAGTAAAGAAAGACGCCTTCATGCACATTGCTTTCAAACCTAAGGAGACTCTAGCTAAGTTTGCAGACAGATTCTACATGGAAGGACAGCAACTGATAACAAGCAGACAATTGATGGCTCACAAAGCCTACATGGCTTGTGCTCAATCCCTCAAGGTTAACCAGCTTATGTGCCTTCACTTCAAAGCCCATAAAGCTATGCTTTCCTCCATGAAGAGCATAAAGACGCTGTTGCAGGACATGCACCTTACCCATTCTAGAGCAGCCATTTGGGAGAATTGTGCCGCTTCTAACTCCAGTTTTTCTTCCCGTGGCCCTTGCATCCTTACAATGAACACGCAAATCCTCCTTGACGCCAAGGTTGCCATAACTGTGGCCATATAGGTCACTGTTCTTGAGTCTGCACCAACCCTCAGGTTGAAGGAGCTGACCCCAAGGAGCAGGCAGAAAAAGAGCAGTCAACCTAGAGGCAGAGACGCTCTTGATTGACAATTCTTCCCAGTCTCTTTCAATCCCTTCCTCTATGACCAACTCTAATCCTGCTGACACTGAGGCTCCTCCTATCCTCATATTGTTTCACAATATCTCTGACAACTCTGACCTGAACAATTCTGATGTCAAAGACCCTGACGTGTATGGGTACTCTGTTCTTGCTGTCCCAAAAACCATTGCAGTCCCCTACAAGTTGCGATCAGGAAAGACTACAGAAACTACTAATCCTTTGCCTGAGGCCAAAGAAGTTGTCTCTTGCCCCTACCTCACTCAAGCAAAGAGGTCCCCTGTGTTGGTGGAGCCGTCAGAAGAAGCTGCTGAGGTTGCTGACACTGTCTTCAAGAATATATCTGTTTTGCTCTCTCCAAACTGTTTATAAGGAGTTCTCAGGATTAAGATGCATGATTGAGAAGTGGGATAAGGAACTATCAGAGGCTCAAGATATCCTGGCTGTCCTTCCCCCCTTTGGGTGCACTACCACTCAAGTAGAGATATCCATTCAAAAAGTGAATATTAAGGCTGTTCTAGACACTGGCTTGCCAGTCAACGTTGTCTCCTTCAAGCTTGTGAAGAAACTCAAACTTGCCCCTGACCTTAATTATCACCAGTTGTATGAAACAACTGGACTGTCTATGACCCGCGCCATAGGGGCGTACTCTGCTCTACCCATGTGGTTTGGCAAGCTTCTCCTAGCTGTGCCAGCAGTTGTCTTGGAAAATGAGAGTTATGATCTCTTAGTTGGCACCCAGTTCCTTAAGGAATATAATGAGATAATCAACTTAAAAGATGGCTACCTCTCTATTCTGGGATATGAAGTCCCTCTGATCTTTGAAGAGCCAGTTAAAGTTCTCAGGAAACGGCTCAAGACATGTGCCTTGGAATATCCCACTGGGGTTTTCAACCTCAAATATCACACCCACTCTTCAAACATGAAATGTCTACCCATGGCTTGTCCTGCGTCTGAAGGAATCCCTCTCCTAGCCACATCTGCTGTCACCATCTCACCTGGCCCCTGCCATCCTAGACTCCCAGGTATCATATGAACTACCTGAACGCACCTTCTTGGAGTTGTACTCTCCCCCCCTCCTTAGGACGCAACAAACCTTACCTCTGTCCTGGAATCCTAGATGTCTCCCATAAGGACCCTGTTCAATTGCTAGTAGCCAACTTAAATGCTCTCCCCATAAACATATCTTGAGGGCAGGTTGTTGGTTATGGAAAATTATTGAATGCTCCTTATGTCTTGTCCATTCATCCCTTTGGTACGTTTCAGGACTTTAACCTACCAGAAGACAAGCCCCAAGTCCTATCTTTGTTTACTGTGCAAGACTTCCCACAGCTATCCCTGGTTCAACAGAAAGAGGTGCTTGAATTGAAAGATCAATTTTCAGACACCTTTGCCAAATATAGTGCCAACTATGGCCTAGCCAAAAGAAGTTATCCACCAGATTGATACTGGAGACACTCCCCCTTCTGCGCTAAACCATATTGCTGCAGTTGTGTGGAGGACACCCAGGTGTCTAAAGAGCTCAAACAACTGTTAGGCGCTGGGCTACTGGCCCCTTCCCAAAGTCCTTGGGCTTCACCCCTTACTCATCCTAAAGAAGAAGGATGGGGGTCATTGTATTGTGATGGACTACCAACAATTGAACTCTTTAACCAAGAAGGACTCTTATCCCTTGCTGTGTATTGATGATGCTCTCTGCCAACTTGGAGGTTCTAAGTTCTTCTCTGCTATGGATCTGGCATCAGGATACTGGCAAGTTGAACTTTTGCCCAAGGACCGCCAAAAGACTGTGCTCATTACTTCTGAAGGGCTGTTTGAGCCTACCTGCATGCAGCAGGGACTCTACAATGCCCCGGTCACCTTCAAAAGGGCCATGGACTCCATCCTCTGTGACTTGAAACTGACTTGTATCCTAGTATACTTAGAAAATATAACAGTCTTCAGCGCTACCTTCACCAATCACCTGGCTCATCTAAAAGAGGTGTTCATAAGGATTCAAGAAGCTGGCCTCAAGCTAAAATCCTCTAAGTGCACTTTCTTCAAAGAGTGTCTTGAATTCTTGGGCCATGAAGTAACCCAGACAGGGATTCACCAAATGACTAAGAAGTTTGAAGCCATCAACAAAATGCTTCTGCCTACCAACCTGCTAGAGGTACAAGTCTTTCTTGGTATGATGGGCTACTACAGGCAGTTCATTCCCAACTTTGCTGATACTAGTAAACCCCTAGTCCAGCTGTTACATAATGTCTCTTTTGAATGGACCACCAGCCAACAGCAAGCCTTTGAGACCCTTAAGCAGAAAATCAAAGAGGCTCCCATCCAAGTGTATCCTGACTACAATAAGGAATTCATCCTATACACTGATGCTAGTGATCTTGCTATTGGGGCTATTTTAGCCCAACTAGACAACAAAGGTGTGGACCATCCTGTGGCTTATACTTCCTGTGCTAAAAACAAGCATGTGAAGAACTACAGTGTCTGTAAGGGATCCACTCTCAGGTGGCTGGACTGCCGGTTTCAGGGGTAACTTGGGCTGGGTTTTTTGCAGGCAGGGCCCACCATAAGAGAGGAGCTAACTTTAGAAGGTAAGAAGCAGACTTCCCCACCCAAGACCATGGGCCGGTGGCCGGAACAATGGTGTCCACCACCCCCGTGAGGATGATGTACACTATTCCAAAAAGCTTACTGGTATGGTCAGTCAGGAGGTCAGGGGAGGAGGCTGGCATTAGTTTGGGTGTTACAGGTGGTTCCATATAGATGTTGTAGGCTGGGAGATAGTTGAATTTTCCTCTAAATAATTTGGGGGTAGAGAATATCCACAGGCCTTGGCGGTTGTATCTGATGGCGGATTGGATGCAGGCTAATAGGTCAAGTTCAATGATCTTCTCTGGTGTATAATCTTTATATTTGGGCTTTAATGGATATTTGGTAAAATTAACGGGCCCATATGGGACACCAGGTGAACGGAGGGGCAGGAGGGCCGGGAGATCTTGGACTGAACTGATAGACAGCAAATACAAAATATGACAGTAGCTGTATAAGCCAAAGTAACATAACCTTTATTCAAAAATGGCAATATGTTTGGAGCGCGGGGTCCTTTGGTCTATATAGCACCCCACCTCCAAACTTAACATTTTCCATGGGGGGTTCATCAGGGCATTGGGGAAAGCTGGGCTGGGGGAATTTGGTACTCAGGTCTAAAGGCAGCAAAATGGCACTCAGCCCAGGAGTTCTTTCATTGGTCAAGAATCTTTATTTGGCTACCTGATTATCTTGCTCTAGCGTTGTGGTCATGGGGTTGGACCGCAGGCCCGTGCCTCTTTCCTGGGTTAGCTCTTGATTGGTTACTTGAGAGGACTTCAAACTCATGAGATTCACATAGGCGTAATCTCTGCCTCCATTAGGCAATTTGAGAGGCTCCTCCTTGGGCGCCACCATGGTAGAGCTAGTGCTGGTATTCTGGCTTTGGGGCTTAGCAGGAGCCTCAGCTTGCAGGGGCTCAATCCCAAAAAAACACAGGCGGGCGGCCCCACGGTCCACAGGCCTGGCAGCCTGGGGGATCCAGGGTCAGGGTTTGAATCCTGCTCCTGGGCCTGGGTTTCCAGAGGGGAAAAATTGTCAATCTTGACAGCGTCACAGAGAAAGAATGTCTTGCTGTGCTTCATGCAGTGAAACAGTTCCGCCATTATGTGTATGGTACCCATTTCACTGTTGTCACTTACCATGCTTCACTTAAGTGGTTACAACAGCTTAAGGAGCCAGAAGGACAACTAGCAAGATGGTCCCTTTGCCTGCAAGGTTATGACTTCACTGTGCTCCATTGTCCCAGGATTCAACATTAGAACGCTGATAATTTATCCAGAATGCTTATCCTTGCTCTACATCCTGCTGAGGCTGATTGGCTGTATGAGCTAATTGGATATCTTTCCTCTTGGGAAATTAAGACAGAAGAGGTCTGACTGGCCTTGTCCAAACTATCTGAAGATACACTCATTTGAGACAATCAGCTCTTCAAGAAAGTATGAGACCAATATATGTCTTATGTACAACCTAGTCTTTGCCTTTTGTTGGTGCTACAAGCTCATAAGGAGACTGGGCATGAAGGCATTGCCAAGACTTTTGATTGTCTCCAGAAGAATTACTTCTGGGAAACCCTTTGCCTGCTGATTCCAGATGTCATAGCTAGTTGCCACAACTGCCAACTTCAGCGGCCACAAGCTGCTTCCCATGAGTTCAAATTAGTGCCCCCTTAACATGCCTTTCACACTTTCAGTATTGACGCTGTAGGTCCTCTCCCCCTCTCCTGCTCTGGTTGTTGTTTTATCCTAATTGCTGTTGATCACTTCAGCAAGTGGGTAGAAGCTGGCCCTACTAAGGACATCACTGCTAAGACAACTGCTGCCTTCCTGTTACAAGATGTTTTCTACTGTCATGGCTGCCCTCAAGTGTTGTTGTCTGACAATGAAACTAACTTCAACAACAAGTTGTTAACCTCTGTTATTGAGGCCTTGGGGTCTCACCAGTCCTTCTTTGCCCCCTACAACCCTTCTACCAATGGTGTGAGAATTGGGGAGCAGGTTAAGAGGAAATAAAACCAAGCTCTTGACCGCAATAAAATCGTGGTTTCAGCAACAACCAAAAGGTTGTTGCCAACAATTCCTGGGTGGTCAAAGGGGGGCAAGGAGTCAACTGAACACGGTGAAGCAACAGATAAAACCAAATGACCAAAATTACTAACAAATTTCAAACTTTATTAGATTAGAGAATGATGAAGCAAGATATTTTAAAACTCTTGCATTCATTTAAGGGATGGATGGGATTGGGATGGTAGATCAAATGTCACAAACCAATTGACCAATCATATGAGTGGATACAAATGAATTTCTTGAGGCAGGAAGATCTTGAAAAATTTTGAACGGACATAGTCAAAAGGAAAACTGAACCAATTAACATCAGGAATATGCTTTTGGATGCAATTACCACTGCTCCTGGCTGCTCTTGCACATGATATTTAACCAGAGGTGTCTCTTGGGTGGGTTAGGTGGAGGCATCTTCTGAATAATTCCAAGGTATTAAATTGATGGCTTTTCTTGGGCTTTTTTGGTGACCTTTTAGATAAATATTCAAACATAATTTGGTAGAAATTCCCAAGCATTTGGCAGGAATTGAAGTGGAGGCCTAAGGGGGAGGTGTAACTTTACAAATGGGGCAGTTGTGCGTGAAAATTCAACTCTGGTTTCTATCATGAGAAAGCTCACCTACTCTAACACTGCAAATTGGGATCTATACTTATCTGCTGCTCTCTTTGTGTATTGCCTTAGAAAACATTTTGTCACTGGATATTCCCCTTTTGCTATGCTGTATGGGCGTGAGGCTACCACTCTGTTGCTCTTAGGGAGCCCCCTACTCTCCTCCAATAAGGCCATGAATCCCAACGATCAGATCAAAGATCTAGTCAACCGCATAATCAATATACAGGCCACTGCTTACACCTCTGCATATAAGACTAAGATGCTTGAGCTCTCCCCCAATAATGCTGGATGTTCCCCCTTGCCTGAGTTTGATGTTGGCAACCGTGTTCTTTATTACCAGCATAGAGTGGGTGAACGCACACATAAGCTGGACACTCTGTGGGTTGGCCCTTTGGAAGTGACTTTCAAGTAAGGGTCCAAATGCACCATAAAGCTCCTCTCTAGTGGTTGTCCATTTGTCCGAGTAGATGCAAAGTTCCTCTGTAAGTACCACCCCCTAAGGCCAATCTAGAGGGGGGAAATGTTGTAAATGCCGCCATTCACCATGTTTCAATTTTGCCTTTGGTGGGCTATTTTGAGGATGAATCTCTCTCTTTCACTTTTGCCTCTTGAAATGAGTCAATGGCTGAATTGGGAAATACAATTATTTGGTTTTGTGACTCTGCGCAACTCACTTGCCCCACTCATGCTGGTGGCAAGTGATCCTACCATCCTGGTAGGTTTTTGTGGTGTTGTCTACCACTATATATTCTTTTTCCTATTCATCAATAAAATTAAGTTCCATTCACATTTTTGTCTTTGTGTCTTCCAGTACTTTGGTGCCTCTCCCTAGCCACAACTAGTAGAGATTACTCATCCAGGGCCACAAGGTAATTGCATAGACTTCCCTGCCATCTAACCAAGACTTAGTACAAATCCAATCCTAAGGTCAGGATTCCCTGTTGTGTGTCTGTGCCGCGCCTCAGAACACGGCATCCAACTTCTCAGGAATGTCCTCTTTGAATGAACTGATAGTCAACAACAATCATTTGAGGCTCTAAAAACCAAGCTTAAAGAAGCCCCCATCTTAGTCTATCCTGATTATGACAAATAGTTCATATTATACACTGATGCCAGAGGAGTTGCTGTGGGTGCAATCTTAGCACAGCTAGACAACAATGGTGTGGATTGACCTGTAGAATATTATTCATGTGTCCTCAACAAACATGAGAAGAATTATGGCATCCCCGAGAAAGAATATTTGGCAGTTCTAAATGCTGTTAAGCAGTTCCAACACTACATCTACAGGACTCGTTTTACTGTAGTCACTGACCACTCTTCCCTTAAGTGGTTGCAACAGCTAAAAGAACAAAAATTTCAACTGGCTCAGTGGGCCCTGCGCTTACAAGGGTACAATTTCACTATAGTACACAAGCCTGGTGTTCAACACCAGAACGTCAATGGATTGTCTAGAATGCCTATACTGGCCATCCATCCTGCTGACGCTGATTGCCTGTACAAGTTAATAGGATATCCTGACATTTGGACAACTGAACCAGAAGAGACATGCCTGGTTCTACAAGTTTTATTCAAGGATACCATCATTTGGGATGGACAACTCTTCAAAAAGGTCAACAATGCCTACCTGCCCTACGTTTGTCCTAGTATGAGAATATCTATTATCCTTCAAGCCCATATTGACACTGAGCATGGAGGTATAGTGAAAAATCATGATTGGTTGTGCAAGAACTTCTACTGAGAGAACATGTGCCTCCTAATTCCTGACATCCTTGCATCTGTCACTCCTTTCAACTCCAAAACCTTCAACTGTCCCAACATCAGTTCAAGCTAATCCCTCTTAAGTATTCCTTTCAGACTGTGAGTATTGATGCTGTTGGGCCTCTTCCTTGTTCTAAGTCTGGGTGTCAATTCATCTTGATGGCTGTAGATCATTTTAGTAAATGGTTCAAAGCCCACACAACCAAAGATATAACTGCCAAGACCACTGCTAACTTCTTGTTACAAGATATCTTCTACTGTCATGGTTGCCCTCAAGTCTTGCTTTCTGACAATGGGACCAACTTTAATGCCTGCCTCATAACGTCTATTGTAGAAGCTATGGGCACTCATCAGTCTTTCTCTGCCCTGTATAACACATCCACCAATGGAACAGTAGAACAAGTGAATTCTTCCCTTGTGTCCATCATGAGGAAGCTTACCCTTTCAGATGCCAGCAATTGGGATATTTTCCTTCCTGCTGCCCTCTTTGCATACCAGCTAAGCAGACATCAGGTAACTTGCCAATCCCCATTTGCTATGCTGTATGGGCGTGAAGCTACAACTCCTCAATCTTGGGCCCAATTTTGATCAAAGTTGATGCTGCTACCAACCCCAAAACCCATGTCAAGGACTTGACCAATTGAATCATTGACATCCAGGCAACAGTATATTCAACAGCCTATAAGGTCAAGGCTTTAGAGATTTCTTCTTTCTAAACATCTAGGGCCCCCCCTTCCAGAATTTCATGTGGGTGACCTGTCCTCTACTACCAAAACTGCACTGGAGGTAGAGCCCACAAGTTAGACTCCCTCTGGGTTGGACCGTGTGAAGTCACTTTTAAGAAGGGCGTCAAGTATACCGTGAAGCTGCTATTGTGAGAGAGGGGGGCTAAACTAACTAAGTTCAGCTCTCATCCCGGCAAAACAAACCACCAGGATGCCGTCCAGTGGAGGACTGGAACGGCCGCTCAAAGGGGAGACCACAGGGAGGACACAGGAGACAACCGAGGGAAATAGGCATTCAGTGCCATCAGCGCCAACCCGGTGAGCAGCCAGGGGGTACAAGTGGGGGTGGAAGGGAGCATTGCAGAAGCACACAGAGGTACTGAGTCACTCTTCTCTAGGCCAGGAGGGGGGGACATTGGCACCTCCTTGCCCACAGGAGCGGGAGGAGCATGGTCAACATCCTCTAAATCCAGATCATCACAGGTCAGGCTCTTCACCACAGCCTCCCCGGAATAAAGGAGACTACCAGGCAAACTCAGAAGGCTAGAGGGGGCCGCACTCGCAAGTCGCGCCAAAGAGGAGAGTTTAGACCACAGGTCTGGTGAGGTGGACCACAAGAGGAGCAAAAAGGGGGCCAAAGAAAATACCACAAATCTTATGACTGTGTCAGGGCCCGAGGGCTTCTGACTCTGAACCATTAAATTGAAGATTGGATGTATTTGATTTATTTATTTCAAGGACCAAAAATGACCACAAATGAAGGGGAGAGAAGTCAGGCTCTTTTTATACCATTTGATCTGATTCTTCCAGATCATTCTCAGAGGTTCTTGGGTCTTCATCTGGGGGCTCATTCTGTGAGTCTGAGACATCAGCTGATTGTATGGCATCATATTCCTTTGATAATCTTCAAACTTCACGCTTTGCTTCTGTTTATTGTCCAAAAATAGTCCAAATCAACGCTCCTGCTTTGTGGCTTCAATTTGAGCGTAAAAACGTCTAAATCCGATCAGTCTCAGCTGAGATACACTAGTATTTGTCCGCACAGCGTTGAACGTTGTCTTTGTAGGCCTGATACCTAATTGCATTTCCTTTTTGGGACGTATCAATGAGTTCTCCCGGGCTAAATATTCAAATCAAATTAACTTCTGAACCAGTTCATCTAGAGAGACCATCAAGGACTTGTTTTGACGGCAAGGATCTGTTCTATCAGCCCAGGTAGTTAAAACACAATTTTTATAAATAATAATGTCATGGCAGTTCATGACAGACTGGGAGTATCATAGCTGCAAACTCCACAAAATTTGAGGAAGATTGGGGTGGTTTTCAAAATTGCAAGCAATAAAATTGAGACCAACAGGGGTAACCACAAGCAAGAAACCAAAAGTAGTGTCAGAGTAGGCTTGGAGAGCTTGCCAGCGTGCTTGGGCGTCTTTAAAGTGACCGGGAACAAAAGCAGGTTCGAAATTAAAGAGTTTATAGATAAAAACAAGGTAAAAGTAGATTTTTATATTGAATTTGACTAGAAAACTTAGGTTTGAGCGTAAATCTTCAAAGCAAAAGCAAAAACCAAAAACACTATACACTGAAGTCAACTTCAAGGGTTCCAGAAGAGGGACTGGGTTTGAAATGGGGGGATTGAAGGTAAGCAATGAAGCAAATACTAACACTTTAAAATTCTAGGTGATAGGAACTCCAGCAAAGGGTCAATCAAGGCAACAAAATTAAAACTAAGTGTATTAAGCTCAAAACTTTTAATAAATTGAGAATTGACAAGCAGGGGACACAAAGTCCCCTGGCATTGTAAAAAGGGGTGAGTTGCTAGGGGAAAATCACATGACCAACTTGACTTGCATCTCATTGGCTGGAAGAGAAATTTCGATGGCCAAGGCCAGGAGCACTGGAAGGTTTCAAGCTAATTTCCGCAAAACCACCTGATTGGCCGAAAGGCAACTCAACAGACTCTGGTTCATTTAACTTTCTGGACATAGATGTGGCCCCATTTGATTGGGTGTTCCTGATAATTTTCAATAGAGGGCAACACCACGATAACAAACAGTCTAAATTGATCAGTGTTTCTTTGCAAGCCGGGACAACCAAAGCAGGGGGATCTGCAGGGTAGGCCAGAACAAATCTCTCATCAACAGTGTGGGCTAAATCTTCTAAGGAATTTAATGGCTTGGCTGTTGTTTTTGGCCCTTTTTTGGTGCAGCAGGGGGAAATGGTTCAATCCAAGGCCAGAGGTGGCAGTGAATTTACAGCTATCATCTGGCTGTCTTTTTGCCCAAGTTCACTCCAAATTCCTCCACAAATATCAGCTCCCTGTGACCAATCTTGAGGGAGAGATTTCAGAAATTGTGCCATCAATGCCATTTCAATATGGCCTTCAAATAATGATATGTGTGAAGATTTGGTCAGTTTTGCTTTTGGCTTCAGAAATTCTTTACCTTCCTTAAATGGTTTGACATCAATGTCCACCCATTCCAGAATACCCTACCTGCCCTTGTCTGATCCTGGTATGACCTCATCCCAACGTGACCCCTTCAACCACTCTGTCTACCTAATGAGTGATCATTGCCCCTTGTCTACTATTTAAGTAGAATCATTTCTCCTAATAAAGACAAGTTCATCCAAATTTGCATTGGCTTTAATATTCTTCAGGCTTTTTCCTTCTTTTTTGCCAAAAGGAATTCTTCATCTTGTATTCCAGGAAATTAAGGTACATGCCCTTAATTTTGCCCTGAAGGCTAACCCAAGGCTAGCTTTGAACCTCAAATTTTTTGTTATAAAGATTTCTCATTATGTTCTCCTGTATGTTGTCCCCAGGAGCCAAACACAACACTCATCCTCAATCCCCAACCAGTGAAGATAAACCACCTCATCTTCACAGCTTGCCTTGGGATTGGAGGGTATCAGCAAGGATCTGCTGCCTTTGGGCCCTCGCCAGAAGGATTGGGCCAAAAGTATTACAAAGATCCAGGTCAACTCAATTCTTTGTACGCTGGCTCTTGGTCTCCTCTGGTGTCACCCCATTCCACTTTCTCTGTTGCTGTATACAACTCCACCTACTACATCTTGACCTACTTTGTGGGTAGCTTTGGCAGATACAACACCCATGCCAAGGTGTTCTGATGGATGATGACCATTTACCTTATTGTCACTGCTCTGACAGGTTTCCAGTTTTCCAATTTTCTTCTGTACCTGCTACAGGTAGTACCTACCATGCTTGGGTATTAAATTCTAACTTTGTAAACCTTATAGATTAGTTTCCCCTTGATTTATCTCCTGTTTTTTAAATCAATATTGAGTAAACGATATGGATTTTATTATTGAAAAGTAGCTCTGAACCATGTTGAAGGTTTTATTTGAATGATTTTTAATTTGATTTACCTTTAAAAAATATTAATTCTTAAATCAGAAGCAAGGGCATTTCAAACTAGTCAAGGAAGCAGATGTATACCCCGTTCAAGGCTCCCAAACTCTCGTGTGGGATTTGCCAGGTTTGAACTTTGGTGGCAGAGCTGATCGTAAGAAACCCCAGCAGTTGGGGGAAATGTATTGAACTTTTTATGTCAAAATAAAGATTTATTATCCTGCACAGTTGATCTAAAACTTTTGGATTCTTTTATGGGCGCATCCAGATTTAGCACGGGGCTTTGGTGGGATGGGAGTAGTTTTGCCATGGAATATATCCAAGTACCCACTAAGCGACTTCTCAAAGGAAGGTCGATGGTTTAGCTTGTAGCCAATAGCTTCCAAGATCCCAAGCGTGCGGGTTCCGAATGGCGAAGTTGGCCAGTATGTATTGTTAGCATGCTCGTGCACGCCATGGCCCATAGCAGACGACTTGGTCATCAGCGTATCATTGGTTAGTTTATATATATAATCGAGATGTGAAAGGGAGCCCCCTTGTACAAAAGTAGAGGACCCAGTTTCAAGATACACGTTCTCTGTTTTGAGTTTAAAATAGAACCCATCTCGCGTTGTTGCGGAAGTTTCTATTTTTCCCATCGTATCAAAGAAATGTGAAGAAGAGGATGTGGGTTCATCTTTAGCATTTTCGGTTTCCCCTTGATTCATTTTGCTTACCAGTTGGGCTATTGTCTCGTTATTGTTGTTGTAGACGTATTTATCAAAGATAGTTGGACTATAGAGCAAGTGTTTTTCTCCTTCTGTAGTATAATCGAATGTGTAAGGAGAAAGGTGGTCATCGTCTGGTCGCTTGTGAATGGCCGAGATGAAGCCCATACCGTGCAGCATCTCGTGCGCAATTATGTCAATGGCGCTATATTGGGTTTTTTTCTGGGGACGTCCAAACATGCTCGGGAAGTAGAAGTTGACGGCAGTATTGATGGCCATTGTGATGTCATCTGAGCTATCGGCAGCTGTCTTCTGGCCATCCTGTCGTAGAACAGCATTTGGGACAGCAAACAACACTCCTTCAAAATTAATGCAAGAAATAGACGGAAGCCCTTCCCCTAGACTCAGGATTTGTCTTTCCGATGCATTGCCTATACTCCTGAGGTACTCGACTTTGACGTTGATTTGTCCTTCCAGGAGGAGAGCATTTTCAATAAAGCCAGTGACCAACTCGAATGTGTGTCTGATTCCTTCGCAGTTGGAATCCATCGTCTCGCAGGTGAGGGTGACATTGAACTTAGCTCCCGTGGAAAAGAAAATGGTTGAGTTTGCTGCTTGGGCTATGGAAAAGAAAACAGAAAGTAATTTAAAATTCATTTTGAATTTTTTGCTTCAGCTATTGGGATTTAATATCAACTCGGGGCTTATTCTAAGGCGCCGGCTAATCCATGTTAGTACGGTGGCACAGATTTTAAGCAAAAATGGCGCAATACGAATTCCTTGCATAGAAATAAGAATTGATTCAATTGAATTTTTTAAAGAGTATATAAATTCTATTGAAGATTTGTTAAATCTTTAAACCAAAAAGAAGGCTCGCTTTTTTATCCATGTCTTAAGCCAGAATCTCCACTAAATTCTACTCGTATTGAGAGTTTAACCCGGAACCTGCCGGATACAGTAGTCTTACAAATTGAAATAAAAGTGGTGCTTAAGACACAATTGAAGCTAAGTTTTAGCTCACGTTTGGGACATCTATAATTTTAATAAAGCTTATAAAAACTAATTTAACCAAAACTGCCCGACGTAAATTAGTTCCAACTGACTCTGAAATATTATTTTTTATCAACCAACATAAAATAGTTTTTAAAGAAACGGTACATTTTTATTTGATTTAAATTAAATCGATTCGTTTTGTTGCTTGGCCAGTTATATGGTTAGTGCATATATTAAGACAGTTGAAGTGAATAGTATATTTTTTATAGATGAATCATTAGTTTCAAAATTATGACCAAAAAGTTAATAAATAAATTAATTGAAATTCTTTAAAAAAACTTCAGGAGAACAACCCCGCTCATTGAATTACCTATCAGTGGCGCAACTTCACCGAAAAAAGTTAGCAGAAATACCGACCATCTTTAACTACATCAACTGCTCTTTAAATCAAGTCAAATCCCGACGAACTTTTTTTAAAGGGAACAATATTTTGTTAGTGTTCAAAGATGGTCAAATCCCGCCGAACGTAACCACTCGAATCCATCACCCCAGTAATTAAACTAAAGAGCACCCCAGAAGGTTCCACCACTTAACCCAGCTTCTTAAATCTGGAATCGAAATCGATCCCCTATGAATAGCTGCTTCAGCTAAACTTCAATCAATTCAGAATCACATTCACGATCGTCTGAAAACATTCAAATCCATGTTAACAACGACGATGCTTTTATACCAGCTACATATCCAACCCTATAAGCATCAATAAAAGATTCAAGCCATGTGTAGGAATGGTTTGACACAGCCCGCCTAGCGTCTGGCTCTGGGCTGCTACAGCCAAACCGCACCAGTTAATATTTTAAGCTAATCCTTTGACACAAGGTGGCCCAGAGCCAGAAACTTCTGTAGCTGGCCGTATCCATATTTAAATGCTACTATGCAACGGCTACCATATCCAGGGTATAGTGTATACTATACTTCTCAGAGCTGTTGATATGGACAAACCAAAGTCTGCTCAGAGTGAACTAAAGATGCAAAAAGAAGGTGGAGGTAGTAATAAACTGTTGCCTTTGCAAGGCCCTCTACTGTGAATGTTTGTCTAATACCTTA
The DNA here is from genome assembly GCA_014839935.2 of Entomophthora muscae. Taxonomy (NCBI): domain Eukaryota; kingdom Fungi; phylum Entomophthoromycota; class Entomophthoromycetes; order Entomophthorales; family Entomophthoraceae; genus Entomophthora; species Entomophthora muscae. The sequence continues at coordinate 84,766 of QTSX02001501.1, read as the reverse complement.
CTAGTACAAAGAACAGTGTAAAAGGTGGTGTATAGCCATTAATGATGTATGAATTGGCTGTTGTGTGCCTCAGTAACAAGGAGGTGATAAAGGTCGGGTCTCCTAGGAGAAAAGACAAATAATGACTTTCAGTGTCAAGTAAAACATGGATTAGGTTTCCTGGAAGTTGTCTCTTTGAGCCACCTTTTGCCTAAAGGCTAGATAAGAGTCAGTTCCATCTTATTACATTATCAAAGAGTCAAAAGACAGCAAAGCTGTTTGAGGCAAGCTCAGTCTACATGTGGTGTGGCTTTGTCAGGGACCCACTTGACAGGGAACAAATTCCCTATTTGGTGGGCCAAGGCCCCTAAGTTAAGCCCTGCTATTACTGAGCCAATGGGTACCGTGATCATGGCAAGATGGCCTAAGTGACCCAGATAGGCAAATCTCCCCAGCATAGAGCTGAAGCAACCAAGCATATAATACCCCACCATATATGTTAACAGGTAGAAAGAAGTGTAGGGTCTAACCAATAAAGGTTCAGCAGGAGGAGGAGTGAACAAACAACCATAATGGAATTTGCGTCCCCAGTGGCCAGAGGGGTACTTAAACCATCCATGGGCTAGAGATTCCTTTTTATAAGCATTGTTGGGAGAGGAGTTGTGCCAGTCAGTAGTGGGTGTTGGGTTCTCCAAGGCTAACACCACAGACAAGAAAGAAGCTAGAAACCAGAACAGGAATAGAATTCCTTTCATGGCTTCAAAATAGGGTATCAGAAGGTAAGTGATTGGCAGATATGGAATAAAAGTCTTTATTGTTGGAACAACTGAGTTTGATAAGGTTTGCACACTTAGATAGCCTCCAAAATGGAGGCTGGGTGTCAGGAATATTCCTGACAACACCTTGGTTCAGGACAATATTTTGTTCACAATTGGACTCAATAAACAAAATAAAAAATTGCAGCAGTTCCCCCTTATTGTGGAAACTGCCGCAAAAGGCCAAGCCAAGAAAACAGGAATTAAAAATAAATATTTTAATTTGGATGGGTTTTATACCCCGCCTGCGGGCCGCGCAATCGGCTGCCAGGCACCCGCCAAGCCTGGCAGCTCGCCCGCCCGCTCCCGCCAGCCAGTCCCCCGGCCAGCCTGCCAAATGGGGAAACCCAAAAATGCAATTTACCCAAACCCAAATGGTGGGGGAACTGCTGCCCAAATTTGGAATCTACCAAATTTGGGAGGGGCTGACAAGCTGCTCAACCCACCCATTCCTGCATTAACTGCAGAATTCAAAATTGGATGCATGAAAGCATCCAATGATACACCAAGCCAATGCAAGCCCAGAAGTAACAATTCATTGCCTTCACACCACTTCTAATTCCCCTTCCAAAGGGGAATTCCAGACAACACCAAGTGTTTGGGGTTCCCTGTCCAGTGTTTTACTCTATTCATGCACCCACAAGGATGATAATATAAATAAAGCCAATCACTTGATGATAGTTTGTGCTATCACTGAGTGAAATTACCCCTCAATAGTATCACATAAATCAATCAGAACTTTACCCTACAAGAAAGTTAAAAGACACTAAGCTTTGTCTTCCCTTTCCCAGGATCAGAAGATGAACACTCTAATCTTCTCAGCTGTTCTCACAGCCTGCCTAGGGATTGGGGGCCACCAATACAATCACCAGCATGGGCCATTCAATAAACCACCTGGCAAGTACATCTACAAGGAACCTGCACAGCTAAACTCCTCCGAGCAGTACTCCTGGCCCACACTGGTATTGTCCCACTCCACCCAGTCCGTAGCTATATACACCTGTATATACTACGTACTCACGTAGTTTGCCGGTAATTTTGGACGTTATAACATACACACCAAGGTCTTTTGATGGATGATGACAGTCTATCCCATTGTGACAGCGCTCACAGGTTTCCAAGTCGCCAACTTGGTCCCTTACTTTGCTAAAATACTCCCCCAATTTGTCATGGCCATAGTTTTCCTGGGTGTGGCTTGGCCAAAGCGCTGCCACCCAGGGAAACCCGGCCCAAAGCCCCGCCCGCTTGCAGCAATTGTAGATTTAAATCTAAGGATTGATTGTAAGTGGGTGGTGGCACAGGAAATTGGGTCTGAGTGGGGTGCGGATGCCCCACACCCAATTTTCCCTTCCTTGACCTGCTGGTCAACAAATCCTGACCTCAAAGTAGGTCAGGTAACAGCTTACAGAACCACCATTGGTGGTATCTGTAAGCTGTCTAAATATTGTATTCAAGGAGGCCACCTCATCAAGATGTACCCAAAGGCTTTAAGTAACAATTGTCCCCACCAAACTACCTTAGTAGTTTGATATTTTACTCTCAATAAATATATTGCCTCAATGATTCACTTATTTCAATATTTTCCAATCAGATTTGTAATAACCAGACTTTAGATTCTGCTTTCCCACCTCTGCAATTTTCTGGTAATCTTCCACCTCCTGCTGAAATGATTCCTGAAACCCGCGGAATTGAATGTGAGCCTATCTATGCTGCTGATTCCTTGACATTGAGCCAAATGAAGATCTTCCCAATGTACCTGTGCATAATCTTCTGCTGCACCTTTCCTAATTCACTCTTCAAGGGTTATCATTTACAAGTAAACACACATTGTCTCCTCCTAATTGGTAATGTCATCCTAATTTGGGTGTACATTCCCCATTTGATTGATTACAACAAGCTCTCTCTACTTTACCCTGACATTATCAAACTACTCTAATTTTGATATATTGTATGGCCTGCACATCTTTGTTGTTAGATCATTCTCTTGCATCATGGATATTTTAGTGGTGACTTCCACAATGCTCATTACTTCATTTTGGAGTATTTTTGCAGTGGTTTTCTTTCCCTTGTTATACCCATCCTTTGCAAAGATAGAGATCACACAACCTCATTGTACTTTACTCTCACGCCTCAAATTCTGGCAGCCTGCTTCTAGCCTTCCATCCCCTTTGTTAAATACTACCAGAGAAATCTTGGCACTAACTGAGGAACGGACCCAGCATGGTTTCCCTCAGAAGCTTATCAGCTTCTTACTCAAACAAGCAGAACCCAAATCCTGTGAGTGGTGTTTGTCTATTCTTGACCAAGCACCAAACTCCTTTGATGATGTGTCAACCCTAATCCTTTGGTGACGTGCCAAGCTCCGGCAACTTCCTCTTTGATTGACTACAAAACCCTGTTCTCAAGTTCTCAAGGCCCTCAACTTCTACCCTTGCACCTCAAGCAGTTTCAAGCCAATGCCGAGAAGTCATCACTCCCCAAAAGCGCTAAGCTTACGGATGTCACAAGTGACAAACTCTTGTCAACTATGATAATCAAAAGGCCTCAACTATGGGAGTCAAACCCTGACGCCCCACGGGCCGCCAGCCTGCAGGGCCAGCCACCCGGCCGCCTGCAGTTTTTGGGGTTCAAATCAGAATTGGATTTGACTTTGGAGAATCTCCTGAAGTCTGATGAACCAAGTTTGCCTACAACAACACCCCCTGCGCTAGAGGTACCTGTTAACCCAACCAATCAACAGGACCGGGTTAGCCACAGACCCCAGAATAACCCGGGCCACTACAGAAGAAGAAACAAAGATACCTTCTATAAGAAACAGGCCACCCAGAGATGACCCGTCCCGTGACCTGGTTAAGGAATTTGAGTGCTCTAGTTGCAAGTCAGCCAATGAAATAACCCCCACAATTGTTGCCACCAAGGGCTGTGAGGACCTAGTAGATGGGGAAACCTGGGCCAGGAAAATATTTGAAAATTTTGCCATGACAAATGGACATACTTATACCCTGGGCTGCCAGGAAGATGCCCATCACCATCCTTGCAATAAAGTGAAATGAACCTTTGGTTCAACCAAATCATACCATACTTGTTATTAGTTTTACTTCATCTACAGTCTACTCCTTGCGGCTCTTCCCCCTGTGCTCACCTACCCCAAGAAACCGCAGACCAGCCACCCAAACTTTACCGTCCACCAGGAGCTCCCTTTGGCCCAGTACATTTTACTGAGTACTCACCCAACCCAGCGTATTTGGAGTTTACTCTGGAGGAGATCCTAATCCACGACCCTGAAGCTAGAACTAGAGAGACAGAAGTCCTTTACAGAGAAGGCACCAAAATTATCTGGCCCCCTCTGCTATTCCAAGACAAGTATAATTTCCTGCCCGCATATTTAGTCCCAATGACGCCACCCCTCACCCTGCGGCCCAACCACCCGCAAGAATTTGTTTCCATTGATGAATCCACTTCCACCCAAATATTTGGGGTGATGTATATCACCCTCACTGGGTTGATTGATTCCATGGTGCCTACAAGCGGACCTTGGGCAATCCTTGGAAAATTGTTATCTTATATTGTAAAGTTAGCCCCAATACTGTGGTGGGCTCTCCCTGCTGGGCCCGTGGGCTGTCCGCCCGCAAGTCCTCAGGAACCCCCCACAGGTTGGATCCCTGACATTATGGCAATCTACCTCAAACACGGTAACCTGGGCCCCAAGATGTTGTTAACTCTTGGGGCATCTTGTATGCTATTTTTATTGATTTCAGCTTACTATGCGTACAAGTTAGCTACCAACCTGATCACTGCAGTGACCCAACACCAAACCAACCCCAAACAGAAAGACACACCGCCTGGCAAGGAGAAGACCAAGACCCCAAACTTGCAGGTGCAGAACATCATAGTAAACCAGACCACGACCCGGGTAGATATGCCCCAGATGGGGAAGCTCACCCTAGAAGAAGCCAGAAGAGCGGTGCCAGTCCTCTGCCTCCATTTTCAAGCCAACACAAACTCATAATCTAACAACACCAAGAAGGTCCTTGGAGTAGCCTCCATGCTCTCCAGCAATGCCCTGGGCTGGTTTGGGAAAGCAACTGCCAAGGACGTTGAGTTCTGCCTAGACTACTCCCAATTTGAGAGCAAACTGATGGCCACAGGCAACAACCAAGATACCTGCCACCACGCCCTACTCAGCCTACTGGACATCCAACAAGGACCACAAACTCTGTAATCTTACACCAATGAGTTTTTGAAGTTGAAGGACAGAAAACCAACTTGAGGACGAGTTATCAGCAATCCTGTACCGCAGAGGAGCCTACCCTGCCCTGAAGGAGCTTCTCAAGCACCACCCACCTACGCTTGGCCTGGATGAACTACTCCTCTTGTGCAGAGGGTTGAGCCTCAACCAAGAAGGTACCTCCTTCTCCACCCAGCACATGAACCAAACCCAGACACCCAGCAGACCTGGGATGTCTCCAGATGAACTACAGTGTCACTACTGCAAAGGCTTGTGTTTCTATTGTCATAAACCCAGGCACCTTACCAAGGCTTGCCCCAAGAAGAGTAACTCCTCAGTTTCCTTGGCGCAAATAAACACCTCTACTCAATCTTATAAGTTTATCCAAATTGAAGCCAAAACACTCACAACATCCCAGACCATGGGAGCCTTCATTGACACTGGAGCAGAAGAGATTTTCATCAACACCACTCTTGCCAAGGACCTTGGACTGAAGGCCACCAATGAAAGCGTCAGAGTAATCATGGGGAACAGTTCTCATGACCTGGGTTTCAGGTGCGCTACCAAATTGCCCCTGAAAATTGGGCAGAACTTGTACCCAGCATTTCCCATCATCCTGAAAGGACTTCCCCACCCCCTGATCCTTGGGGACTTGTGGTCACAAAGGCACGGCGCTATTCTGAACTTTTGAAATCAAACAGTTGCCTTGAAAGGAGACAATTTGTTTGATGTGGTACCTGTAAATTCACTGCCACCTCTGGCTTTGGATCGCTCAATTTTCCCTTGTTGTACCAAGAAAGGTTTTAAAACGCCTGCCAAACCCCTTAATTCTTTAAATGATTTAGCTCACACAGTAGATGAGAGGTTTGTGCTGGCCTACCCTGCAGAACCTCTGCCTTTGGTTGTTCCCTCCTGGGAAGAAACACTGGTTAATTTGGACTACTTATTAGCTTGGTATTGCCCACTTCTAAAAACCATTAGAGCTGGCCAATCAAAGGCCGCCACATTGGCACTGAGCAACACAAGTGAATTCCAAATGACCAGTGCCTCTTCCAGCCAATCAGATCTGACCGCAGAAATTGGAATGAAACCCTCCAGTCCCCCTGCCCCTGCCTAGCAAAGTTTTGCCTCCAGCCAATTAGATTTGGTTCCACTGTCACATGACCCAACTTATTTGCAGCCCATCCCTTTTATGCAAGCAAGGGGACTTCTAGTCCCCTGCTTGTCTATTTTCCAATAATATTAAAGTTTGGAGCTATTCTGCACTTTATTTTTATATTTGTGTTTATTTGGAACCCAGTTTTGAGTTCATATAGCCTAAAGATTAGGTTGTTAGTTTCTGTTCCAAGCTTACCTTCTGCCAGCCGGTTTTGAACCTGGCTTCTCTTCTGGTTCATTATACTAGTATTGGTTCATCTAGTAGTCGCCTGTCCCATTCTTGCTTTTGAAACAGAGTTCAAAAACTCAAAATTTCAATTGATTTTCCTTATAATCCATATTATTATTTTGAATTTTCTATTAAAATCATTGATTTCAAACCTGCTCTTGCTTGCCGTTCTTCCCAAACCTCCCGCAATCATTGTAAAGCTCTCTGGACCCGTTCTGCTACAGTTTGGGTCTATTTTGATAAGTATACCCTATCAGCCCTTGTTCTGCCTTATTTTTATCTGAAAAATATACTGTCCTACTCCAAATTTTGTGAGGAACATTCCTATTATACTCCCAGCTCTCAAATTTGTGATATTTTCCTTGGCTCTGTTCTTGCTGCTTCTGTGGTCCACCTCCCCTGATTTATGAGGGGAAATCTCTTTGTTGGCCCGTCTGGTAGGTAGAGACCCGGCCAGTCTCTGGAACCTCCCCAACGTGGTCCAGAGGCATGCAGTACCCCCTGGGCCCTCCAAGGTGTCCTCTCCTGCTCCTACCTGCACTCCCTGGTTGCTCACCGGCCTGATACTGATGGGTTTGAACACCTACTTCCCTCAGTTATCCCCGGTGTCCTCCCTGTGGTCCCCCCTCCGAGCGGCCATCCCAGTTCTGCACTGGATGGCATCCTGGTGGTTTGTTACACCGGGATGGGAGCCAAACTTAGTTAGTTTAGCCCCCCTCTCTCACAGTACCATTCCAGTTGGACCCAACAAGCAAGAAACCCAATACACTCCTGACCCTGAGATTGGAACCCAGCGTGGGATGCCTTCCTACCCCCTTAGAGAAGTGGAGCCATGTCTTCAGTGAGGAAGCAGCAACCCAGCTCCTCAGCCACTCCATCTATGACCACGCCATTGACCTGCTACCTGGGAATCAACCACACCACAGCCCCATATACAGCTGCAATCACAGCAAAAAAGCAGCACTGAAGGCTTACCTGGAGGACATGACAAAAAGGGGTTTCATACGGGTGTCTAAAAGCCCTTGCTTGTCACCCATGCTGTTTGTAGGGAAGAAAGACAGCGGGATGCGTCCCTGCGTAAACTACCAGAAACTAAACAACATCACTGTAAAGAACCACTACCCCATTCCCAACGCTGACAACCTTTGTGACGTATTGACAGAAGCCCAGGTGTACTCAAAGATTGACTTGAGAGATGCTTTCAACCAAATCAGAGTCAAGGAAGGAGACAAATACAAGACGGCCTTCAAAACCAGATACGGTTTGTACAAATACCTAGTTATGCCATTTGGGTTGTGTAACACTCCAAGTACTTTCCAAAGGATGATCAACTCAGTCCTAGGCAAGTACCTTGACCAATTCTGTGTGGCATATTTGGACAACATCCTCATATACAGCAAACCACATGAAGAACACCTCAAGCACCTCAACCTGATACTGAACAAACTCTCACAGGCCAACCTACATGCCAAGCTAAAGAAATGTGAGTTCTTTCAGCCCAAGGTCAAATTCCTGGGATATGTTGTGAAGACTGGCAGGTTTGCTATGGCGCAGGAAAAAGTAGAAGCAATCACAGCCTGGCCAGTCCCCAAGTGCAGGAAGGATGTCAGAAGTTTCCTGGGGCTAGCAAACTACTGCTGGGATTTCATCCAAAAATTTTCTCAGATTACATTGCCCCTAAACCGCCTCTGCTCTGACAAGGTCCAGTTTGTCTGAACTGATGAGTGCACCTCCGCATTTGTGACCCTAAAGGAAGCCTTCATGTCTGCCCCAGTGCTTGCCATGCCTGGCCCAGCTAAACCTTTTGTGCTGGAAACAGTGGCGTCTGACTTTGCAGTGGGTGGGGTCCTTCTTCAGGAAGGAGGGGATGGTATGCTACATCCTGTAGCATATTACTCCAAGAAGATGCTACCAGCTGAAGGGAACTACCCAATATATGACAAGGAGATGCTAGCTATAATGAAGACACTGAAGCATTGGCACAGATACTTGTGCGGCGCTGAACACCCAGTAAAGGTTCTGACAGACCACAAGAACTTAGTTTACTTCTTCAAGCCACGCCAGCTAAACCAACAACAGGCTAGATGGGCTTTAGAACTGGCCAATTACACCTTGACCATAGACTACAAGCCAGGAAAGGTTAATGTTGTGCAAGACGCCTTGAGCAGGAGAGCCGACCTGATACCCTCCTCCACAGAAATCAAGGACTGCAAAACCCATACCCTATTAGACCCCGCTAGCTTAGGAATACAACTGAAGTACTTAAAGATTGCCGCCAGCAAACCCAACGTGATAGGAGCTCAGAAACAAGATACATACTCAATTGAGCTAGTCAAACCCCTGACAAAGGACCCAGACTGCCATCACTCAAAGAAAGGATACTCCCTGAAAGGTACTACCCTGCTGCTCCACAACAGAATCTATGTACCCAAGAGCCACACCCAAACAAACATATTGATTGACCACCATGACTCAGAGATGGCCGGCCACCCTGGTAGACACAAATCACTCTCAAGTATCAAGCGGAACTACGCGTGGCCAGGCATGGACAAGGAAGTAGCTGCATACATCAATGGTTGTGAAACCTGCAGAAGAACCAAGACACATTGCTCAAAGCAAGAAGGACTGCTGAGACCTCTGGACATCCCTGAGGGTCCCTGGAAGTCAGTGTCAATGGACTACATAGTAGAACTCCCCCCTTCAAAATCCTTTGATGCAATTCTAGTAATGGTTGACTGTTTCACAAAAATGTCCTACTTCATCCTGACCACTACCCACTGCACAGCAGCTGAGACTGCCAGACATCTCCACAACCGCATCCTGACACAACACGGCACCCCAGAAGAAATCATCACCAACTGAGGACCCCAGTTCATGTCCCACTACTGGACCCAAGTGATGAAAGACCTTGGAATAAAACGTTGTGTGTCAACCTCCTACCACTCACAGACGGACGGACAACCTGAACGGATCAATCAGATCTTGGAACAATACCTCCAATGCTACACCAACGCAGACCAGGATAACTGGGCAGAGATGCTACCCATGGCGCAATATGCCTATAACAGCAAAGACCACGTATCCACAGGTATGTCTCCCTTCAAGGCCAACTACGGATTTGACCCATCTTGGGACCCTAGTATTGGTAGCAAGGAACAGAATACTGCAGGACAAACCTGGATCAAACAAATACATAACACCCAAGAAACCTGCCTCAGAAACCTGACTTGCGCTGTTAAGACCTACAAGGTGTTTGCTGATAATAAAAGAGTCCCCGGGAAACCTCTGGAAGTAGGCAATGAAGTGTACCTCAACTCTCGGAACGTTCCCCTACATGTACCCATTAGGAAGCTAGCACACCGCTGCTGTGGCCCATACAAGATCACAAAGCAAATAGGAGAAGTGGCATACAAACTAGAGCTACCACCTACTTGAAAAATACACAACGTCTTCCACTGCTCACTGTTATTCAAGAAGGAAGGAACCTCCCTTCCCCACCAGAAGATCAAGACCAAACCCCCACCCATCCAGGAGGAACGCTCAACCAAATACAAAGTAGAGTACATCCATGGACACCGCCTCCACTACAAGACCCCACAGTACTATTTCAAATGGGTGGGTTATCCACCCAAAGAAAGCACCTGGGAACCAGTCCCCAACCTACCCAACGCACAAGGAGCCATACAGCAATACTTGGAAAAGAGAACCAGGAAGGAGGAGGGCAACAGGGGAGAAGGGGATGATGTCACAAGTGACAAACTCCTGTCAACTATGATAATCAAAAGGCCTCAACTATGGGAGTCAAACCCTGATGCCCCACGGGCTGCCAGCCTGCAGGGCCAGCCACCCAGCCGCCCGCAGTTTTTGGGGTTCAGATCAGAATTGGATTTGACTTTGGAGAATCTCCTGAAGTCTGATGAACCAAGTTTGCCTACAACAATGCCCCCCGCGCTAGAGGTCCCTGTTAACCCAACCAATCAATGGGCTGGGTTAACCACAGACCCCAGAATAACCCGGGCCACTACGGAAGAAGAAACAAAGATACCTTCTATAAGAAACAGGCCACCCAGAGATGACCCGTCCCGTGACCTGGTTAAGGAATTTGAGTGCTCTAGTTGCAAGTCAGCCAATGAAATAACCCCCACAATTGTTGCCACCAAGGGCTGTGAGGACCTAGTAGATGGGGAAACCCGGGCCATGAAAATCTTTGAAAATTTTGCCATGACAGATGGGCATACTTAAACCCTGGGCCACCAGGAAGATGCTCATCATCATCCTTGCAATAAAGTGACATGAACCTTTGGTTCAACCAGATCATACCATACTTGTTATTAGTTTTACTTCATCTACAGTCTACTCATTGCGGCTCTGTCCCCCATGCTCACCTACCCCAAGAATCCGCAGACCAGCCGCCTGAACTTTACCGTCCACCAGGAGCTCCCTTTGGCCCAGTACATTTTACTGAGTACTCACCCAACCCGGCGTATTTGGAGTTTAATTTGGAGGAGATCCTAATCCACGACCCTGAAGCTAGAACTAGAGAGACAGAAGTCCTTTACAGAGAAGGCACCAAAATTATCTGGCCCCCTCTGCTATTCCGAGACAAGTATAATTTCCTGCCCGCATATTTGGTCCCAATGACGCCGCCCCTCACCCTGCGGCCCGACTGCCCACAAGAATCTGTTTCCACTGATGAATCCACTTCCACCCAAATATTTGGGGTGATGTATATCACCCTCACTGGGTTGATTGATTCCATGGTGCCTACAAGCGGACCTTGGGCAATCCTTGGAAAATCATTATCTTATATTGTAAAGTTATCCCCAATCCTGTGGTGGGCTCTCCCTGCTGGGCCCGTGGGCTGTCCGCCCGCAAGTCCTCAGGAACCCCCCACAGGTTGGATCCCTGACAACGGCCCTCTATCTCAGCCTTGACCACACCGGTCAAAGTCTTTCACCCTGGTTGCACCCTTCCGCTTCTGTCTCTGATATGATACAGCGCCTCCTACAAGCAGTTGGGGGTAAGCTAATGACGTCCCAACAGCCAACTCAGCCTCTGTTATTGGAGGCTCCTCCCATGTTAAATTGCTTGAAAAGTCAACATGAGCCAGACACTCCACAAGGGCCCATATCCCCTGAGGTTTCTCAATCTCTTGTGACTCCAGCCCCCACTCTGGCTATAGCTCCTGTCATTAGTTCTCCTTCTTAGAGTATTCCTACCCTGGCCGCACTCTCCTTTTATGATATTGACAACTCCAGCGCTACCCTGGCAAACTTGAACTCTATTGACTCCCAAGCGCCCACTTCAGGTAACACTACCAATGTCTGTAAACTTATATGTTTCAACCAGATCTTTCCGTTGCTATCCACCAAGGCTCAGGCTATAGTGGATCTCCATGTTGCCACTATGAATAAGGTTGCGCCTGCTCCTTGTCTCAAGCCTATTATCATTGAACCTGTGATTGACCAACCCTTTGTAGCCTTGAATGAGGACCTGTTGTCCATTCAGACAGCTCCTCAACTCCAGGTACAAGTTGATTCCAATCACCCCCCTCTATCAAATAAAACAAAGATGGGATATTTTTTGTTTCATTTTTCCTTTGCTTCCACATCACATCTAACAAAAGCTGTAGCTTTAGTAGATATGGGTGCCATAGATAACTTCATTTCAAAAGATCTGGTTGACAAGCTAGGTTTGGAATAAAATCCTGGTGCTCTGTGCAAAGGAGGAGTATCCAATGTCTTCTGTTCATTCAGACTACGTCACCTGTTATCCTTCTCCATCACTGATCATGCCTTTGTTGCTGACTTCACAGTGGCAAAGCACCTGACATAACCAGTGATCCAAGGCTTGGAATGGTGGCAAGAGCACAATATCACCCCAATCCTCAAAGATAACCTACTGAGGATTGCTCATCCTGCCAGAATTTCCTTGGAGGTACCAATGATCTCATTTGGGAAAGAAGCCCCTCACATCTCAATGTCAGTCTCAGCAACAACAAAACCCGCCGCATCATTTGATGTCCTTCTGTTGTGCCTCTCCCACTTGCACACAGCCTTTGATTCTAAGCTGGCTGATGGTCTCCCCACACACTCACAATTTGATTTTGAGTTTAAACTCACTGTTGATTTGGTGAAAGTTGCTTCTACCATCTATCCCTTGAACTTAAAGGAGGAACAATGCTTAGAAGAATGGACAAAGGACATGGAAGCCAAAGGACAGATCTTTAGGAAATCTTCACCTATATGCTCTCCACTGCTGTTTGTTCAAAAGTCTGATGGATCATTACTCCCCTGCATTGATTTTGTCAACCTGAACAATGTGACTGTAATGGACCCATGCCCATTGAGTCTCAGAGCTCCAGGGAGGTGGAGAAAGCTAGGATCTTTTCAAAGCTGAACCTCTTAAATGCTTTCAACCAGATTCACATCAAAGAAGGTCAGGAATGGCTCACTGCTTTCAGGACTAAGAAAGGCATCTTTCAGTACTAAGTCATGTCATTTGGTCTAAAAAATGCCCCAGCAGTATTCCAGAAGATGATCAATGCAGTCTTAGGTGACCTCATTGGGAACTGTGCTATAGCATACATGGACAACATCTTAGTATACTCTCTGTATGAGGAGTCTCATGCCACCCACCTTTGTGCTGTAGTAGAAAGGATCCAAAAGGCAAATCTTGTCATCAAACTGAGCAAATGTGAATTCCTCAAGAGTAAGGTTTTGTTATTAGGAAATCTGATTTTGGAGAAAGGCCATGCCATTTCCCCTGACAAGGAAGCTGTAATAAGGAATTGGCAGACCCCAACAAACATTACCCAACTCCGCAGTTTCCTGGGAACATGAAACTTCTTGAAACGCTTCACCCCCCACTTGTCAGAAACAGCAGCCCCCCTTTACGCTGCTAGTGAAAAAAAACTCTGGATTGGTCTGCACAATGTGATGCTGCGTTCAATGCTGTTAATAACATCATGTGTTCTGCAACCATGCTCTGCCATGTTAATGCCTCCAAACCCTTAATCTTAGCCACAGATGCCTCCAAATTTGCCATTGCCTCAGACCTTCTACAAACTGCTGATGATGGACTAGAATACCCTGTGGGCTATTTCTCAAGAAAAATGAAATCTGAAGAGCTCAGCTACATGATCTATGACAAGGAGCTATTAGCAGTAGTAGAGTCTATGAAATACTGGCAGCATCACCTTCGCTCAGCTACACACCCATTTACAGTAAGGACATACCACAAAGCCCTACTGTATTACCAGGAACCTTGTCTCTTAACTGAACGTCAGACCAGATGGCACAAAGTCCTAATCAAGTTTAAATTCCAATACAAGTTTATCAAGGGTATTGATAACCATCTGGCAGACTCCCTCAGTTGCAACCCAGCATTACTTCCTGACGTTAAGGCTGAACAAGAATTTAATACAAAAGTCATTATTCCCCCCACATCATTATATCCTCTCCTCCCACGGGAACAATCTGTACCCTAAGTGTCCAAGAACCTGCCAACCCAGACCTGGTAGCTAGAGTCAAGTTGCTGCAACTTTTAGACAAACAGTACCCCCAGTTGTTTAAGTTGGCAAGTCAATCTACTCCTCACACCTGCTACAGTTCTGAAGACAGTACCATACTTCACAATGGTTGTTTGTGGGTACCTGATGGTGATATTTGTCTAGAAGTCATCAAGGCCCACCACAACAACATATTGGTTGGTCACCAAGGGAAAAATAAGACCATAGAGATAATCTGTAGACAATTTGATTGGAGAGGTCTCACATCAGACGTAGCTAAGTACTTGAAGGGCTGCATGGTTTGTCTAAGGTCAAAGCCCTTCTGCCTCAAACAGACAGGTCTACTGGTCCCCCTACAAATTCCAAATGGCCCATGGACATCTCTGTCTGTTGATTTCATAGTAGAACTTCCCCCATCAAATGGTTATGATGCAATAATGGTAGTAGTAGATTGTTTCACAAAGATGAGTCATTTCATCCCCTGCCAAACCACAATCACATCAGTCCAGATGGCCAAACTGTTTGTCAACAATGTCTTTTCCCACCATGGAATCCCCCAAGAGATCATAAGTGACAGAGGTCCCCAATTCACAGCACAATTCTGGGAGGAATTCTCCAGACTCCTAGGCATTAAGTTATGAAGATCAACAGCCTACCACCCCCAATCCAATGGCCAGACAGAGAGGGTGAATCAATGTTTGGAAACATTTCTTAGATGCTACTCTAACGCTGAACAAGATAACTGGTCCCAAAACATACCAATGGCCCAGTTTGATTACAACAATGCCCCACACTCCTCTTCTAATGTCTCCCCATTTTTTTGCAAATTATGGCTACAACACCCAATGTAACTTTGGCTCACTCTCAGGTAGCAAAGTGGAATTGGCATCCTCACAGGCAGCAGCTTATAAAATACTTCATGAAGAAGTCAAAGTGTCCTTGACTCATGCCGTGACAACTTACAAGGCTTATGCAGACATGAAAAGAAGATAGGGCCCAGCGTATGAAATAGGTGATCAAGTACTGGTTGACTCCCGGAATATGCGACTAAAAGTACCCTGCCAGAAGCTAGGCCCCAAAAGAGTAGGTTCATTCAGAATCTTAAAGAAGATAGGATCTTCAGCCTACCAACTGGACCTCCCTCCCTCCTTCCACATCTTCAGCACATTCCATGAATGCCTATTAACTAAGTATGAAGGTCCCCCTGTATCTACTCCTGACCCTATAATGGTGGATGGACAACTGGAATATGAACTGGAATCAATAATTGCATCCAAACTATCTCGCAAGCGCCTGCACTACCTAGTAGCCTGGAAGGGATACCCAGCCTCAGAAAACTGTTGGATTCCCCATTGCAACCTCACTCACACCCAAGAAATGCTCCAGGAATTCCATGAGAACAATCCCCAAGCAGTAGGTCCAGTAAAGGCCACCCTAGCTGCCATGAAACTCCCTCCTGCCCACAAGAACTATGCATTGACAGCACTCCCAGGAGGCAGGAAGTTCCCGTTACCAAAGAAGGAGAGTAATGTCATGGCCATAGTTTTCCCAGGTGTGGCTCGGCCAAAGCGCCGCCACCCAGGGAAACCTGGCCCAAAGCCCCACCCGCTTGCGGCAATCATAGATTTAATTCTTACAATTGATTGTAAGTGGGTGGTGGCACAGGAAATTGGGTCTGAGTGGGGCGCAGATCCCCCACACCCAATTTCCCCTCCTTTGACCTACTGGTCTTCAAATACTGACCTCAAAGGAGGTCAGGTAACAGCTCATAGAATTATCATTGGTGGTATCTGTAAGCTTTCTAAATATTATATACAAGGAGGCCACCTCATCAGGATTTACCCAGAGGCTTTAAGTAACAATTTTCCCCACCAAACTACCTTAGTAGTTTGATCTTTTACTCTCAATAAATATCTTGCCTCAATGATTCACTTATTTCAATATTTCCTAATCAGATTTGTAATAACCAGACTGCTAGATTCTGCCTTCTCACCTTTGCAATTTCCCGGGAATCTTCCTCCTCCTGGCAAAATGATCCTTGCCCCCGCAAAATTTAATGCAAACCTATCTATGCTGCTGATTCCTTGACTATGAGTCAAATCAAAGTCTTCCTCTTGTACCTGTGCATTATAATATGCTGCACTTCACCATATTCTCTCTTTGACAGCTATCATCTCTAAGTAAACACACATTGTCTCCTTCTCATTAGTAATGCTATCCCTATTTGGATGTATTTTCCCCATTTGATTGATTACGACGAGCTCTCAATCTACTTCACCATGACAGTGGAGATGCTTTGGCTCAGGCCCGGCTAGCTTCCGGCTCGGGCCGCTATAGCCATAGCGGAATCGGTAAATATTTAAATAATTCGAAATAAATATTTGAAAAGAGCGACCCAAATCCAAAAAAATGCCGACGCAGCCCTAGTTCCGAGCCAAGGCAGCTCCAAAACTTGCCTTTGGGACCTAGCCAAATAGATCGAGTCCTAGTGGCACGGGATAGTTTGAAACATCTGGTGATATGGTCAGCTGTTCACGGTCCAGATCTTTCCGATTGGACTCTTCCCAAGCCACCCGCAAGCTTGACTAAACTTGGTGTTAAGTGCATGAAAGTTGATCCTGTTCCAGTTTACTCTGCAAGCAGCTTAATTCGTAACCTTTCTACCAGTGGGTCTACTTTTGAGTGGGCCGATCAACCACGGATATGCTGCTCTGTGGTGGCTGTGAGACTTGATTTAAAGGGAGCATTTAACTACACGTTATTATAGTTTGAGTAGTTTTATTGGTTGAGACTACAGCCTTGCAAGCGGCCGTAAAGGATTGCAAATTGGAAATGTGGCCAATCAAATTGCTTGCTGTCTAAAAATAATATTTTGAAGCTGCGGCTTCGGAAAATCCAATGTTGTTTAAAAAGGGGAAATGCGACTGGTTATGGATGAGGCCTGACATCGATCAATTGGTTTGCAAGAGTTGGTTTGAGTTTAAAGGATCAGGCTGAATCTAGGCACAAGCTCCTTTGGTTTTTGGAGTGAGCCAGGCTGGTGGGTTTTGGTTTCGAATATGGATCGATGCAGTGAATTTGGATTTTGAAATCTGTTCAATCGTTGTGTGTAGCTTTGAAGCTGAACTTGGAGAATGTTTCGATTTCAAGAGCCACAATTAAGTAGTCGAACCGAAGCATGTATGGATGGCTTTCATGAATAGCTGTGATCATGTTCTTGATGGCTTGTATAGAATTCCATCTAGGCTTATTGAAATGCTTAGTGGTG
This sequence comes from Entomophthora muscae, assembly GCA_014839935.2. NCBI lineage: Eukaryota > Fungi > Entomophthoromycota > Entomophthoromycetes > Entomophthorales > Entomophthoraceae > Entomophthora > Entomophthora muscae. Next base: position 67,579 of record QTSX02001501.1, on the reverse strand, counting down.
TATCTAGAATCAGATAAATATAAACGCTAAACTAAATCAAACTATGTTTTAGGTCTGGCGTCCGCTCAGTCAGGGGTGGCTCTACTAACCAAAAATACACAATTCGCTAACTGCCTATTTGGTCAATAGGGTTTTAAAGGGAACAAAATTTTATTTGAGTTCAAAGACTGCGTTCTACTTGGTCAATAGGGAATTAATTTAAGCAAACATGTTCAGATAGCTAGATAAGTTAAATTGCAATAAAGAAATGAGAATTAACTTCAAAGCAAAGCTGCCATATTGTCAACTTAATATTTCACCACCTTATCTTCCACACAAGGTGAGTTCCGCCATTTTCCATAGTAAAAATAACATAATTCACTTTGTGTAGAAGATAAGATTGGGAACCGTCATATTTGCTGGCACCCAGAAAGGAAGGAATTAACCTTTGCTGTTTTAATCTGGCTTTTAAATTACACTGCAATGCTCTCACCTTGGAGCTCAAAAGGTTTTGCTTAAAGTATCCACTTGTTATAAATCATCGATCCGACTTACTAAAAGACTGAGGCCTCCAGACAGCCACCTCTCATTTCAAACTTGCTCAACTATGAAAAAAACTTTTGTGGTTTCTCAACCCCTGCTAAAATTAGACATGTGGCTTTCTCAGCTATCAGATTCCACACAAAATGCCACAATATAGAGGTTCAACACCACAATACCCCTGTAGCCAATAGAATCGTGACAAATCAAAAAGTATGTCAAATCCACACAACTGATCAAATATTGTCCTATTTGCCATAGCCATATTTTACTCATGCCTTTTCCCTGCCAACCTAATGAAATCCCACCATCCAAACTGTCATGGCCATAGTTTTCCCGGGTGTGGCTCGGCCAACGCCCCACTACCTGGGGAAACCCAGCCCAAAGCCCTGCCCACTTGCGGCAATCATAGATTTAAATCTAATGATCAATCAAGAGGGGTGGTGGTACGGGAAATTGGGTCTGAGTGGGGTGCAGATGCCCCACACCCAATTTTCCCTTCCCTGACCTGTTGGTCAAGAAATCCTGACCTCAAAGAAGGTCAGGTAACAGCTTACAGATACCACCAATGGTGGTTCTGTAAGCTTTCTAAATATTATATACAAGGAGGCCACCTCATCAAGATGTACCCAAAGGCTTTAAGTAATAATTTTCCCTATCAAACTACCTTAGTAGTTTGATATTTTCCCCAAATAAAATATCTTGCCTCATGATTCACTTACTCCAATATTTCCCAATCAGATTTGTAATAACCAGATTACTAGATTCTGCCTTCTCACCTTTGCAATTTCCTGGTAATCTTCCTCCTCCTGAAAAAATGATCCCTGACCCCCACAAAATTGAATGCAAGTCTATCTATGCTGCTGATTCCTTAACATTGAGCCAAATGAAGGTCTTCTTGTTGTACCTGTGTATAATCTTCTGCTGCACCTTTCCTTATTGACTCTTCAAGGGCTACTATTTACGAGTAAACACACATCATCTGTCAGGAACCCATCTGCTTGGAAACATACCACCCAAAAGGTGTATGGCTGCAGATGGGTTCAACCCGGTGATTAGAGAACCAATTAGAAGGGAGACCATTCCCATATGAAACAATTCTCCAATAAAATGATATCAACCCAAAAGGGGATTAAATCTTCCCAATAGGAAGTAAGCTCCAAGATAACTTAGGAGGAAAACAGAAGCCATGGGATGAAGTAAAGAAGGACTGGGAAGACTGGCCCCCATGACCTGTGGTTCCTCTGTGATTGGGGGATTCAATGACAGTGGGGTGGCAGTGTACCATACGCCTGGTACCACTTGGCACCACGACTTGTCCAAGTAATCAGGAGGAGGCAAACCAGAATCTGCTCTGGTTCCAAAGGAAAGGCTTGCAGTAAGAGACTGTACAAGGAGCAACCAAACCAAACATTTATACCCAAATGGTCCCCATTGGGATGACTTGGGTAGCATCATGGTGTTTGATTTCAGGATTTGAGAGCAGGCAAAAAGAAGAATCAACTAGGTTAGTAAATTGACTTTATTAACTGAACAATCAAACACACTGACCAATGGAGCCTTTATATAGACTGTCAAGTGCTGTTTGAATGGAAGCTTTCAAGGGGAATTGAGCAATATTGGGGAAGTTGGGGCAAATGAGGAGGGAAACTTGGCAGGGGGAGCTTTGGCTTGAATTTAAAAGATTATTTTTAAAAATAGAACAATTGGCCCCTGCTGCCCCTTCTCTAACAGCTAGGTGTCATTTACCCCAGCTGTTGGAGAAGCAACAGCTTGGGGCAGCTTCTGGGATGCAAATACACAACCAGAAGAGGATAAACAATCCTTAATAGTGTTAATTTCAACTACAGAGCTTGAAACTTCCTTAATGTTGTCTTGATTTGAAGCAAAACCGGTTTCAAAAGGCTCTTTTCATGTTGCATCATCTGTTTGGCTACAGGCAGTCATTTTGCATACTGGCAGAGGTAAGTTCAAATCCAAAATACTAATGTTGTCTAGGTGATCCAACAACACGCGAGAAGACCCAGGTTTGATCCCCGTACTCACAGGAAAGATAGCCACCAGACTGGATGTTATATCTTCAAAAGGTAATATAGAACAGATACTTCCTTCTAATAAACCATTTCTGGGAACTGGAGGAAAATCCCAATCAGGAGAAGAGTTATCAGATACTGGAATTCTCAGAATTTCCTTGTTGTTGTCAGGAGAAATGAAAAATGCATTCCTGACACTACCCTCACCTAGGGAAAGCTCTCCCTGGGCGTGAAATCTGCTCAGGACCTGTTCACAATTGGCAAGGTTTTCCACGGGTTCCCAGGAATTTGACTCCTCTCCATAGTTCAGCCATTTGACCAAGTATTGTGCTTTATCCTTGACTAGGCAACGTGTAATGATGTCCTCCACCTCCCATTCAAAGGTGTTTGAGACAATCTGAGGATTTGGATTCCTCCCAGACAAGACCTCTGGATCACCCTCAAAAGAAGTAAGTAAATCCACATGGAATACATCATGCACACTGGAACCAGCTGGGAGCTCAAGTCAATAGTTCAAGCTGGAGAGGCGTTCCAGGACTCTGAGGGGATCAATCTTCTTGGGCCCCAGTTTCTTGCTTGAAATCTTCAACTTCAGGTTACAGGCATTGAGGTAGACATAAGACCCCACAGAATATTCCTTTGCTGGTGAACGGTGACAATCAGCATATTTCTTGTATTCGGACCTGGCCTTGGTGAGGAACTCAGTGAGATTGGAGTGTACTTACTTCATCCTGTTGGCTATGTCATCAGCTTGAGGAAGGGCTGATTCCTTGAGATCAGAGGGGAAGGACTCCAAGTCAAACCCAAAGTTGGCAAAGAAGGGAGACATACCAATTGAGCTATGGTGTGCTGTGTTATAACATAACTGGGCTAGATGGCAATAGTGGACCCAATTGTCTTGTTGTGAGTTTACGTAATGTCGCAAGTATCCCTCCAACACTTGATTAACACGCTCGGTTTGACCATCTGTTTGGGGATGAAACAAAGTTGATAGGTTCACCGTCACTCCCATCTGGTCCATTAGAGCCTTCCAGAACCGGGAGGTGAATTGGACACCTTGATATGAAACAATGTCCTTAGGAAGCCCATGATCACTGACCACCTTGCAGAAGAACATGCTGGCTACTTCCTTTGAGGTACATGAAGCAAAGGGAATGAAGATGGCATATTTTGTCATGCGGTCTACCACAACCATGATGCTGGTGTTCCCTTTGCTCATAGGTAAATCCACTATGAAGTCCATTGATATGGAAGACCATGGTCAAGAAGGTATGGGTAATGGACAGAGGAATCCCTGGGGCTTAGTGTTGGATGGTTTGTTTCTCCCGCAACCGAGACAGTTGGAGATGCAAGTCTTGATGTCTTTCTTCATTCCAGGCCACCAGTATTGACGCCCGAGACGCTTCAAGGTTTTGAGCAACCCACCATATCTGGACAAGGGCCCCTCATGCATGTGTAGAATTGCCTTGGTTTGGAGTCCCCCTTTGGGGACCACCAAGGCACCTTTGACATATGTTATTCCCTGGTTGTTGATTGTGTTGGTCTTTGGCAAGCTTCTTAGCATTCTCTCAAGCTCTGTTTGAAAATGTGAGTGCATCTGTGCTTCCATGATCTCCTGGTCCAAGGAAGTATGTGCCAAAATTTCAATAATGCTGGAAAGGAATTGGGAAGCCGTCAGCACTGATTGATTATTGTGGTCATGATTTTGGGTATTGTTATCCTTCAGGTCTTTGCGTCGGCTAATAGCATCTGGAACCACGTCCATTTTGCCAGGAGTGTATTCAATTGTGAAGTCAAAAGCCAGGAGGTCAATTGCCCATCTGGCAAGGCAAGGTGCTATCTTACTTTTTTTTGTAAAGTAGAGGAGGTTATTATGATCTGTCCTGATGATGGTAGGAAACTTGCTTCCCTCAAGGTAACAACGCCAGTGTTTAAGAGATTTTACTATTGCGTACAACTCCTTCTCATACACATGATAGTTTTGCTCCTAATCCAAGAGCTTAAAGGAGTAGAAAGCCACAGGGTGGCTTTCACCATCCTCCCCAAGTTGGATTAGTACCGCCCCCAAGGCATAGTCTGATGCGTCTGTCACCAAAAAAATTGGCGTTCAGGGTCGGGGCGTAGGAGTACTAGGGAAGAGGTGAAAGACTGTTTCAAGAAATAAAAATATTCCTGAGTAGACTTGGACCAATCAAACGGCACCTTGCTAGAGGTAAGAGCAGTGAGAGGTAAGGCAGTGGCTGAGAAATCCTTGATGAATTCCCTACAGAAGTTGGCTAGACCAAGGAAACCTCTGAGCTTAGTGCAAGACGTGGGGACAGGCCAGTTCAGGACAGCTTCTACCTTGGAAGGGGCAATTGCAAAGCCTCCTGGTTTGATGGAGTACCCCAAGAACTTGACTTCCGTTGCAAAGAATTCACACTTAGATAGTTTGCAAAAAAGGTTGACCCTGGTAAGAGCATCCATCACTTCCTTCAAGTGTTCAACATGAGTTTCCTTATCAGGTGAGTAAATGAGGATGTCGTCGAGATATACCACCACACTGGTATTGTTGTAACTGTGCTGTTTTAGCAGAGTTACGAGGGGAAAAAGCTTTAGAGGATAGATAATAATCTTTATTGTGAGATAGTGATTATATAGCTATTGTGAATCAATGGATAGAAGGAACATGATTGGTGATCACATGGCTGGATGGAAGAGGGGGTGGCTTGATCCTGTTAATGAGTCAAGCGCCAAATCAAGGTATCCACTGTGAGAGATCATCATTTGCTCATGTTGACTGATTTGGTAATACAAGTTGACTTCCAGGTTTGGCTTCAAATGGCCGGGTAATTGGATTGCAGGTCACAAACCCGCTTGGTTGGAACCTTGCTGGCGGGTTGAGCCTGCAGTTTCAACACCCCCCGGCTGAAAGTCGGCCTCCTCAGGGGGCAGGTTGTTGGGGAGGTTGTCAGGAGCCCAGGCGCCATATTGAACCAGTTGTTGTTTGGTAGCAGGCAGAGGGTTTCTCGTTGCTTCTGTCTCGCTTTGCAAGGTTGTAGGTGGTTGTGGTGTAGCGTCTTGTCCTGCTTACGTTTCCTGAGCCCTTGCACAAGGTAAGTGTTATTGTTGTTTACCTTTAGGATTATTGCTGGCCCTACTTTTTTGGGTTGTAGTTTGCTTTTGTTGACATTCATGACCCAGACTTTGTCCCTGACTTCGTGTCTTTGATAGATGGGAATGAAGGTCTTTTGTAAGTGTTCCTTTTCTTTGGCTGCTTGTTTGCTGTTGGCTTCCATTACTTGAGGATCAGAACAAGGGGGGACTTGACTTGGAATTTCCAGTTTGGGTCCTGTCAATGCTTGAATGATATTAGGCTGTGTGCTGTATCAGGCCATGACAGTCAGGGTCCAAAAAGTGGATCTGGTTGTGTCTGAGTCCCCCCCATTGACAAGAATAGCCACTCCTCCAGCCACCGCCTTGCTGATTGTCCAATGAGACTTCTCTTCCTCCCGCCATATTCCCCATTCCTGAATCCAATCAAGGAGGTGTTTGGTTGGATCAAGAATAAGGTGAAACAAGGCATTTCTCAGGACACTGAGGACCTATTCAATATTCTTGAGGTCAGCCAATTTGCAATGCCATCCAATGTGGTGACAGCTTTCTATGAGCACTCAGAATCCTTCCTCCCAAAAGCCCTGGCCTCTGAGCCAATCAGATAAATGGGCGCTCTGGGTTTTATTTAGTTTGTTTTTATTAGGACTCAATAATTATTATTTATATGTAATAATGTGACATTTGATTGTATTATAGACATGTAAGAATACATAGAAAAGGTAAGTAAAATTAACTATACTAGGTATGAAGAATATATTTTTATTATAATGCATTGAATATTATATTGCCTTTTGTGCTAAAAAATGAATAAATTAAAAAAGATAGAAATATAATTATTTTATTTAATTAATTGTGAATTGTTGATGGTACTTTGGCTTTTTTAAGCCACAAATTGGACCTTGCATGTCATCATCTGATCCTTGTTATTTCAGTGCCACTATAGCCACACAACACAACCACCAATGATTTTCATGTATTGCTTACTAATTAGTACTTAGGACGCAGGTCAAGTATATCAAATATGTTTACCAAATCACATTACAAGGGAAAGGTAATTCGAGTTCTAAACAATCATTTGTTTAGAACAATAGTGGAGCAGGCCGCATGATGTGGGTAAATTCAATTTTTGATGTTTATCTATGTGATAAATAAACCCATACTCAACAAGCTAATAAATAAAAACATTTTTAATTATTTTTTATTTGATGTATTGGCAACTATAACTAATGCCTTTTAATATACTTAGATATATTAATATTATAATTTACATACTAAAATTTAAAATAAAAATAAAAATATTAAAAGTAAAATTATAATTATAAATTGTAAAAGTTAAATATTAAAGTTTAAATAATTGAAATATAATGATTTTATTAAATTGTGATTTATTCAATATCAAAATATTTGATATTAAATATGTCAATATTAAAGATTTCAATAGTGAATATTTTAATATTTAAAATAAAAAATTTTAAGTTGCAAGGGAAAATGATTTATTAGGGGAATGCAAATTGCAAGGGGAATGTGATTGTATTGGGGAATTATACCCCAAAATCAAATTTTCTGCTAATGTGTCCAATTGGGACCACATACTTTTCTGTATGTGGTGGATGACTCTGGCGCCAATTGCTAGAGGGGTGGCGCTCAGCACCCTGGTGGTGGCCAAACGTCTTATAAAAGGCAATCAGGTGAGAGAATTGACTAGGATATTTTTTTGGGGGGGCACATAGTACCCATATAGAGTTGCTATTGCAAATGTGTCATATAGGACGTGCTCAACTGTCCTGTATCCCCATGGTGTCTTCTGTCTGTCGAGGGCTACACAGCATATGTCAATCTGTATAGGTAAATCTTCTAATTTTTTCATGTTGGCTTTCAATATGCAGTGGAGCAGGATTCCCAGGTACACCGCAACGTGGATTTGTTGCAAGGTATACTTTTCTGAGAACATGCATAATTTTTTGAAAGTTTGCACTAACCTATTAATATAGGACGTTTGGTTAAATTTGAAGAGGGTTCCGGGGGGGGGGCGCCTGACTTGTATCAGCCCCCCAGGCCTCAGCAAACAATATCAATAAAGGCTTAAAATTGTTCACAAGGACTGCATCCCAACTTTAGTTGATAGAGCTTTAAAAATTTCATTAAAAATTGCAGATTTCAGATATTCATTTCCAATTTGAAAGTCAGTTATTATTATTATTATTTTTGTATTCATTGATATTTGTGAAGGGGAACCTTTGAATGCTTTCATATATGTATTCATTGAAGTTCAGTTTTATATCCCCGCAAATTTCATTCATTTCTTTGATTTTGATTGTTGATCCTAGTTTGCATGCTTCCCTTATCCATGGCAAGCACCCCGCAGGTGGTTGATATTCCCTATCTTGAGCTTCACTATTAAAAATATATTCATATTCTGTTGAACTATTTTATTTATTTGATTTTTATTTATTTGTTTTATAGGGGCCACCAGTGACTGGTAACCCCCATAAAACCAACTCGGCATAAAAGCTGCCACTTCTGCAACCTCATCCCCATTCCTGGTGATGACTAAAATAAATATAAGTTAAACATAAAAAGACTTAATAATTGTTTCCCCTGTGGCCCCCTCAGCCACAGGCGCCATATTGGCAAACTTCATGAACGTTGGATGCTCCTCATTAATTTTCTTAGGCTTAATTTTTCTTGCAACTTGTGCTTCCTCTTGATTTTCATTTGATAAAGCTTCTGTATTTCTTGAAGCGCTTCTAATTTTTTGCTTGTGTTTCATTTTCATCTGTTTCCATTTGGTTGGTTTCCTCTTCATTGGTGTTGATTTCCTTTTGAATTTCTGTTCCTTCAATTAGTTTGATCTTCTTATTGTTTTCTTTGGCCCCCTGCCAGAACTCCCACAAATTGTAGGCCGCGTTGTTGAACTTTAGACTTGATAAAATAGTTCCCTGTAGATTAAGTAGTTTTTCTTTATTCTTTTCATCTATAATATTTCCTAACTTATCCAGAGCATCTTCTTTTGACTGTATCAGTGACTGGCCCTTGTTACCCAGCTTCCCTGTCACTATTTCCCTGATATTTCTTTCAATCTCAACAACCTTTTGAAGGTGTGCTTCTAATTTGTTGATTAAGTTATAGATTGTTGACATTTTGTTTGAATTCCATCAAAAAACTGGTTTTTATAGTACTATCTTTCAACGCATACATATTTTTCATCATCATTAATAAATTAAAGACAATAAATGTAAATATTGGATTAGAATATTGCAATTAGACGTGAACTCTTGATATTTTGATATTATGTGCATAACTCAATGCATTTTGTTTAATAAAATCCATTGTAAACTAGGTCTTTTTTATTATAATTTAAAATAAAATGACTGTGTTTATATTAGAGAGTCATTAACGCTTAGTAAAAATATTGATACATGGTGCATTTTACAGCCTGTATATTTACCTATTGGTACTAATTCTATAAACTTTTCAGTTGAATTTTACGAGGTAATAATAATGTAATGTGTTATAAATTACAGTTTACTGTCATTAATTGGTAGGACACGCCATTTTGAAAACGGCATCTCAAAAAACGGCATCTCAAAATACGGCATCTTGAATTTCTGCTATCTCAATTTACTAGTAAAAACGCCATTTTGATTTACGGCATTTTGACTAAGAAAAAACTGTTTTAAAATTTTAGATTTTTTGAACTCCAAAAACTACCCAAAAAATTCTCAAAAAATAAAATTCAAAAAACATTTCTAGGCTAAAAAAGCCTCAGAATTCCAAATCTGCAATAAAAATGGGGTCAATTAGTAGCAACAAGGTTGCGTAAAGTCCAAAAGTTAAAATATCCCAAAAATAACTATTTTCATTGATTTTAACTACAAACTATACTTTAAAATAAGCATAGAATTGTACCAAATACTAAATAAAACTAAAATAATGATAAAAGTAAAGGGAAAAAGAGAGAAGATAGAGTGGTGTTTATTGAGGAAGGATCATACATTGGTTGAAAGAGCAACTGAGATAGCTTGGAGATGCTCAAGCTTGCTATCCTTGGGATAGTAGGCAAGGACCACCTTGCTAATCTCTGTATACTTTTTCACCGCTTTGGTTTGCTTGGGGGGATCATCCTTGGTCTTCATGCCTGTTTTAAAGAGGCAGGCAGAGATGGCTTGTTGAGTCTTGAGATGGACCATGATTTTGTTGAACTTGGGCTTCTGAACCCGGACCCTTGTGGCAAATTGACTATGCCATCCTTCAAGAGAAGAGGTGGTCTTGATTAGGCCATCCTTTACCTGCTTAAAGCAGTTCCACTGGATTGAGTCACCACCCTTTCTGATGCAACATACTCCTTCAAACACTCCAACCCATTGAGTTTCAAAATACTCTATGAATAGAGCAAAGGCTGCATGGTTGACAATATTGTAGGGATGGCGGAGGAGGGTGTCATAGAAGGCATTTGTCTCCTCCTTCTGCACAAGGACAAGGGCAGAAAAGCAGTTGAACATATCCTTTGCTTCCTTTTTGCCTTCAGTGTAGACCAGCTCATGAAGTGCAGAGCACTTTTGAAGGCAGCAGCAGAGTGCCTGCCAAAAGTGAAAGTAGCATCCCTGAGGGGAGCTCTTGAAGACTCTAATAAAAGCATTGGCCTGAGCCTGCTCAAAATCTACTACCAGGTATTCATGGTATGGAAGGCTTTTGGGATTTTTCTTGATGGAGGTGGCTTCCTCTGACTGGTCTTTTTCTTGCGCCCTCTAGTCTCCTTTGGCTCCTCTTCAATAGTTGGGAGGATCTCATCCAACTTGGCCTTTAATATTGTTAGAGCCCGGACATAGGTTTCCTGCTTCTTATTTGGGAGGAAAAAGAAGACCATGGGAAGAACAAGATTGCCAACCTGCCCATGGATATTCCAAAGCTGGCTAAAGAGCTTTGGGCAGGTTGAGAATGTTCCATCTGTAAGCCAGGTTTTGCATTTTAAAAGGTTGTGAAGATCCTGGGAGGTAGCAAAGCAGATGATCTGCTCTGGGGCATGTTGCCCATCATTGTGAAGGAGAAATATCTCTTTGTGCCATGAAAGCTTTTGCTCTTCAGTTAAAATCAACTGATCAATTGATGTAGCACTGACGCCTTCAGTGCTCAGAGCATATCTCTGGTCAGTGAGATATCTCTGAAGTTTTGAGGCGCCACCAACAGTTGTCAGTTGGGTATCATTTAGATTAATGAGTGCATCATTTACAAACTCAGTTGCAGTTTGGTCTTTGGTGGTTGGTATGACCTGGAGAAGAAACCAGCGGATCAGTTGATACAGTGGATCAAAGGGCTTGGCACAGTCATGCCCAATAGTCAGGGCTTTAAAACAAGTGGACCCATGGGTGGTAAGTCTAGCTGGACAGCCAAAATTATCACATTTGAAGTGATGCTGACGGATAGGCTTCTTCTTGTTGTTGCAGCTGAAGCTGTGGCCCTTGTGGACAAAGCCAGCACCCCCTTTCTTTGTCATAATTGGATAGCTGACAGGGTATGTGGCAGGCACAGCAAATGTGCCATTTCTGTTGCATACATTATGGATGGTATTAAGATCCCAGAGCTCAATTGGCTCATCTGCAGGAGCACCAGGCTCAGGATCCTGCTCTTCTTCATCCTCAGGCTCTGAAGTGGGGTCAGAGTGGCAGTTAAAGTCAAATAACTTCTCTTGAGGGTCTGACCGGGAGTAAACAAAAGGAGAATGGGGAGGGGTTGTGCTTGTTTCCTCAGGCTCTGGTGAGGGCGTATGGGTCTTGGGGGAGCTTTACCCTTAGCAGTCTGCTTTTTAGGGGTAGTTTTGGCCTTTTTGGCCTTTGGAGGAGTGGTCTTGGACTTTGAGGCCTTGGAGGCCTTGGATGCAGCTTTGTTGATGGACTTGGGAGGCATCTAAAAGTGAATTTAAATCAAAATATGAGCAATTTGGGGGTTGTTTTTAACAAAAAAAAAGAATGTTTTTAATATAAAAGTATCAATTTTTTTACATAGAATTGTAGAGGAGATCAAATAATATATACTATCAAAATTTCAATGTTTTTTTTTGAAAAAATAATTTTTTTATTAGTAACGCAAGTAGGCAAAACTTTGAGTTTTGACTGAAAACTTGCTCTCAAGATGGCGTTTTCAAAGTGACGTAATTGAGGTGCTGTAGCTCAAAAACATAGTGTTTTTGACCATTTTTATACTAAATTAACAAATTTACAGTGGAGCTACCTCGACTGGGCCAAAGAGTAAAACTTGAATTTCTCAAAAACTAGCTTATACAACTGGGGTTAAAAAGTACCCAGTTGTTTAGAGGAGATGAAAAAATATATATTTGCAAATTTTCATATGTTTTCTTACATTTTTTGCTTAAGTGGTTTTAGATGTGAAACTATACTTTTGAAAAGTGGAAAGCAAGAATTGCAGTGGAGGAATTGATATAGCGTAGCCTGGCGTCATATGTAATTTCCCCTTATTTTCCCTATCCATTGTGCGCCTTGAATCAATTGGGTGATGTGAAACTCAGTGGAATTTGAAGTGACATAAATTGAAATGGTGTAATTGCCCTCTTCTATATTAAAATCACTATTAAAATATTTTATTGATGAAACCCTTATCAATGTATCCAGGTATAATAAAGTTATAAATTACATATAACAAAACTGGTTTTTTTACCCAGCAATGACAATCACTAGAAGGACTATCATAGTGGCATCTATTTAGGTTGTTCCTTTTATAAGTGGCTTAGATTAATACTATAGGAACATCTTCTGACACTATACCACAGGCTTTATTTTAGTTTGGGTATATACTTATTTTAGTTTAAGATAGATGGCGTAATTCAAAATGACGTAAAGTTGAGATGGCGTAAACACGCCCCACACTAAGTGTTTTCATATGTAAATAAAGTTAGTGAAATAAGATTTCATTAATCTGACTCAAAGTGACAGAACCAAGATGGCGTAAATTTGAGATGCTGTATTATAAAAGTATATGTAAATTTTAGCTATTTTATTGTTTATTTTATTTTTTTGTGATTCAAAATCACTAACGCAAAAAACGCCATCTTGAATTTAATTTGAGATGGTGTTTTTTGAGATGCCGTTTTTGAAATGGCGTGTCCTACCCATTAATTGGCTGATTTTCTTTGCTGTGGCAATTATGCATTTTCTGATATTTCTGCACTAGTATCCAATTGGTTGGCTTCACATCCTATTGCCTGTGTGATTGGATGTGAAGCCAACCAATTGGATACTAGTGCGGAAATATCAGAAATTGTATAATTGTCACAGCAAAAAAAATCAGCCAATTAATGATATTAAACTGTAATTTATAACACATTACATTCTTATTACCTCGTAAAATCCAACTGAAAAGTTTATAGAATTATTACCAATAGGTAAATATACAGGCTGTAAAATGCACTATGTATCAATATTTGTACTAAGCGTTAATGTCTCTCTAATATAAACACAATCCATTTTGATAAATTACAATGAAAAAAGGCCAAGTTTACAATGAATTTTATTAAATAAAATGCATTGAGTTATGTACATAAATTCAAAATATCAAGAGTTGACGTCTAATTGCAATATTTTAATCCAATATTTACGTTTATTGTCTTTAATTTATTAATGATGATGAAAAATATGTATGCTCATAATTTTAAGCTATTTGTAAAATGTACAACATTGTATTAACTATGGGAAATGTTGATAATGTAAAAAGAAAATATTATTAATTATGAATTGAAAGAGAGATATCAATTTTAATAAGCTGTCATAAAGAAAAGATTTATTTACTAATCAAAGGACGGGAAGGGGAGAGAATGGGCAGAATGAACATTGCCTTCATCTACGCCTGTGAAAGGGGCGGCATCAGAGATAGTGGGGAGGGAATGGATGGTGGTTTGGGAGTCAGAGTCTCAAGGCAGGTGGCTTGATGGGGGGTTGGGGAGGCAGGGTTTGTTGACTGGGAAGGGGCAGCAAGAGCTGATTGCTTCAATTGCTTTAATTCTTCTTCTGTCACATATACTGGCTTGACAAAACAGATGGACTGGCGTGGGGGGAGACGGGGGTCCTTTCTGGACTTATCACTATCACTTGCATAGAAGATGATGAGATTAAATAAGTCCTGGACAAACGCAGAAGGGAAAATCTCATACCCCTTATCAATCTGGGTGCATAGTTCATTGTAGGTGGTAGGCTTCAAGCGCCTGAGGGCAGAACCAAAATTGTAGAGACATACATCTGCAAGATGCATGTTGGCATAGTTGATGGGATAGGACCAGCAGGTATGCCCCACAGCCCTGATTTCTTGGGTAGCCCATTCCCGCTGCTCCATCTCCACACTCAGTACAACTGTGTGCACGGCGTTTTGGGCAGCCCACTCCTCCAGCATGGCCTTGAGCTCCGTCTGTAGGCATACCCATCTATGGGGTTCAATATTGCCAAGTAATAATTGACGCCCAATGAGGAAACTGCCAATAAAACCCCGACAAAATGATACAAGATTGGGCTGCGCTTGTACACGTCAGATTGGATGCGCTTCTCTCCAAAGTCTTGGATACTGGCTGAGATCTTAGCATATGATAGGAAGATGACGTCATTACGGGCCCTCATTGCCCATCCTTTAATAAAATTAATAATGGTTGCATTGTATGGGTCAATATCCACCAAAATGGGGCCACCAAGAACCTGATTGGATAGGATTCTGGCGGCAACCACAACTCTGTGCATCCATGAATTCACCGTTCTTTTGTTGGTGAAGATGCTGTGAAGTCCCAACTGGAGACGTACCTGGACCAGGGGCATCTGCAGATCACATTCCATAATGGTCATCATAAGGGGATGGGCTGTGTCACCTTTGGTCAAAGTACGGGCGCCAGTTGGGGTCTTCTTGGTAGGGGGCCACAGTTGGCGTGGGCTCACAGGGTTGCAGCCACAGTAGACTTTGCAAACCCCATTGCGGCCGCAATTTCCCTGAGGGACATAAACTTGCCTTGCTTATCAACCATTTTGAGAACAATCTCCGGAGTGATTAGTTTTCTTCTGTGTCTTGCGGGCTGATTGGCTGGGGGAGAGATATGTTCATCTCGGGAACTGGTCAATGCCATCTGATTGGCTGTTTTGGGGTTCTGGGCTCTCTGGGTGATCCCATGGCTCAAATGGCTGGTTCTGGATGCCATTGCTGATAAGGGATTTGGGTTAGTAGCTGCCTGTGCATGATGGGCAAACAGGGCCATGCTGAAAGTTGCAGGGGAAAGAACAGACTCCTGTGTGGTGCTTGCAGAGGGGCCTGTGGGTTAGGAGTGGCCATAGACAGAGGCTTCACCATTAAGAGACCCAGTGTAGCCCTGCATAATTTCATCAAGGCCAGGGAACAGCTTGTTGACTTGGTTGTTATTGAAAGAAGACATAATAAATTTTTATTAAAATTTCAAACTCAAGAAGAGGAATGTATATTTTAGTCAATTTTATTGTTATATATGTTAATTTTGTGTTTATTACAATCTAAATTTTAGCCAACCTAAAATGGAATAGGGTGATTTTTGAGAATGCCTATGATTCCTAAAAGAATCAGCACAAATCCCCTCTAGATCCTTTAACATCCTTTTTGAGACACCTATAAATTATATTTATTTCAAATTCATTGCAATTATGATTTGAAACTTGGTTCTTGGATTTGAAAATCCTGCAATTTCAGATTTGTTAAGTTTTACATGATGTCTATGATTCGTTTGAAATACAGGAAATCTCAAATTGTACATTAGAATCCCGCCTTTCTGATTCATGTATCCCACATTTGTTTGCTGAGTTTTGTCTTTTGTTAGTTGAGTTATCTGCTCAAGAGATTTAAAATTTGCCAATTTAAATAAACCAAAAAAGTCAAATTAAATGGTTAATTTTATTATATATTTTATTTTTCACTCAGCTGAGTTGCCCGCAAAAGTGATTTAAAATTTTGACCAAGGATTTGACAATGCCGCATTTTTACATTCAGGTTCTGAATTTATAGTATTTCTACATGATAAAGAGGCTAAACCAAACCTATTCTGCATACCATTTACAGCAGTTGACCCATCATATTTAAAGTATGCACAATTTATTACTTTCATCAAAACCAATTATTTGCTTTTGGTAATAATATATACTCAACTTATTAAGGACATGCAACCCAGCTGAGCTCATTAAATAATTTAATTTTCTCATTTTATTAAAACCATACAAATCCTATCTTTAATATGATTTTATTTTAAGAAATATACAATGATGGCTGATTTTAGCCCCTTGGTTTCAATTTTTAAGAATTAAATAGGTTAAAGCTTTGGATCCAGATAAATACTTTTAAGTCTAGCTCAACATAAAAGTTGATTTTGTAGCAATATTGTTTATCAATCAAAATAAATAAATAAATAAATATCAACTCAACTAGTGAATACATTTATTGATAGAAAGTAAGAGTTGTAGGACAAATGAGTGACAAAAAATAATTATAGCAATGCTGTAACCTAGCTGTGTAAACAGTTTTGATTGTGTTTGTGATAAATAACCTTATTATACTATAGGATAATATATATAAGACCTATCAACTTCTCATGTGTCTTAATTTTTCATTTTATGTATTATCAATTACCTTCAGACCAGCTCTACTGGAACCATAATCTTTGCAGCTGTTGAGATGTTCAAATCAAAGTCATCTTAGAGAAAGCTGAAGTCACACATAAAAAATAACATTGAACACAAAATTTGATACAATTTAACAGAAATTTGTCATTTAATGAGCAAAGCAGATCAAATACATAATGCTAATATCAGACACACAACACACTAAAGTCACATAGTAAGATCAGGATCTCAAAATACAAATTAATGAATCAACTCACACACCCAATTTTATTATGTTTACTTTGGTTAAAAAGGGCTCAAAAAAGTTGCACACTATTATGAAAATTCACACACACAAATCAGATAAGTAGAAAATCTAATTAACAACACACAAAACAAAAACATAAGAAAATTATGACACACACTATCTAAGTGCTGAGCTTTCTAAATTATTACATAAAATCTGAAAGAATATTGGATGAAAACACTCTCAATATCTTTTTGGGTGTAAAAAGTGTGCAGAATCAAAGGAAAATTATAAAAGTGACAAAAATAAAAGGGATGGGGCCAGTTTGAACAAATATAGAAACAAAATACATATAAAGATATAATGCTGCAACAGGAGTGAGTAACTTGGTATCCAAAATATCACAGTAGATTAATAACCAACTGAGATAAACGAAACCATCTTAGCCTAAAAACAAATTGAAGCGGGTCCAAATATATTGTAATTTTTTATGAACTCCTTGCTTTTCAATTTCATTTTTAGACCAAGATGATTTTTTATCTTAACTGATTATAAAACTACTTATAAAAAATCTAAAAAAATACATAGAAAAATTAACAGTAGTTTTTATTTGCTTTAATGAAAAATATTATACAACCTGAGCAACAAGTAAGCACACCTAGTAGAGATTGCCAAGGCTACAGGTGCCCAAGAGGGCCTATCAATAGAGACTCTGTACAGGAAGATAATGAAGTAGTCAACAGAGCATAAAGTAAAAAAAAAGTATGTGGCTATCCAAACAAAGAGCTAACTGTTTATACTGGGAGAGCATGAACATCAATCCCAATGTTCCAAATCTTACAAGAAAAGCTTAAAAGATTACCACATCCAGAACTGTTAATAATAAAACAGGTGAGCATACTTTTCTGGTATTGTCAGGGATCCATCCAGTGGTGAGTTATGGAGAACTGGCGGGCAGGCGGCCTGCAGGTCTAGAGGGAAGGGCCCACCACAGGATAGGGGCCAACTTTACAATATACAAGAGATATTTTCCGAGAATATCCCAAGGCCTGCTGGAGGGCACTATAGAATTGATTAAGCCCATAAGGGTGATGTACAGGACATCAAATATCTGAGTTGAAGTGGGTTCTCCAGTTGCTACTGGTTTTTGTTGGCAGTCAGGCTGCAGGGTTAATGGGGGGAGTCATGGGGACTAGATACATGGGCAGGTGGTTATACTTGCCGCAAAATAGCAAGGGCTGTATGGTGATCTACTTTCCTTCATGACCAATGAACTTGGTTTCTCTAGTTTGGGCTTTTGAGTCCTATAGGAGGATCTCTTTAAGGGCAAACTCAGCGTAGTCTGGGTTCAGAGAATACTTGGTGAAATGTAACGGGCTGTATGGTGCACCTGGGGGACGGTATAACTTGGGCAGTTGGTCCGCAGTCTCTTGGGCTTGGTGGGAGGGGCAGAGCCAGAGAAATTAATTTTTAAATGAAATAGTGCTAAAATTAGGTATGAGGTGACTTGAGAGAACCAAAGGTTCATAACACTTTATTATAAGAATAACCATGAGCATCTTCTCAGCATCTCCAGGGTATATGCTCATCAAACTTGGGAGAACTTTTGCTATTTCTTGTGGCCTGAGGGGTGGCACTAACCAAGGTTTGCACATTCCCAGGGGTACCCAAAATTTTCAAG
Organism: Entomophthora muscae; assembly: GCA_014839935.2. Taxonomy (NCBI): domain Eukaryota; kingdom Fungi; phylum Entomophthoromycota; class Entomophthoromycetes; order Entomophthorales; family Entomophthoraceae; genus Entomophthora; species Entomophthora muscae. Next base: position 49,399 of record QTSX02001501.1, on the reverse strand, counting down.
TTCTCATTGGCTGGTTTGGGGTAGGGAATATCAAATTCCCCTTTTGAGGCAATGGATTTGTCATCCATTTGCAGGCCTTGATCTTGGGGTAATGCGGGTGGTGCCTCATTAGCGGCAGCCTAGGAGATTGCAGGGACATCATTTGGGTTATTGATCTCATTGGCTGGGCCAAAGGATTTCTCCAAGAGGCAGGGTTCAAGTTTAGAAGGTACCCCACTGGCAGTTCTTGGAGGTTTCTCTGAAGTTGAATCTGTTTCTGGTTCAAGCCCAGAAAAACGCGGGCAGGCAGCTGGGCTGGTGGCCTGCAGGGATAGGCAACCGCCAGACTTAACTCATTTCACAAGTCAATTTACTATATGTTGATAATCAGAATTAAAAATACTTTAATGTCAACAGCATTGAAAAGTCAGAATTAAGTTTTAACTCATGCAGACTACTAAATGTTGGTACTTTTTTAATAAGCAGAAACCTGTGACCTGAACATTTTACTTAATAAAAATTAAGCTTCAAAATACTTTTTAGGGTAATGTGACAACACAGATTTAAAAAATTCCATAAAAATTATATATGACAATTAAAAAATTCACAAAAATACACTTCAAAAATAATTCACTATGAAATTAGCTATCTTTACTATAATAAATTTTTTCCCACTTATAAAAACAAAAAAATCCAATATACAAAAATATACTACATAAAAATTTACGTATTATAGGAAAATATAATAATCAGAAACAGTAATATAAAGTTTTTTCTATATTGAAAACTACAAAAAACATATAATTTACTAGTAAAATACCAATATAGGCCATGTAATACAGTCTGAAGCATCAAACTATCAATAGAAAACCAATGATTTTATAAAAAATATCATAAATTATTAATGAGTTATTTAGAATAACTATTTATTTAAAAATAGTATACTTAAAATATAAGAACTATATATAAAATTAGGCAATACTCAATAAATTTAATTAAAAGCTAGACTGTGATCACCTAATTGCTATTAAGAACTATGGCAATCTTCTTGATGTATTCCCCAATCTCTAAAAGCTTATAGTTGGCCTTGACAATGTCCTTGATTTTCTCTTGATATTGTTTCTCTTTGTTGGTTCTCTTCTTCTTGGATGGGCGGTTCTCAATATCTCTGATGGATGCAGTAGTCTTCCCCTGTTGGACTTTGAGGTGCTTGTAGAAGGTGTTGTATCTAGGCTTGATTCCAAAGGAGGACTTGATATCCTTATGCCAGTCCTCCAAAGATGAAGTAGTTTTTATCTCATCCTTAAGAACTGCCTGATAGCAGTTCCAGTTGGTTTTGGCTCTGGGCTTGCTCCGGTGCTTAGTGACCTTAAATCCAATCCACTGTGGTTTGTAATATTCAATGAAAGTGTAGAAGGCATCCTCATGTTTCTTGGCATATGGATCCTGACATAGGTGTCAGGATTCACTTTTTATAGCTGCTATTCTGTTCATTTAATTATTTTGCCTCCATTGGCTTGTAGGTCTTTGCATTATGGTTACTATTATTTTATGCATGATCTCGTCTTTTTTCTCTTCATTTTCCATCTTTTGGGTTAAAATTAGGCTTTTTCATAGCCTAGTTATGATCAAAATGCTGGTTAGTAATTTTCAAACTTCCCTTACCTTTTTGTAACTGGGTTCAAACCCTGGGCCTACACGCTGAAGTTAGAAAGCTGATTCTGAATTACTTACTTTTTCATATACACTCAATTACGTCTTCCAAGGCTTTGGACCTAGTTTTTCCTTACTTTTTTGCTCGCTTTAACTTCAAAAGCATTGCTGTAACTGCTTTTCTCCTCCTGGTGTCTCCTATTCTGAAGTTTAACTTTTAAGTTTAAACCCAAGCCATGTTGTGTCTCTCCAGACCTCTTCCCTTTATCAAATACCATTAACCTTCTCAGGTTAAACTCTCCATTCTAAGTTGCACCTCATTCTCCTGATCTTAAAAAAAGGCTTGATTCTCCAGTCTCAATAATAAGTTGAGATTGTTTGACTTGCACCCCAAAAAGGTACTTGTTAGATTTTGTGGCTTGTGTTTCCTTTAAATTTTTGTTTTAGTTTTAATCTTTGTTCCCATGATTCCTTTTGACTTTATTCTCCACCAGTTAGGTAGTTTTTATAGTAGCACACACAATTTAATTGTTGATATCTTTAATCCTCCCACTAGTGCAGACCATTTTAAAGACTTAGAGATTGACTTTTTAACCAAATCATCCATCATTAAGACTTCTCTATTTTATCTTCTTAGGGTTAATAAATTGTCTTAGTCCTTATTTTACCTCGTATAAGCTTTTAGGAGCTTTAGTTCAGTTGCTATTGCGGATCTTGCCCACCTTTTTGTATTTGACTAATATACTATCACTGGGTTAAAAGCTTTAGTATATAATCATCTTCCCCAGACCATGAGACCGTACAATAGGAGGTCAAAGGCTTGTCCAGTATGCTCTGGCTTTACAAAGGCTAGTGCTACAAGCTGCTGAATTAAGAAATTGCACTTTCCTGATGTATCTAGAAGGTGGAGCTTGCTGAGCTCAGGTAGACCTTTTAGTTGCCTGTTGACAGCCTGTCAATAATGGAAAAAACACCCCTGGACCTCTCCATCAAAAGGTGTTTACAAAAGCATTATACTGGGCAGTTTCATAGTCCATGATTATAGTTGAGGGCCCAAGTGCTTTATCATGAGCTTCTTGGACTGCAGCAAGAGTGGCTTCATCCTTTTCATCATCATTTGGATTGGCTCTAGTGTTATGGCCAGGGGGACTCTTTTTATTATTGGATAGGGCTTTGATGCCCTCCTGAAGAATTTTAAAGGCCTTTGTGTAGATCTCTTCTGTTGCCCCAGGAAGCAGAAAGTAGGTGAATGGGAGCACCTTGCCTTCAATAAGGGAATGTACAACCCATAGTTGTTAAAAAAAGGCGGGGGCATACTGCAAAGGTACCATCACATAACCAGGTCTCTGAATCTCTTAACTGCTCCAGGTTCTGTTGTGTTGCATAGCATATAATTCTTGCCTCTGCTATAGGCCCATCATCATGTAAAAGGAACACCTCATCACCATTGGAAATCTTTAACTCCTCTGTCAAGACTAACTCTCCTTGGACCATGGCAGATTTCTTATGGGGGAATAGATCACAGTGTTTGTCACATATGTACTTCACTAACTGGTCGCAGTCAGGGATGAGCTTCAGGTTCTCATTACTTAGGTGAGTGATGGCCTTAACTGCCAGATCAGAAGCCTTTACATCTTTGGAGACTGGGATCATTTGGTAGAGGTACCACTTTAGAAGCTTTTCAATAAGATTGATTGAAGCATTACATGTGTGCTCTCCTTTTTCACTAGTGACTTTATCCCATCCTTCTGTGTTGATCCTGGCAGCGCAGCTTCTATCTTCACACACATAATGCTTGCTTCTTCCTGCTCTCTTTTGATTGTTGCAATTAAAAACATAGTCATAACAGACTAAACTTGCACCTCATTTGACAGATATTAGAGGGAAAAACCGAGGGAACTTCTTTGGGAGCTTAAAATCTCCTTTGACATTACATATATTGTGAGCCTTTAGGGGATTCCATGGGACAATTGGTGCTTGATGATAGTCAGACAGGTAATCATCAGGATCTTCTTTATTGATACTTGATGAGGAGGATGGAGTTGCAGATTTGTTGGGCAGTGGAGGGGGATTATCTGGAGTTGGATGCTTGCGCTTCTTGGACTGGGATGAGCTTGATTCCTTGGGGCTTGATTCATCTGGGCTTGACTGGGGTTCTGGACTCTTGGGTATCTTCTTTATTCCTTGCTTATTTAGTGGAACCTCATCTCCTTCTGATTGGTACCAGCTTGGAGAAGAGGAGGGGGCAGGGGAAGGCTCTTTGCTTTCAGGGTCTGGGGCCTTCTCCTTTGTCTTCTGTTTTGTTGAGGGCTCTTTGGCTGGTTTTTTGTTGGGGTAGGGACTTTGGGCCTTTCCAGAGGCTTTGGGCACTTTCTTGGTTGACTTGGGGTTCTTTTGTGGCTTCTTGGAAGATTTTTCCTACAATAATTAGAGTAGAGTTCATAAAGTAAGAATAATCATGTGAAACATGAACAAAATTAAATAATAATCACTTGTTTTATTTTTATTTTTTTAATTAAATAGTTTATAAAAGTATGGAAAGTAATTTTGGAGCTAGTTTATTAGTGAAGAATAGAAAAAAAACCATGTTTAAATAAAAAGTTGGCATTCTGGTAGTCACAATAGCCAAAAATATTTAATTTAGTTTGTCAGCATAAAAAACGCTTTAATTTTGACTGTCAACATACTGACAGTCAGCATTAAACTAGAAAAACACTATGTAAATCACTTATAAAGCTTAGTTAATATTTTCCATGGTTGGTTTTTTAAGGCCAGAATTGATTATTTTTAAATTTAAAAAATTATAGATTTGCATATGTAACTTATTAAAACTAAATAATAGGGATTGTAGAGGGAAGTCTAAAGTACAGCCCTGGGTACTTTAGCTTGAATTATCATGCCATTGTATTTGTTCTTTTTGTTAAGCAGCAGTGTTTTACTAATAAACCAGTGAAGGTGTCAACATTCAGGAAGTCAGCGTTCTTTTATAGTGACTCTCCTATTAAATATTGATTAAATTATGTCACTTTGTTTGCTTAGCCAACCCCCTTTGTTGCAATTTAGGTGATGCGTCAATTTAACACAAAGTTAACATTATAAATACATATATAATTTCTAGTTTTAACATATGCGTTTTGGCTTAAATGGACTTCCAGAAATAAGCTATAGTTTATCCAGTGAGTTTAAAATAACAGTAAATATCTAAATAATACAAATAACACTATGAATGTTGGCATATGTCTTTGTTCAATGCTTATCTTAATATATATTTAATAAAAACAGTATTATAAAATATAAAAAGTAGTTATTTTTAGAATATTGTGTATTTTATTAAGAAATTTATAGCTTCTTATTTAGGGTCAACATCCAGATATTACTTACTGTAGTTGACCTTAATGTAAAAGTACAAAGAAACTTACATTTTCATAGTAAATCATATTGGGTTTTTGGCTTAAAAATAAGCCTTTGTTTAAATGGTGTTGACATTATGCCTGTTCCTTTTTAATTTTGCAATTCTGGCTTGATAATTTAATATGAAAAATTAGCTTAGTTTTGGAAATGCCCAATTCCGGTGGATAAATACTAAAATAATGTTGACTTACTTAATGTTGAAAAATTGTCAACATTCAGTAAGTTGACTTGCGGAATGAGTTAATTCTGGCAGTTGCCCAAGGAGACAATGTTTGAATCCCAGAAGTGGAATTATACCTTGGTTATTGATAGTAGGAAACTGTCACTTGTGACAGGTATACTCACTTTAATATCACATAGTGCACCTAGTGCAAGTGTGCACAAGAATTGTGAAGCTGTACTTGACACTAGCTATGAATCTTATATGAGCAAAGTGGATAAAAAAGAGAAGGAAAAGCCAGAATTCCACCACATTTTAAAGAGACAGAGGGTGCTGAAGAAGATCACCAAATACTATACCCAGGGTTCTATGCTCATTATTTCTCAATCATATGCCAGCACACAACACACTTATAAGGCTAAAAAGCACATTATTAACACCAAAAATTTATACATTTATCAAGATTATGGAGAACATGGCTAACTTTAAGAAGGCTACAGGTATTATTAAAATTTTCTCCAAAATTGATCAATTATTAAGGTATAACGTCAAATAATAGTAACAGTGATGCACCTTTGAAATTCCAGAAACCAACAAAGAACTTTGGCTAAGACCCTGGCTATTTTAGACAATTCAAATGTCATCATTGGTAAAAAATGGTAGGGCAGGAGTTTTCCAAATGCCCCTCAAAAATCTGAATCTCACTCCCTTTGCACCAATTACTTATGAAAAATTAATCATGTCAAATTATCCACATGCTATTCACTGCTTATTATTGAAAGTGCTTGGCCTACTGGTTTCAGGATTTTTTTGAATTATTGAATAATTGACTAAAATTACAATGCAGGTCCCTGAGCTGCTGAAAATATTCTTGCCAACCAATCAGGAGCTGCAAAAGTTCTCTCATCCCCATTCTAAGCTCCCTTAAAACTTTCCTCATGTGTTGTGATTAAGATTACTCCCCCACCCGCTAATGTATCTCACAATACGCAGGGGCACTTGAAGAGCCTCCCCATGATGTGACAAACAGTATGGACTAATATAAGTGCAATGTCAAATTGCGGGCACTATCTCCTAATTAGAAGCATTGCCAATTTGACACACTGATCCCTTTTCTCAAGTTATTTTCAGCTCAAACCTTATGCCAAACCTACCAACATTGTCATGCCCTGCTCCAAAGGGCAGACTATTAATATTTAATTTATTATGTTTAATCTTTGTTCCTTATTTTAAATAAGGAATTTGAGTTAAAATTTTAATATTTATTTATTTTAAATCCTTACCTTCTAAATCACTTACAGTTTGCGCTTCAGGTTGTTGTTGTTGTCTTGTTTTTACCTACTATTTAATAGTATATATATCACCTACTTTAATTTAGGAATAATCCTCTATCTTTTTTGCTTGCTTATGCACTTAGTATTGTGTAAGCACCCGCTTTCTCCTCTCTGCCGGTGCAAATCTGCAGGCTGCTCTTACTGAGCTTCCTGTTTCCCTTCCCTCACAATATTCCTTATATATTTTCTCTAGTTTCTCCTGTTCTTGGCTGTTGTTTCCCCTCTGCCTATCATGCCAAATGGATGAAGCCTTTTACTATAAATCAAGAGCTTTTGAAGAGTAGGATTTAAGCTAACATTCTAAGTGATTTCTTACCTTTACTTTTACCAATTTTTAACTTTTTATAATTTACAAATTTAAGAAGCTTTGATTTTTATATTTTTAGGATTAGTTAGAAATAAGATCTTTTTTTCTTAGTTCAAAATAGAAGTTGTTAGATAACAAGCATTAAGCTTGTTGTATATATTACTTTCAATTAAGGAATCTTTTGATATTTATATGTATCAATTTGCTGATGAAGAATATCCTAATATTGATACAGTAGTTTTAAAAGCTATGGCAACAAGCAAAAATTCTTCAGATTTAAACAAAATGATTTCAGATTTAAACAAAATCCAAGTTGCGCGAGATTCAGGATTCAATTAATTTAAATATTTTTGGTTAATAAATGAACTGTCAAACCAAAAATGAAATTTCACTAACCCATCATACAAAATTATATCAAACATCAAGCAGTGTAGTTCAAACCACAAACAAAATGAACTGACGCAACAAGTGAAATGGATGGATGCTGTTCCGGAGTATATTATAATCCAATCAGGATTCACATGTGGCACCAACAGAAGGACTAAAGTGAAACAAAACTTGAGTAATCTAGAAGCGAGATTACACAAGCACAAAACAAAATGAACTCACACAAGATGTATATTATGAGCAGCCTAAAATAGAAAAATAACAGTTTAACAGCCAATCAACAACTATCTAATTTAGGAACAGAGGCATTTTATCCATTTTCATGGCTCCAGATTTGTATGAAATGGTTTTGAGAACCTTCTAAATATGGGCTCAAGATTACAATAAAAATAAATTATTAAATTTTAAAATTTCTACTTTTAGTGATTTCATCCTAGGTTTTTTACAATGGCTTTTAATAACAATATCTTAAACGGCGCCAGCAGCCAAGCCAGCTTCAATGGAGGTAAGGCTCAGAACGTAGAGGCACCCATTTACACCCAAGCCTTTGAGGCAGGTAACGAGGAAGCTAACCTGTACCTTACCACCGACCCCTATGGCTTTGACTTGTTTGAGAGTCACTTAGCGTCTAGCTCTGCCCCTGCTCCCACCCCCACCCCCACCCCTGCACAAGCTGCCCGTCAACTAACCAGTCAGGATGGTAACCCTGATTTGGAACATCTTTCTGCCACCAGCCAACCTGCTCCCCCCTCAGCCAATCAGGCTTCAGCTCCCCCGGCCCAGCACCCCAAGCAACAAATCATCACCACCCAAATTCTTCAGGAAATTGTGGCACTCAACCTGCAGGGTCTGTCCTGGGAACAGATTGCCAGCCAATTACAATTCACCCAAGCCACCATAATGCAGAAGTTCAACAACCTAATGAATAAGGGGAATCTGATTGGGACGGCCAAGAAGCCAAAGAAGGCCACAGAGTCCCAGATAACCGAGGCCTACCCAATAATGCTTGACCTCCTCCAGCGGGAACCCAAGCTTCCCTTGACCCAGGTCTGGAAGCAGCTTGCGCACCATAACATATGGGTCTCCGAGTGCATGGTGCAGCTCTGGATGTATGGGAAGGTGGCTTTCATATGGGTTCTTACCAATTTTGCTGGCGACCAATGGGATGGTGCTGAGGATTCCCTGTATAATCCCGCCATTGAATCCACCCTGGTCTGATGCCTGATTAGTCTGTCAGATGATGTCATGTTCATCTCTTACTATAAGCTATCCAAAGCTTTTGATGATTTTGGCACCCAAGGAAAAGCTGCCACCAAGAATGGAAGGAAGAAGGTCAAGAAGGGGACTTTCATTGGTGCATTTCTGGCTGTTTCAGCCAAGGGTTTTGTCTACTATCAGAAAAACCCTAAATTCATCAATGGGTACTCATACGGCCACATCCTCAGTGGATTGCTTGACTCCTGGGATGGCTCAAATTCCAAATACTGGGGTTTTTTGAGCCACCAGATGGAGGGAAGCTCCACCACCCTTGAGGCCATCCAGGAACGCGGGCACCAGGCCTCAGTCTACCCTGCTGGCCATGCAGACGTCCATCTGGCTGATGTTGTCTTCTTCAACATTGGAGATACACTATGGGAGCACTGCCCTCAGGCTTTCAACAACCTCTATCTTGGGGTCCTTGATCACAATTTTCTCTTTGGTCACCAAATGATGGCTGACTTGTTTGCGCAAATGGTTTTCCATGTAAATATGAGCAACCAATCACACAAGGATAAACTCCTCCCACCCCGTGCCACAGCCACCTACCAGCCCATTCAGCCAATGACTGATGAGGAGTACAATGAGCAGTAAATAGCGGCCATCACGCGCAATCCTCCTGCCTCCACCCCCGCTACCAATACCCCCCGCCCGCAAGCCCAACCCATCCAATCCAATCCCAGACCCCCCAGGCCAGCACCGCCTCTACGTCCTCCTTCCTGCGCCATTCCGCCTACTAGGCATCACTCTTCCCCACCCCAATAAGCCCCTGTCACCAAACATTTTCTATTTATACTATCTTTTTTTGAATTTCAATTGTTCATGTTCTCTTTCTTTATAGTTGGTTTTATTCTTTATGTTCAGCTTATTTCTATAAAATCATATATTTACTATGTCGTGTATCTAGATCCTGAACACAGTTATTTTTAGCACCCAACCATAGCCCCTTGTGAAAACATTAACAACAATTTGGTGATCAGCTAAATTTGAATTAGAAAATTATAGGTTAACTTTTTTTAGATAAAGTTGTTACTGATCCAAATTCAAAACCTTAATGATAAACTTTAAGCCAATCAAGAGCCAAGTGATAAAGTGATTGTTGTGGCATAAAGGGTCATTCAATAATTCTTTGATGCATGTGCACTAATTAATATGATTGGCTAGATGTTTTGCCATTGTACGCCATTGCTGCTGTGGCAAGTTGTTGGTGGACTAGTGCCCAATCAGCTGCTGGGTTAGCACTAGTCCATCAACAACTTGCCACAGCGGCAATGGCGTACAATGGCAAAACATCCAGCCAATCATATTAATTAGCGCACATGCATCAAAGAATTATTGAATGACCCTTTATGTCACAACAATCACTTTATCACTTGGCTCTTGATTGGCTTAAAGTTTATCATTAAGGTTTTGAATTTGGATCAGTAACAACTTTATCTAAAAAAAGTTAACCTATAATTTTCTAATTCAAATTTTGATGATCACCAAATTGTTGCTAATATTTTCACAAGGGGCTATGTCAAGCGCCAAAAATAATATGGTAATCAAGGAAAAAATTCCAACACAAAGCAAATGACGCATATTGAGATGAGTGTAAAACATATACACAATGGGCAAAAAGATGGGATAATGTAGTAAACAGGAAAACAAAAAGGAATAAACAAAGAGGCAACAGTATCAAAATATACAGAGTTTGTTGGGGCAAAAGCTATAAAAACATATGGAAAGGTTAGTAAAAAATTAATGAGAGAATTGGAGAAGCTGCTAAAAGACCTCAACTTGGCAATTGCCAAAATTAAAGAGATTGTCCGCAAGGTCAAAGCAAGAGTTAAGTCTGCCGTCCTTGAAGGGGACAAAATTGAAAAGGTGTCCGCCAAGGCACTCATGGCCAAGATTCCAGACACCTCCAAAACAAAAATTGAACGGCTTTTAAATGTCCAGAAGCACGTTGTGGAAGGCCTTCAATTCAAGTCCTTTGCCCTCTCTGCGCCGTCTGTCTGGACAGATGACCCAGAAATGTATGCCCACCTAAAATTTGCAAAATGTACCCAAACAGATGACACTGAGCAGCCAGCACAACTGGTTACACTGAGAATAGCAAAGCCTGCCAAGGCTGCGGGCAAGGAGGAGACTGTAGAAGGTAACATAAAATTATAATTAATAAAAATTTCCAAATACTTACCTTTTTTTAGAAGAAGTTGATGGTGAACTCCGCCGGGTCCTGGTCCCTTTTGTCCCCACCACATTTTATGCCAACTACGCCACTCATGTGGCCAAGCAGCTTTTCCTGTCCCCCCTGTCTTGCAGGAGCTTGAAGACCGTATCCACGGGTCTTTTCCAATGTTGTGAAAGGCATTGGCTGGGCTTACACATGCCAAGGGGGCATCTGAGTGGGCAGTTACTGCCTATAAGGATGCCCAACTGGTCCGCCTGGACCCAGTATCACTCAGTGGAGTTTACTGTGTAAACTCCATTGAGCTTGTTTGGGACGTCCTGGTGACGCTTCCATTCAAGAATGTACCAGAGATGGGCCAGGCTCATGCGGCTGCTTGCTTCTGCTTCCCAGTGGAGCACACCCTGTCTTACCTGCTTGAGAACTTTGGAGCACGGTGAGCAAATTGGCTGTTGCAGACACAACAGCTGTAAAGAAGCCCAAAATCCTCCTGGCAGACTTTGGGCTGGCCTGGAGTGCCAACAAGACAGGGGCCCCAGCAGCTATGGAGCTGACCTTTGCCAAGACAAAGCACGACAAGAAAATAAGAGCAGTTTATAATAAGCTGTGCAAGTTTACAGAAGCCTTTGCTGGGCAAAGGCTTCACCTCGTTGTTTACCTGGGGTTTTTATTCTACTTTGGAATGGGCGCCAGCGTAGAGGATCTAGACAGGGTCCTTCTGGGGATCAACAAGGCCAGGCTCTCCCTGGATGGGAAGAAGGTCCCCCCTGGGTACAACTCAGTGGATCACATCATCCAGGACACCTTGGTCCTGGCTGGCATCTTTGGGTTTGCAGCCCCGCAGAAAAGTTGCTACTCTATTCCCACCTAACAATACTCCCTTTTACCAGCTGCCGTGAATATTTTAACCAGGGTGTATCTGCCGTCCACGGTGTGGCGGTGGAGGTTGTGCACCACCTCCATCGTGGGGTGGGTACATACCACCAAACTCACTACAGGTGTTCTTAATAAATTCTCTCTTCTAATTAACATCTTTATACTCTACAATATTTTTATTATAATTAATTTTTCAAATAATATTTTAGCAAACAAGATTTTCAAAATATATTGCAGAAATGGGTTTCATAAAAGTATAAAATTATGTGTCAATAAAATAAATTCTAACTTGTACATTTTACATTTAATTTTTATAAAACTATTTTTACATTTATTTGACCAAAGTGATTTAAATATTTTTGTGTGATCCAGTACTGAGCATTTGAGATTACCTCAGATGGCATAATAAAATAATATACAATAAAATAAATAAAATAATTACATCTATTGATGGATCTTCTAAATGTGATTGCGGGTGTAGAAACACCTAAATATAAAATGATAATTAATAAATGTTGAATGATAAATTAGAGAATATAAAAAAAGTTGGACACACTAAGCCTTTAATTGATTGGCTGTTTGGCTAGGCACGCAGGGATGAACCAATCAGCGTGACCATAAAATTTGGCCACAGTCTCAGCTGGGAGGTTATGGATCCTGGCCTGCAGCAAATCAAACAGGTCCTCAGTCCCAGTTGGGGTTCCTTGCTTGAAAACTTGCTTGAGCCACCCAAAGACTTCCTCAATGGGATTTAGGAAGGGTAAATAGGCGGGGAGGAAGAGAAGGCGCATATTTGCTGTGGCCAATTGCTGGGGGCCCACTGCAATGCTCGTGTCAATTGATGGAAATTCTTCAAGAATATCAGCCACCTAGTGGAGACCAACATTGTCCAACACAATTACGTTGGTGAAGCCCAGGTTTGTGCACCTCAGGTGCTCCTGGACCAATCAGAGAAATGACAGGAAGGTCTGGCTATTGTGGGAGCCTAGTATCATTTGGTAGAGCTCAACCCCCTTTGGACCAAGGAGAGCCACCATTGAATAGGCTGTGGCGCGGACTGCAGCATACCAAGCCACCCCGTCATTTGAGCCTCTGGAGACATAGCCATATGCATTGCGCATCAGCAAGGAAAATGCTGATTTGTCAATATAGTAAAATTTGACTGTCCCCTTGGCTTTGAGGGCAGTGTACGCCTCTGCATAGTTTTTCTGGGTCTTGATATTGGCTGGGCTGTTCCGATTGTATGGGGATACCCCAAGTTTTTTCCAGGAAAATTGCATTCCCTTGACCAGATGGTAGTAAAAAGAAATTGATGCCTCAATCCCAAAACCGGACTTGACCATAGCCTGTATATTTGCCAGTTAAAGGTGGCAGTCCCAGGTGATCCACTGATGGATTGCCCATTTGTGCTCCTTGGTGAGCATGGTTGACACGCGCAAGGATTTCTCTGCGGCAAGGACACAGCCAGTATCAATGAACTTATTGAAGGCCTTTGAGGTGTATTTGGGATCCACTCCAAAAATGGCTGCAGCCGCCTTGTAGTCACTCAATTCCCGCATTAGCTTAAGAAGATGATGTGTTTGATGTCAGGGATGCGCTTCTGGGTGGGCTTTGTGGGTTCAGACAAGCCAGGATCCTGATTGATGACAGGCTTGCAAGGCATGGGCACCTTGTTGTAAAACGCAGCAGCTTTCTTTAGCACCAGCTGTCCCTCATTGGTTTGGTAGAACTGGGGCTCCTTGTTGTCCTCCTGATTGCCATTACTGACATAGGGCTCATAGCTAGTATCAAGTACAGGCTTCACCTTCTCCAGCATGGCTGACGGGACCAACTCTTGCTGGTACACAACATCAAACACATATGAAGTAAGTTCTACCTCCTTGTCTCTAACTTTCTTGGTGAAGGTAACCTTGGTGGGCTTCTGGGTCAGCTTTGGGACCCGAGGGTTTATCCTCCACACCCTAGCAGCTTGTGCTCCTTGAACTGGCTGTGTCAGTGAAGCGTCACTATGGAACTCTCCTCTCCCGCCTCCCTCCTGAGTAGGCACTTGTGTTGTACTAAGTCTATTCTTTGACCCGTGGGGGCAACTGCAACCGCAGCGCACAACAGGTGCAATGGTAGTCTGTTGTTGTGTTCCTTTCATTTTTAGAATTTAATAAAATATTAAATAAAACTTAATTAAGTTACTCCCTATTTTTAATTTTTGCTTTTATCTGTTTATGGATATTCAATTAATATTTTTTCCCACCCAATATCTTGATTATAGATTTTTTATTTCTTAGTTAGTTGTTTTTGGTTTTACAACACCCATTTTAGAATACTCAAAAAAAATCCACTCATTTTTCTATATTTTACTGCCAAATTCAAACACCCAACACAATATTTTTAAAATTTATGTTTCAGATCTTGTGTCTTATTTTAGATACCTTGGTATCATTCATGATTACAATCCATTGCACGCATTGTGTGAGTGATTTTGTTTACATTGTGAGTTGCTATTGTGTTTTGTTTTTGGGTTGAGTTTTGACACACCTTGCTTGGGTGTATTTTGTCACCAATTCACATAGTAAACATATGTACACCAAAAGTCAACTCACACCATTTTGTTTGTGAATTAATGTATTTTGGATTATATTTTGAATGGTTTTGCTTTGTGTGTGAGCCTTTCATTGCCGTGTTGACCCATTTTGCCCATTAATGCCAATAAACCCTGTTAACAGAGTATATATTTTAACCTGAGAGTTGGATTTTGTTTAAATCTGAAATCATTTTGTTTAAATCTGAAGAATTTTTGCTTGTCGCCATAGCTTTTAAAACTACTGTATTCCTTTAGTAACTAAAATATAATTACTAAATACTTTATTTTATATTCTTTGCTTGGGGTTTTTAAACTCTATTACACCTTTTGTAACCCAGTACAAGTTTTTAGCCAGTTTCTGTAAAGTTATGTTGCAGACTGTTCCTATCTTTTTGTACCTATTAAACCTTAACCTAAACGCTTTGCACATATTAGTTTACAACCTTGCACCATTATGGGCAAGACCTTACAACTGTGCCACCCCCTGGTGAACTTATTGCTTCCCAATATGGTATATTAATTACAATATTCTCCAATAAACAATATATTATTACTATTCTTGTTCTTTCTATTTGAACTGTTGTCTTTCCCAATATAAATACTGAACTATTACTGGTTCAGTTGCAATACAAGAGCAAGTATAAATAAAAACAAACATCTCAATTATAGTTTGTGATAACATTGAGTGAATATCCTCCTCAATATTTATCACATAAATTACTCCTTTACTTAACCAATATTTTAACTGAACCAATGAGGATTCAGTATTTGGAATTGGAGAAGACAATAGTCTAATAGAAAGGACAGAATAATAAGAATAAGGTATTGTTTATTGTGGAATACTATGATTTATATACCATATGGGGAAAGCCACACAGCCACAGGGGAGGTGGCATGATGGCTTGTTCCATGTAAGGATTTGAGCCAAGGAATAACTTGTGCAGGGATCAGCAGGTCAAATTGATAACGCTCCTAATTAGGAGAAAGTGCCCGCAATTCGATACTGCCATCAGATTGGTCCATGTTGTTAGATACGTCAAGGGGCGGCCCATTGATTGCCCCCTATGTATTGTAAGATATGTTGGCAGGCAAGTTAGGAAACTTGGTTGCAACACCCCCCTTGCCCCCTGCTTGTTGTCAGGCACCAGGATTGGAGTCTGCGGAAGATCTGGGAAGGTCCGCACAAACAACCTTTGTGTGGGAATGGTGTGGCAGGGACACAAGCAATCATGGTGAAGCTTCTTGGTGTTTCCTTGGGCATCTTCAAGCCAATAGGTGTGATTGTCATAAACTGCAGCTATCTTGAAGGACCCTAGGTGGTTGGGCTCCAGCTTAGCCAAATTGGGGTTGAAGGTGTAGACAGGGTCATCTACAGCGTATCTGGCTTCAAGGTGCTTTGTCCCTCCCTCAATTTTTTTGTGCTCAACTTCCTGGGCTTTGGCACACCATTGGTTTAGGGATGAAGTTGTCAACAGGGGGGCTTTCCAGGAACTGTAGACCGTAGCTTTCCCTGTTTCACTCCTGTCAGACTGTCAGGCGTCCCAAAGACCAGGGCGCTAGAGCTGAACCCGGTGCCTTGATTGATGCTTGCTTGTAGGATAAGTAAAGCGGTAGGCAAGTGTTCAGTCCACGCGGTATTGGGGTGCTCTTGCAAGAGCTTGGCAATCAGTTGGACCAGTGAGCTGTTTAATTGCTCCACGCGCCCATTGGCTTGCGGATGATAGGGAGTGGTGACTATCTGTTGGAGAGCATTCTTGGCACAGTACACCTTCATGACCTGGCCAACAAGTTTGGGACCACCATCTGTGATGAGACGTTTGGGCTGCCCAAAGCAGGCCACAATTTCCTTGCCAATGAAGTGGGTGATGGTGGTGGCAGTGTGATTAGTTGTTGCCCACGCCACTGGCCAGCAAGTGAAGTAGTCAATGGCGGTTATTATGTATTTCTTTCCCAGTCTGTCTTGGGGAGGGGCCCAACCACATTGAGGGCCCATGTGAGAATTAGGGAGCAGGTTAAGAGAAAATAAAACCAAGCTCTCAACCACAATAAAATTGCGGTTTCAACAACAACCAAAAGGTTGCTGCCAACAATTCCTGGAAGGCCAAAGGGGGGGGGGAGGAATCAACTGAACACCAAAAGCAACAGAAAAAAGCAAATGGCCAGATTTCACTAACAAATTTCAAACTTTATTAGAGTAGAGAATGATGAAGCAAGGTCTTTTACAACTCTTGCATTCATTTAAGGGATGGAATGAGATTAGGGTGGTAGATCAAATGTCACAAACCAATTGACCAATCATATGAGCAGATACAAATGAATTTCTTGAGGCAGGAAGATCTTGACAAATTTTGAACAGACATAGTCAAAAGGAAAACTGAACCAATTAACATCAGGAACATGCTTTGGATGCAATTACCATTGCTCCTGGCCGCTCTTGCACATGATATTTAACCAGAGGTGTCTCTTGGGTGGGTTAGGTGGAGGCATCTTCTGAATAATTCCAAGGTATTAAGTTGATGGCTTTTCTTGGGCTTTTTTGATGACCTTTTAGATAAATATTCAAACATAATTTGATAGAAATTCTCAAGCATTTGGCAGGAATTGAAGTGAAGGCCTAAGGGGGAGGTGTAACTTTACAGCCCACTGCTCAAAGGGTTCTATGGCCTTGATGGGCAGGACAGACTTGGGAGGTGCAGGTTTGGACGTATTCTTTTTGCACAGCACACATGTTTTGAGGAGATCCAGGATATACTGGTGCATACGCGGCCACCAAACCTTTTGTTTCATGATCTCAAAGAGGTTTTGTCTTCTGATGTGACCCAAGGTTTAGTGGTAGTGCAGTATTGTATTGCCTTGTTGTGTGGTGGAGATGTAAGGCGTCTTCTCACCTGTCTCTGCCCAGCAGCAGATGTTGCCATCATTGGTAGTGAACTGGCTTTCATTGACCTTCAGCTTAGGGATGGTTACTGAGTTAAGGCCTTTGTAACAAGTTGCCTTAGGAAGGAGGTAAATCATTGGCCAGTCTGGGTCTAAACTATTGTCCCTGGTGATGGACGCTACATAGAGCTGTGAGGGGGCATCAGCTGTGACTAGTTCCTTCCCAGGCTTGTACTCAATGTGCAGCTAGTAGGGGGATAGGCGCTCAACCCAGCCTGCTTGGCGGCATGTCAAGTGGGACTGCATGTTGAAGTACTGGAGTGACTTGTGGTCTGTCAGGACGCGGGGTGGAAAGGTGGCCCCTTCCAGGTAACAGCACCACTTCTTGATGCAGTGCACAATTGCCGCTAATTCTTTATCATGAATGGGTAGTGTTGTTCCGAGTTGGTAAGCTTCCTGGACTCATATGCCACAGGGAAGAAGACACCATTGTCAGTTTCTACCCATAGCACGCCCCCTATGGCCCTGTCAGAGGCGTCATTCTCAAGTTTGTACTGGCGGTTTTGGTTGGGGAACTTCAGTACGGGTGCTGTTGTAAGTCTTTGCTTCAACGTCTCAAAGGCTTGATCTCTGGCAGGGGTCCAACAGAAGCGTTGTTTGGTGTTGAGGAGTTTGTTGAGAGGTGCAATTAGTTCCCTGCAATTGGGAATGAACTTGCGCATGTAGGCAACCATGCCTAAGAAAGTACACACCTGGCCCACATCAGTGGGAAGCGGCATGCTGGTGATTGCCTTGATTTTGGCATGGTTGGGCTTTATCCCTTGGGCATAGATAGTGTGCCCAAGGAACAACAACTCTGACTTGAGGAACTCGCATTTGGAGGGTTTAGCTTTTAGCTGATTTTTACGAAGGGTGTCAAGGACAGCATGAAGGTGTTGGAGGTGTGTGGTTTGATCTTGACTGAAGACAATAATGTTATCAAGGCACACAACCACACATTTTCCAATCAGTTCCTCAAATGCTTTGTTCATCAGCATGGCAAAGGTGGAAGGAGTGTTGGTCATTCCAAAGTTCATGACCCGACACTCAAACAACCCGTAGCATGTGTGGAAGGCAGTTTTTGCCTCATCCCCTGGTGCAATGTACCTGGTTGTACCCCGCGGTGAGATCAATCTTGCTAAAGACCTTCACACCCGCAAGTGTGTCAAACAGGTTGTCAATCAACAGCAGGGGGTGCTTATTCTTAACAGTCACCTCATTTAAGGTGTAATAATCTGTGACCAGGAAAAGGGATCTGTCCTTCTTGGCTACAAAGAAGACAACTGCCCCATATGGAGAGAGCGAGGGGCAAATGAAGCCCTTGTCAAGCGCATCTACGAGGTGCTGGCGGAGAGTCTCATCTTCTTTGAGCGTAAGAAAATACAAGGGGTGTGCCTTAGGTAGTGACCCTTGGAGTTGTACAGCGTGCTGGATCTCTCAAGGGGGAGGTAGTTGGTCCAGTATTTTGCTGAAGACATCCTGGTACTCCTCAAAGAGTGCAGCAAGCACTGGTGGGGGTGAAGTGGTCAAGGGAGGGGCCACAGGTGATTATATGCAGATAACTTCAACTGAACATTGGTTGAAGTCTAGTTTCCCCCCTTGAAGTTGTACAAGCCTGTCTCTGTTATTCTAACAAACACAGTATTGTGGAGTAGCTTGCTCATTTTGAAAGAATAGATCTGGAACCCCACCCCATTTCTATTGAGGGTGATGACAGAGGTATCCCAGTCAATGTAGGGATGGTTGTGCTGAAGCCAGTTGAGGCCAGCAATTACGTTGTGGCTGAGCTCTGCCATGATTGGCCCAGAGAGCTTAACCTGGATGTTCCCCATTCTCATGGAGAAGGGTACTGTCTCATGGGTAATTGCAATTCTACGGGAGTCAGCTACTTGTACTGCCTTGAACCTGCTAGGCACTTGGTCTAATTGTTGGGAGTCAGCAAACGCCTGGTCCACCATAGTGTGGTCAGCCCTGGTATCTACCAATAGTTTGTGGGTATTCCCACAAAAACAGAAGAGATAGGCTAAGCGGGTGACTTTATTTGAAGAGTGGCTTGCTTGAAGTACGGGGTCATCACTATGGACCTGGAAGACGTCAAGGGTTTTGACCTCGTGTACACTGTAATTGCAGGTGTTCTTTGCAAGCAGGGATTGAGAGGAAGGGTCAAGTGGGGTTGTAGAACCTCTCGTACCTACAACCCTCAGGCTTTTCCCTGATCTTCAATTTGTTCTAACTGGAGTTCCCCTTTGCGGGGGCATTTGATTTCATTTTCCTGCTGGCGTGGCTGGCGGCGGCCTACTTGGTTGTGGACACTGCCAGGTTTGCACAAGGTTGAGGCAGAGCGTCACTAGTACAGCAGAAGCCCATCAAAGCCTGATTTTTGGCCTCCATGATGGCCTTGTAACAGTCATTGATGAAGGTGCAACAACCCACAGGGACCCACTTAGAGATATGGGGCTTGAGCCCATTGACAATTAGGGTCAGAAGCATTGTGTTCCCGTCAGTTATGGCTTTGGGGGCGGTGGCAAAAGCTTGTTGCCAGGCGGCAAGGTACTCAGGAATGGACCCAGTTTTTTAATTGCTAACAGGGAAGTTCCCACCACAATAGGCAAGAAGGTTTTGCTGTAGCAGGATCTCACAGCGTCCCAGAATGCCGCCCAGATGACTTCACTTCCTTGACTGGCCCAGTTGGTAAACCATACAGCAGTGGGCCCCATGAGGCACCCCAATGCAGTGGCAACCCACATGGGCTCGGGAACCTGGCAGATACAAAGGCGGGTCTCAGTGGATTGAAGCCAACTGACAATGTTGGCTTCTTTGACTCCACCTGCAAAGGATTCCAGCTGAAGATTGAGCATACATTGTGAAAGGTCTTTCTGGGGAGGGGTGACACTTGTATTGCGCTGCCTGAGGCGGAGTCAATTATATACGCTTGTAAGTACTAGTTGATCTTGATAGATGACTTACTTGTCAGGGATGTTCCCCTCAGGGAGTGGCAGGAAAGTCTCTTGATGGGGAGTAGCCATACGGCCTGTACTCTATTCCTTCTTGGGGGAATTTTTCTTTAGGTAGGTTTTGAACCTACTGCTGCTACCACTGTTGCAACTGAACCAATGAGGATTCAGTATTTGAGTTGGGGAAGACAACAGTCCAATAGAAAGGACAGGAATAATAAGAATAAGGTATTGTTTATTGCTGAATAGTGTTATTAATATACAATATAGGAAAGCCACTGGGCCACAAGGGGGTGGCATAGTGGCATGTTTCATGTAAGTTTTGAAGCCAAGGAATAACTCGTGCGGGGATCAGCAGGTTGAATTGGTAGCGCTCCTAATTAGGGAAAAGTGCCTGCCATTCGACATTGCCATCAGATTGCCTCATGTTGTTAGACACATCAAGGGGTGACTCATTGAGCGCCCCCTGTGTATTGTAAGATACATTAGCGGGCAAGTCTGGAAACTTGGTTTCAACATCATGACAAAACTTCTCAGACTATATACACAACACTTGGAATATGCAATTATATATGTAATAAGATTTAAATCAGGTTTAAAACCCCATTTTAAATTAGACTTTATAAAGTAAGCAGATGATAAGTAATCAGCCTAAAAATACTGTCAGAAAATCATGGACCATGGTATTTTATCATCCGCCAGATGATATCCTAAGTCTTCTAACATTAGGAAAGTACAGAGAACCTGTGACTTTGGCGTAACCTTTGGCCCGGAATATTTTGTTGTCATCAGAAGTAGCAAATCTGACTAGGCCCAAGGCCCAGAGGATTTGGGACGGTTCTTCCTACTTCTGGATCTAGGTTCATAGTTGTCTCTATATTTTACTATAGATAATTATACTGTATGACTACAGTATCATCTTTTGCTCTCCACTAATAAAGCCTAAGAGAGGATCACATTAAGGAAATAGGACTTGGATCAATCAAGTCAATACAGAATCATCAGTCTTTTATTCTAATGGACTGGCTTTAAGGCAGTCTGCCTGCCTGCGTTTTATCCGAGTTAGCTCACAACACTAAAAGAGACTGAAGTAGCATTAGGTCAACACGGCAGGAGGCTCATCCTTTTTGGTGTGGTTTTAACGGAAGGCTTGCTTGACATCTTCCACAGATTGGTATCCTTTCTGTCTACCTGGGCCAATTCCAGGGCTAGCTAGCCAGTGGTTGCTACTAGTTCATGGAGATGATTGTTTCACTTGATCAGAGCTACTCTAATACAATAGGCTCAAGCCTTTTTATCTTAGAGTGTTTGGTCTGGCGGCCCAGTCCATTTTGGACTCTTCTAGATGTAATGCAGATGACAGCCCTCTTGTTCTAGGATTCCATTAGAGTTTAGAATAGTAATTATTTTGAGAAGCATGTTTGAGGTGGTTGTTGAGGTGAACTAATTAATGAGCAGTAATTGTATGTTCTATCAATTAATTGCAATGCATGAATTGTTAATGCCAGGACATGATTTGGTCGTTGACTCATTGATTCCACCAATCCGCGACCCACATTATTTGGTTGAGACCATTCCTAAGAGTGATTAACCACTGGCCCGCATTACTTAGAGTAATTAACTGTTGGCCTGTGTTATTTTGTTGAATCTGTTAATTAGTCAATATTCAGAAATCCTGAAAAATACAATAAAATACATTGAATTGAGATATTAAATTCAACTTTATCTGTCCTTGGACGGTGTAATGCCGATTTACAGATATCAGATATTCAGAGACTATTCAGCCCACTGGAGAACAGGTACAGTCAAGCCGTCAATAACATTAACACTAGTCAGGCGGAACTCAAGGCAACAACAGTTAAAGAGACTAAAATTAGAATCAAAAACAAGTTATAGAAAGAAGAGATGTTTTATTATCAGAAGCCAGGCACAATTTAAAGCTCACTGATAAGTGTTATCTTTTATCAGATATCAGTTATCCGAGCTGATAACGAAATCGGCACGACAACGGGAAACCATCTAGTCATCTGTCGGCTTGAAATCGTAGCAGTTATTCAATGGATGGACGGGAACCGGTTTTGTAAATTCTTAAATTTCAAGCCTAGACACTAGAGAAATATCATTTTCCTATTAGGCCAAATTATACGCATTTTAATTCGCCACCTTTTAGTCTTGATAAATATTTTTAACGCCACTTCCATAATTTTTAATACTTTGGTTTTTTAATCAAGGCTCTATCCAGATATCGAAACTCAACGTATATAGTGGCAAATAAAAGCCTCAGTTTTTTGATACTCCAAGAAAAAGCAAGTACATTACGCTCAACCTAATGCGAGAGATCTCAGGCTTTTATTATGATACAGAGAGAAATAGATATTTTAAAATAGAGCGTGGGAATAGCCGAGCCAACTTTGTTGATTCAACTCAAGAAGCTGACAGCAGCAATAGTTCTTCCCGAACCTTTCATTACGATGCTGATACCATTCGAAAAATAAAAAAGAAAAAAGAAGAAAAGGACTATAAAAAACTTGCCGGAGAAAATCGCTTAAAAGCTTGCCAAAATCATGTAGACGAATTCCACGAGCGGATAGCACAAAAAATAAGCCCTTTAGCTCTACTTCTTCAATCCAGAAGCCATCGACCTCCCAACCAAATAAGTTCCACATTTACTGAAAGATTTATCAAGCCTTATCTGCCCAGGCTACTTAAAAAACAGACAACCGTTCCCCTTTCACCAAACACTACAAGTGCCGTGGATGTATCTTTTTTATTTTTATTCGATCTCATCGTTTGCAAATAGTGTGGGTTTGGGTATTTATTGACGGGGGATCGACGGGGTCAAATAAGGTAGCTACCATATTCTTTATTGATTTGTCGCTTCGTTGATTAGCTATATTGAATATTTCGTTTTTAAAATGAGTTTACTTTTCAATTTTGCGACTAGTATGCACTTGGCTCTAGCTTTACCTTGGATAAACCATAAGTCGCATTTTATAAACGCTTTTTTGTGCTGAGCCTGAAGCTCGAATCCAGGCCTTTTATTCATAACAATGTTAATTATCTGAATTCCAATCTGTTTTAAAACTTAGCCGAGCCAAGTTTACTTTTCTTACCTGATACTTAAATTTATTCAATAAAGCTACAGCTTCATTATGCCATTTGTCACTTAATTTTCTGTTAGAATTTTTGATTCTCCACCGCCAAGGGAGTTGCCTAGTCAGAATCAGGGTATTTCCTATCTCGGGTTCCAGGAGAAATGTTCTATTTATCCGGGAGCCATGGAGGTAAGCAATGTTTGGGATGAAATGTTTGTTAAGAAGCTAAATGTGGGGTTTCCTTTAGATTTCTGCTGCTAAAATACTCTCTAAAGACACGATATGGTAAAGAATTCTAGAGACATGTCTATTTATCTACATATAGTCTAACCACTCGAGGTGGAGCTGGCCTATCAGGGAAAATGATATTTATAAGCAGCCCAACTTCTTTCTCAGGTACTTTCACACGTGAAAAATAGTTACCCTGGCCAAGCTAATGAGTACATGCACAGATTCAAACATCTTCTCTTGGACCAAGGCCCCCACATCTCCATCTTCTCTTTATTGTATTGCCAAATCAGAAAAATATATCATTGCTGGTTCGTTTCTTTTGAATATTTCCCAATCCTTTGTTGCCTGGCTTTTCTACTAGCTTGATTCATACTTACTATTTAATTAGGCGGAGATTCATCATTCTGGATGTATCATCCAGCACACAGCTCCCTTGCACTTCAGGAATGTAAAACCAGCAGCGCTGTTTTGTCAGCTTCGTTCTTGCCTCAGGTATCTTTTTACGCTAAACTATTCAAACCTTCAGCCTGACACACTCCACCTTGGCTGTCGAAATGGCACAGTTCTAAGCTACGATCTAAGAGCACCCCATCTTCGTCAGCAGCGATTTAAACGAAACGATTCACTGG
Organism: Entomophthora muscae; assembly: GCA_014839935.2. Taxonomy (NCBI): domain Eukaryota; kingdom Fungi; phylum Entomophthoromycota; class Entomophthoromycetes; order Entomophthorales; family Entomophthoraceae; genus Entomophthora; species Entomophthora muscae. The sequence continues at coordinate 25,459 of QTSX02001501.1, read as the reverse complement.
CAATCTACCGCATTTTAAACTACACTCCAAATTATCTAATCACTGCCGAGTTAGGAGGAAAAGTGAGTCAATGTTCCTTGAAAGTATTAATGCTCTGGGCTAGATTGCACAGTGGGACATTCGTCATGAATCAAAGCCTGTGCAACTTTTCTCTGGCTTTAGAAACTCATGTGACTTTAACCTTGGTGTTGCTATTCATGACCTATCTGCAACCTTGACGGCTGGTAATCAAATGCTTGACTCAGCAGAGTATTTAGTCATGGAACTTATGCTTTTATCTAGCTGGCGATGACAATATGGTTCATCATTGGAGTTTAAGTACGGGGCATGAGGTCAGTAATCCCCAAGGTCCATTTGAAACTACTGTGTCGCATATTGTTCCGTTCTCACAAGATACATTTCGACCTTCAAACGCAGAAGCATCATCTTCAGCCCTTCAAGATGGCTACTTGATGATGTATGGTAATCAGATGGATATATGGACTTGGTAGACCCGATATCGCCCCAGCCTAGAACACCTTGGACTATACCCTTAGATTTCCCAGCTATATGTATATTATATCTAGAAATACTATTTAAATATAGACTGTCTGAATTATATAATGGGTCATCAAAGTATTTGTTACATGGCTTCTTCTGACAGCAAGCTTCAAATATAAACTTTAACTTCAAAAGTTGTTGTTTTTATGCTTAAACAGAAAGTGCTAAAGGTTTTAAAGACCCAGCTCCAAAACTGCACAGAACAAAGGTTTTCTCAGGAGAAATAATATAAGTGGAAACTAAGTATACAGCCTGCTGAAGGGAAGAAAACTTATAAGGCTATGGTAAGCTATACCATTGTGCAAAAACAACCTAGCAAAAATCAGGGCACTGGTTCTGGTAGCAAAATGGCAAGCCATAGCATCTCAATAAACGGGATCTCAAATTTCTCCACATTGAAAAATAGCAAATATGTCATCTTAATTTAGCACATCACAGATTGCAATTGCAATGACATATCCAGCATCTGCAGTAAGAGCTTAAACAAATCGAAATGCCAATAAAACAAACCCCATAGCTAGGCTAAGCAAGGCCGCATCTGTTCAATTCTGCGATAAAGACGGGGCTAATTAACGAGAACTAGCATGCACAAAGCTATAGAGTTGGATAGCATAGAAATAGTCTTTTCAACTGTACCAATTGTACACTATCCGATATAGGGCTCCATTTTATATCATGTCTCCTATCTTCTACACATGATGAATCATGCCATTTCTATAGTAATAATGTCAGGGAACCAACCTTGGGCGGCCAGCCCATCATTTTCTGGGACTGGACAGGCCACAGGCTGGGCAGGCAGAGCCCAGCATAGGATCAGTGCTAACTTAAAGAGGTACAATATAGATTTTTCTACCCAAGACCACAGGTCAGAAGCCAGGATTAGAATGTCAATCACCCAGAGAGGGTGATGTAAACTATTCCAAACTGCTTTTTAGGGTTGTCTAGGGGGAGTTCAGAGGCAGACACAGGCATCAGTTTGGGGGTGAGAGGCGGCTCCATGTCTAGTTGGTAGGCAGAGAGGAAGTTGTATCTATCTTTAAACAGTTGGGGTTCAGTGGTAAACCAAGGGCCCCTTCTATTATATCTGGTCAACTCTTTAGTGTGGGCCAAGGGATCTTGTGCTAATATCCTGTCAGAGGAGTAGTCTCTGTATTTGGGTTTCAATAGATACTCTGTGAAGTGGACAGGACCAAAATGGGCACCTGGAGGACAAAAAATTGTATGCAGTGGGGCAGGCAATCCAGAAGAATTAGAGTTGAACTGGCAGATTACTAAGGTAAAATACAGCAATAATTGGGAAACCAATATCTCATAACCTTTATTCAAAAATGATGATAAAGTATTAACAGGGTCTAGGAGTTTATATAGCACCCTGCTACAAGAATTTATCTCTAATGGTCAGGATTCAGGTAATTGGGAATTCAGACAGGTGGGACGCCCGGGCTTTGGGGCAGCAAAATGGCACTGGCACAGGAAGGATATTCATTGGCTGGGTATTTGAAAAGGGTAGTGGGACTCTTCTGTTTAGGAGCAGTATTCTTGGGGCAACCCTGTGGCCCAGGTTTTCTTCAGGTGTGGGGTTCTGATTAGTTACTATGGTGGACATCAGGCTCATCAGACCAATAGAAGTAGATTCCTTGCCTCCACTAGGCAATTTGTTGTGTCCCTCACTAGGTGCTGTTGCTGAAAACTTTATGCTGATGTCTTATCTCTCTTGATATAATACCCTAAAATATTAGGTATTATCTAATACAAGCAAGGCAGGAGGTTGGTAAACTGGGACCCTGTAAAGGCTGTGACAATGGGATAGATAGTATCAGCCATCTGAAGACCTTTACAGGAGTGAGTAGCAACTAAAAATCCCAGCAAAAGACATTAATATATAGTAGATGGAGGTGTGTATGGCTACATATACATTGTAATGGGAGATACCAGAGGGGGCCAGGATCCACTGTTTTTGAGTTTAGTTGTACTGGCTCTTTGTAATAGTTTTGCCCAGGTCCTTCTGGTGACAACCCAAAGGGAGCAGGACCAGGTTGATAACCTCCAATCTCAAGGCAAGCTGTAAGCACAGCTGTGAAGATGAGGTGGTTCATCTTCACCTGTTTTGGGTATTAGGGGTTGATTGGAGTTAGTCTAGGTAGTAGGGATTATGGGGTTCCTGTTCAACAGTCCCCAAGTGTGTCCTGGGTCATAGCCAGGGACCAGCTGGAAGGAGATGTCATTCTCTAGTATGCAAAAAGGTATCTCAGAAAATATGGATAGGGGTCAAATGTGCTTTTATTCACTCTTAGAAGGAAGATTCCCTTAGAAACATTCTGGTACAGTAGTTTTAAAAGCTATGGCAACAAGCAAAAATTCTTCAGATTTAAACGAAATAATTTCAGATTTAAACAAAATCCAAGTTGGGCGAGATTCAGGATTCAATTAATTTAAATATCTTTGGTTAATAAATGAACTGTCAAACCAAAAACAAAATTTCACTAACCCATCATACAAAATTATATCAAATATCAAGTGGTGTAGTTCAAACCACAAACAAAATAAACTGACACAACAAGTGAAATGGCTGGATGCTATTCTGGAGTATATTATAATCCAATCAGGATTCATATGAGGCACCAGCAGAAGGACTAAAATGAAACAAAACTTGAGCAATCTAGAAGCAAGATTACACAAGCACAAAACAAAATGAACTCACACAAGATGTGTAGTATGAGCAGCCTAAAATAGAAAAATAACAGTTTAACAGCCAATTAACAGCTATCTAATTTAGGAACAGAGGCATTTTATCCATTTCATGGCTCCAGATTTGTATGGAATGGTTTTGAGAACTTTCCAAATATGGACTTGAGATTACAATAAAAATAATTCATTAAATTTTAAAATTTCTACTTTTAGTGATTTTATCCTAGTTTTTTTACAATGGTTTTCAATAGCAACATCTTCAACCGCGCCAGCAGCCAAGCCAGCTTCAATGGAGGCAAGGCTCAGAACGTGGAGGCACCTGTTTACACCCAAGCCTTTGAGGCGGGTAACAAGGAAGCTGACCTGTTACTGTCCCCCGACCCATATGGCTTTGACTTGTTCGAGAGTCACTTAGCGTCTAGCTCTGCCCTTGCTCCCACACCCACCCCTGCACAAGCTGCCCGTCAATCAACCAATCAGGGTGGCAACCTCAATCCAGAACAACTTTTTGCCACCACCCAACCTGCCCCCCTCAGCCAATCAGGCTTCAGCTCCTTCCACCCAGCGCCCCAAACATAGAATAATCACTGCCCAAATTCTTCAGGAAATTGTGGCACTAAAACTACAGGGTCTGTCAAAGGACCAGATTGCTGCCCAGTTGCAATTTACCCGAGCCACCATAATGCGGGAGTTCAACAACCTAATGAATAAGGGAAATCTGATTGGGACAGCCAAGAAGCCAAAGAAGGCCACAGAGTCCCAGATAACCGAGGCCTACCCAATTATGCTTGACCTCCTGCAGGGGGATCCCAAGCTTCCCTTGACCCAGGTCCGGAAGCAACTTGCACACCATGGCATTTGGGTGTCTGAGCGCATGGTGCAGCTCTGGATGTATGGGAAGGTGGCTTCCATACAGGTTCTTACCAATTTTGCCGGTGACCAATGGGATGGCGCTGAGGATTCCCCATATGACACCACAATCAAATCACCCCTGATCAGATGCTAGACAAGTCTAACAGATGACATCATGTTTGTCTCGTACTACAAGTTATCAATTGCATTTGACAATTTCAGTGAGCAAGGAAAAGCCGCCACCAAGAATGAAAGGAAGAATGTCAAGAAGGGGACTTTCATTGGTGCATTTCTGGCTGTTTCAACCAAGGGTTTTGTCTACTATAAGACAAACCCTGATTTCATCAATGGGTACTCATACAGCCACATCCTCGGTGTATTGCTTGACTACTGGGATGGCTCAAATTCCAAATACCGGGTTTCTTGAGCCACCAGATGGAGGGAAGCTCCACCGCCCTTGAGGCTATCCAGGGACGCGGGCACCAGGCCTCAGTCTACCCTGCCGGCCATGCAGACATCCATCTGGCTGATGTTGTCTTCTTCAACATTGTAGATACACTACGGGAGCGCCGCCCTCAGGCTTTCAATGACCTCTATCTTGGGGTCCTTGATCACAATTTTCTCTTTTGGTCACCAAATGGTGGCTGACTTGTTTGCGCAAATGGTTTTCCATGTGAACATGGACAACCAATCACACAAGGATAAGCACCTCCCACCCCGTGCCACAGCCACCTACCAGCCCATCCAGCCAATGACTGATGAGGAGTACAATGAGTGGTATATGGCGGCCATCACACGCAATCCTCCTGCCTCCACCCCCGCCACCAACACCCCCGCCTGTAAACCCAACCCATCCAATCTCAGACCCCCCCAGGCCAGCACTGCCTCTATGTCTTCCTTCCCGCGTTATTCTGCCTCCTAGGCATCACTCTTCCCCACCTCAATAAACCTCTGGTCCCAGAAAATTTCTATTTATATTATCTTTATTTTGAATTTCAATTGTTTGTGTTCTCTTTGTTTATAGTTGGCTATATACTTTATGTTCAGCTTATTTCTATAAAATCATATATTTACTATGTCGTGTATCTAGATCCTGAACACAGTTATTTTTAGCACCCAAACATAGCCCCTTGTGAAAATATTAACAACAATTTGGTGATCAGCTAAATTTGAATTAGAAAATTATAGTGTTAACTGTTTTTAGATAAAGCTGTTACTGATCCAAATTCAAAACCTTAATGATAAACTTTAAGCCAATCAGGAGCCAAGTAATAAAGTGATTGTTGTGATATAAAGAGTCATTCAATAATTCTTTGATGCATGTGCGCTAATTAATATGATTGGCTGGATGTTTTGCCATTGTACGCCATTGCCGCTGTGGCAAGTTATTGATGGACTAGTGCCCAATCAGCTGATGGGTTAGCACTAGTCCATCAACAACTTGCCACAGCAGCAATGGCATACAATGGCAAAACATCCAGCCAATCATATTAATTAGCACACATGCATCAAAGAATTATTGAATGACCCTTTATGTCACAACAATCACTTTATCACTTGGCTCCTGATTGGCTTAAAGTTTATCATTAAGGTTTTGAATTTGGATCAGTAACAACTTTATCTAAAAACAGTTAACACTATCATTTTATAATTCAAATTTAGCTGATCACCAAGTTGTTCTTAATATTTTCACAAGGGGCTATGTCAAGCGCCAAAAATAATATGGTAATCAAGGAAACAATGCCAACACAAAGCAAATGGCACATATTGAGATGAGCGTAAAACATATACACAATGGGTAAAAAGATGGGATAATGTAGTAGATGGGAAAACAAAAAGGAATAAACAAAGAGGCAAAAGTATCAAAATAATACAGAATTTATTGGGGCAAAAGCTATAAAAACAAATGGAAAGGTTAGTAAAAAAATCAAATGAGAGAACTCGTAAAGCTTCTGAAGGACCTTGACTTGGTGATTGCCAAAATAAAGGACGTTGACCGCAAGGTCAAAGCAAAGGTGAAGTCCCCGTCCTCACTGGGGACAAAATTGATAAGGTGTCTTCAAAGGCACTATTGAAAAAAATGCCTGACACCCCAGAAATAACAATCAAGTGCTTACTGAATATTCAAAAAACAATGGTTGAGGGGCTCCAGTTCAAGGCTTACAATCTTTCTGCACCTTCCGTCTGGGTTGATAACCCAGAGATGTATGCCCACCTCAAACCCACCAAGCGTGCCAGGGCAGAGGACACCAAATTGCCAGCGCAATTGATTGCACCAAGAATGGCCAAGCCGGCTGAAGCCGCCGGCAAAGAAGAAACACAAGAAGGTAACCTAAAAAAATTAATAAATTTTCAAAATACTTACATTTTTTTCTTAGAAAATGTAGACGGTGAACTCCGCCGGATCCTTGTCCCTTTTGTCCCCCCACTTTCTATGCCAACTATGCTAATCATGTGGCAAAACAGCTTTTCCTGTCCCCCCCCTGTCTTGCGGGAGCTTGAAGACAGAATTCACAGGTCCTTCCCAATGACAAGGAACATGCTAGCCAGGCTGACACATCCTGAGGGGGCATCTGAGTGGGCAGTTACTGCCTACAAGGATGCCCACCTGGTCTGCCTGGACCCGGTTAACCTCGGTGGAGTTTACTGTGTAAACTCCATTGAGCTTGTTTGGGAGGTCCTGGTGACGCTCCCATTCAAGAATATACTGGAGATGGGCCGGGCCCATGCGGCTGCTTGCTTCTGCTTCCCGGTGGAGCATACCATCTCTTACCTGTTGGAGAACTTTGGGTGTGCAGTGTCAAAATTGGCTGTTGAAGACAAAACAGCCGTAAAGAAGACCAAGATCCTCCTGGTGGACTTCAGGCTGGCCTGGAGTGCTGACGAGACGGGGATCCCAGCAGCTATGGAGCTGACCTTTGCCAAAACCAAGCATGAGAAGAAGATTAGTGTGGTATACAACAAATTGTGCGAGTTTACAGAAGCCTTTTCTGGACAAAGGCTTCATCTGGTTGTTTACCTGGGGTTCTTATTCTTCTTTGGGATTGGCACATCTGTTGAGGACCTGGATGGGGTCCTTCTGCGGATCAACAAGGCCCGGCTTGCACTTGACGGGAAGAAGGTCCCCCTGGATACGACTCAGTTGATCATGTGATCCAGGACGCCCTGGTCCTGACAGGCATCTTTGGGTTTGTAGCCCCGCCTGAAAAGCTGCTGCTTCACTCCCACCTGACCCTACTGCCTTTCACCAGCAGGAGGGAGTATTTTAATATGGGTGTATCCGGTAGGATACACCATTTCAAAAACAGCATCTCAAAAAAATAAAATAAACAATAAAATAGTTAAAATTTACATATAATTTTATAATACAGCATCTCAAATTTACGCCATCTTGATTCCGTCACTTTGAGTCAGATTAATTAAATCTTATTTTGCTAACTTTATTTACATATGAAAACACTTAGTGTGGGGCATGTTTACGCCATCTCAACTTTACGTTTTTTTGCATTACACCATCTACCTTAAACTAAAATAAGCTTATACCCAAACTAAAATAAAGCCTGTGGTATAGTGCCAGAAGATGTTCCTATAGTATTAATCTAAGACACTTATAATAAGAACAACCTAAATAGACACCACTATGATAGTCCTTCTAGTGATTGTCATTGCTGGGTAAAAAACCAGTTTTTTTATATGTAATTTATAACTTTATTATACCTGGATACATTGATAAGGGTTTCATAAATAAAATATTTTAATAGTGATTTTAATATGGAAGAGGGTGATTACGCCATTTTGATTTACGTCACTTCAAATTCCACCAAGTTTCACATCACCCAATTGATTTGATGCGCACAAAGGATAGGGGAAAATAAGGGGAAATTACATATGACGCCAGGCTACGCTATATCAATTCCCCCACCGCAATTCTTCCTTTCCACTTTTCAAAAGTATAGTTGCACGTCAAAACCAACATTAATAAAAAATGTAAGAAAACATATGAAAATTTGCGAATATGTATTTTTTGATCTCCTCTAAACAACTGGGTACTTTTTAACCCCAGTTGTATAAGCTAGATTTTGAGAAATACAAGTTTTACTCTTTGGCCCGGTTGAGGTAGCTCCACCGTAAATTTGTTAATTTAGTATAAAAATGGTCAAAAACACTATGTTTTTGAGCTACGGCACCTCAATTACGTCACTTCAAAAACGCCATCTTGAGAGCAAGTTTTCAGTCAAAACTCAAAGTTTTGCCTACTTGCATTACTAATAAAAAATTATTTTTTCAAAAAAAAGCATTGAAATTTTGATAGTATATAATTTTTGATTTCCTCTACAATTCTATGTAAAAAAATTGATACTTTTATATTAAAAATGTACCAATTTTTATCTTTAAAAACAACCCACAAATTGCTCATATTTTGGTACTAATTCACTTTTAGATGCCTCCCAAGTCCATCAACAAAGCTGCGTCCAAGGCCTCCAAAGGCAAGACTACTCCTCCCAAGGCCAAGAAGGCCAAAACTACCCCTAAAAAGTAGCCTGCTAAGGGTAAAGCTCCTCCCAAGACACCTACGCCCTCACCAGAGCCTGAGGAAACAAGCCCAACCCCTCCCCATTCTCCTTTTGTTTACTCCCCGTCAGACCCTCAAGAGAAGTTGTTCAACTTCAATTGCCATTCTGACCCCACTTCAGAGCCTGAGGATAAAAAAGAGCAGGATACTGAGCCTGGTGCTCCTGCAGATGAGCCAATTGAGCTCTGGGATCTTAACTCAATCCACAATGTATGCAACAGAAATGGCACATTTGCTGTGCCTGCCACATACCCTGTCAGCTATCCAATTATGACAAAGAAAGGGGGTGCTGGCTTTGTCCACAAGGGCTACAGCTTCAGCTGCAATGACAAGAAGAAGCCCATCTGTCAGCATCACTTCAAATGTGATAACGTTGGCTGTCCAGCTAGACTTACCACCTATGGATTCACTCGTTTTAAAGCCCTGACTATTGGGCATGACTGTGCCAAGCCCTTTGATCCACTAAATCAACTGATCCACTGGTTTCTTTGCCATGTCATACTAACCACCAAAGACCAAACTGCAACTGAGGTTGTAAACATTGCGCTCATTAATCTAAATGATACCCAACTGGCAACTGTTGGTGGCACCTCAAAACTTCAGAGATATCTCACTGACCAGAGATATGCTCTGAGCACTGAAGGCGTCAGTGCTACATCAATTGACCAGTTGATTTTAACTGAAGAGCAAAATCTTTCACGGCATGAAGAGAGATACCTCCTTCACAATGATGGGCAACATGCCCCAGAGCGGATCATCTGCTTTGCTACCTCCCAGGATCTTTGAAACCTTTTAAAATTCAAGACCTGGCTTGCAGATGGAACATTCTCAACCTGCCCAAAGCTCTTTAGCCAGCTTTGGAATATCCATGGGCAGGTTGGAAATCTTGTTCTTCCCCTGGTCTTCTTTTTCTTCCCAAATAAGAAGCAGGAAACTTATGTCCGGGCTCTAACAATATTAAAGGCCAAGTTGGATGAGATCCTCCCAAATATTGAAGAGGAGCCAAAGGAGACTAGAGGCCTAAGAAGGCTCAGTCACAGGAAGAGAAAGCCACCCCAACTTGGAAGCAACCCAAAAGCTTTCCCTATCACAAATATCTGGTGGTGGATTTTGAACAGGCTCAGGCAAATGTCTTTATTTGTGTCTTTAAGAGCTCCCCTTGGGGATGCTATTTTCACTTCCACCAGGCACTCTGCTGCTGCCTTCAAAAGTGCTCTGCACTTCATGAGTTGGTCTACACTGAAGGCACAAAGGAAGCAAAGGACGTGTTCAACTGCTTTGCTGCCCTTGCCCTTGTGCAGAAGGAGGAGACAAATGCCTTCTACGACGCCCTCCTCCATCATCCCTACATTATTGCCAACCAGGCAGCCTTTGCTCCATTCATAGAGTATTTTGAAACTCAATGGGTTGGAGTGTTTCAAGGAGCACGCCACATCAGAAAGGCTGGTGACTCAATCCAGTGAAACTGCTTTAAGCAGGTAAAGGATGGCCTAATCAAGACCACTTCTTCTCTTGAAGGGTGGTATAGTCAATTTGCCACAAGGGTCCGGGTTCAGAAGCCCAAGTTCAACAAAATCATGGTCCATCTCAAGACTCAACAAGCCATCTCTGCCCGCCTCTTTAAAACAGGCATTAATATCAAAGATGATCCCCCTAAGCAAACCAAAGCGGTGAAAAAGTATACAGAGATTAGTAAGGTGGTCCTTGCCTACTATCCCAAGGATAGCAAGCTTGAGCATCTCCAAGCTATCTTGGTTGCTCTTTCAACCAATGTATGATCCTTCCTCAATAAAAGTCTTCTTTATCTTCTATCCTATTTTCTTTGATTTTACCATTCTTCAACTTTTTTGGTATTTGGTACAATGATATGCTTATTTTAAAGTATAGTTTATAGTTAAAATAGATGAAAATAGTTGTTTTTGGGATTATTTTAACTTTTAAGCTTTACGCAACTATGTTGCTACTAATGACCCCATTTTTTTATTGCAGATTTGGGCTTCTGAGGCTTTTTTAAGCCTAGAAATGATTTTGAATATATATTTTTGGTATTTTTTGGGGTATTTTTTGGAGTTCAAAAAATCTAAAATTTTAAACCCGTTTTTTCTTAGTCAAAATGTCGTAAATCAAAATGGCGTTTTTACTAGTAAATCAAGATAGCAAAAATTTGAGATGGCGTATTTCAAGATGGCGTTTTTTGAGATGCCATTTTCAAAATGGTGTATCCTACCATGTATCCACCGTCCACGGTGTTGCGGTGGAGGTTGTGTGCCACCTCCATCGTGGGGTGGGTACATACCGCCAAACTCACTACAGGCGTTTGTAATAAATTCTCTCTTCTAATTAACATCTTTATACTCTACAATATTTTTATTATAATTAATTTTTCAAATAATATTTTAGCAAACAAGATTTTTAAAATATATTGCAGAAATGGGTTTCATAAAAGTATAAAATTATATGTCAATAAAATAAATTCTAACTTGTACATTTTACATTTAATTTTTATAAAACTATTTTTACATTTATTTGACCAAAGTGATTTAAATATTTTTGTGTGATCCAGTACTGAGCATTTGAGATTACCTCAGATGGCATAATAAAATAATATACAATAAAATAAATAAATTACTTACATCTATTGATGGATCTTCTGAATGTGATTGCGGGTGTGGAAACATCTAAATATAAAATGATAATTAATAAATATTGAATAATAAATTAGAGAATATAAAAAAAGTTGGACATACTAAGCCTTTAATTGATTGGCTGTTTGGCTAGGCATGTGGGGATGAACAAATCAGTGTGGCCATAGAATTTGGCCACAGTCTCAGCTGGGAGGGTATGGATCCCGGCCTGTAGCAAATCAAACAGGTCCTTGGTCCCTGTTGGGGTTCCTTGCTTGATGACTTGCTTGAGCCACCTAAAGACTTCCTCAATGGCATTTAGGAAGGGTAAATAGGCAGGGAGGAAGAGAAGACACATATTTGCTGTGGCCAATTGCTGGGGGCCCACTGCAATGCTCGTGTCAATTGATGGAAATTCTTCAAGAATATAAGCCACCTTGTGGAGACCAACATTGTCCAACACAATTATGTTGTTGAAGTCCAGGCTTGTGCATCTCAGGTGCTCCTGGACCAATCAGAGAAATGACAGGAAGGTCTGGCTATTGTGGGAGCCTAGTATCATTTGGTAGAGCCCAACCCCCTTTTGGTCAAGGAGAGCCACCATTAAATAGGCTGTGGCGCGGACTGCAGCACGCCAAGCCACCCCGTTGTTGGAGCCTCTGGGGACATACCCATACACATTGCGCATTGACAAGGCAAATGCTGATTTGTTGATATAATAGAATTTCACTGTCCCCTTGGCTTTGAGGGCAGTGTACGCCTTAGCGTAATTTTTCCGGGTCTCAATATTGGCTGGGCTGTTCTGATTGTATGGGGATATCCCAAGTTTTTTCCAGGAAAATCACATTCCCTTGACCAGATGGTAGTAAAAGGAAATTGAGGCCTCAACCCCAAAAGTAGATTTGACTATTGTCTGTATATTTTCCAATTGGAGATGGCAATCTTGGTTTATCCACTGGCAGATTGCTCATTTGTGCTCCTTAGTGAGCGTGGTGAAAATGCACAAGGATTTCTCCATGGCAAGGACTCGGCCAGTATTGACTAATTTGTAAAATATTTTACTGGAGTATTTGGGATCCACCCCAACAAGGGCCGCAGCCATCTTATAATTACCAGATTCCTGCATAAGACTGAGAAGGATGATGCACTTTATGTTGGGAATGAGCTTCCAGGTGGCTTTTGTGGGAGTAGTTGAATCTAGATCCTTCTCAGGGACTGGCACACAAGGCATGGACACCTTGTTGTAGAAGGCTGCAACCTTCTTTAACACAAGCTGTCCCTCTGTGGTTCTATAGAACTCAGGCTTCTTGTCCTCTTCCTGGTTGCCATCACTGAGTAAGGCTCATAGCTAGTGTCAAGTACAGGATTAACTTTCTCCAGCATGACTGACAGGACCAAACCCTGGCGGTACACAGCGTCAAGCACATACAAAGTAAGTTCTACCTCCTTGTTTCTAACCGTTTTTGTTGTGGTAACCTTGGTGGGATTCCAGGTCAGCTTGGGGACCCAAGGGTTGATGCTCTGCACCCTAGCAGCTTGTGCTCCTTGAACCGGCTGTGTCAGTGCAGCGTCACTATCAAACTCTCCTCTCCCATCTCCTTCCTGAGTAGGCACTTGGGTTGCACTAACTCTGTTCTTTGACCTGCGATGGCAACTGCAACTGCTGCGCACAACAGGTGCATTGGTACTCTGGTGTTGTGTTCCTTCCATTTTAAAATTTAATAAAATATTAAATAAATTTCAATTAAGTTACTCCCTAATTTTAATTTTTGCTTTTATCTGAATATGGATATTTAATTAATATTTTTTCCCACCCAATATCTTGATTATAGATTTTTATTTCTTAATTAGTTGTTTTTGGCTTTACAACGCCAATTTAGAATACCCAAAATACTTTACACCCATTTTCCCAGTTTTTACACCAAATTAAGCACCCAACACAATATTTTTAAAATTTATGTCTCAGATTGTGTGTCCTATTTTAGATACCTTGGCATCATTCTTGATTACAATACATTGCACACAATGATTGAGTGGTTTTGTTTACATATTCAGCTGCTATTGTGTTTTGTTTTTAGATTGGGTTTTGACTCACCTTTTTTGGGTGTATTTTGCCACCAATTTACATAGTAAACATGTGTACACCAAAAGTCAACTCACACCATTTGTTTGTGAATCCATGTATTTTGGTTTGTATTTTGAATAGTTTAGTTTAGCGTGTGAGCAATTTGTTACTGTGTTGACCCATTTTATCCATTAACGCAAAAAAATCACTGTTAACAGAGTAAATGTTTTAACCTTATAGTTGGAATTTGCTTAAGTCTGATATCATTTTGTTTAAATCTGAGGTATTTTTGGTTGTTTCCATAGCCTTTTAAACTACTGTACAACAACATAATGTTGAAACAACAGGATTGACCCCCCAGCAAGGTTATGGTCAAACGGGTTTGTCACCTGCAAACTGACTTCCCAGTGACTCAAAGCCAAATTCAGAAGCCAACTCAAATTGCCAAATCTAGCAATATGACCAAATGACAATCCCTGTATGATGAGCAGCTTGATTTAGCACTTAAATCATCACAAAGATCAAGCCACCCCTACCAATCCAACCAAGTGATCTTCATAATCATGTTTGTATTACTCTGATTCACAATGACCATACTGTAGATTCAGAACCTGTTGGGAAAAATGTGGGATTGTCAAATTATTTTTGCGTGAACTCACCAACTTACTGGAATACTTTTCATCCTTTTATATAAAAAAGTAGGTTTTTCTGGGACAAAAATTACTCAATTTAGTTGGTGAGTTCATGCAAAAACAATTTGACAAGCCCGCATTTTCACCTTTAGGTTCTGAATTTACAGTATAATAATCAATATCCCAACAAAGAACATTATCTATTTTCCAATTATCTTTTCCCCTTGTAACTCTGCTAAAACAGCACACTTATGACAAGAATAACTTTTATTAAAAAACCAAACTCTATAATAAGAGTGTATATTTTAATCAATTTTATTGTTAAATATGTCTAATTTGCTATAAATCTAAATTTTAGTACTCTTAAAATGGAATAGGGTGATTTTTGAGAGTTCCTGTGATTCTCAAAAGAATTAAAATAAACCCACAATAGATCATTTACCTTCTATTTTAAGATACCCATCAATTAAGTTACTTTCAAATGCACCTCAATTATGACTTGAAATTTGGTTCTTGGATTTGACAATCCAGCAATTTCAGATTTGTTAATTATTTCATGTTGTCTAAGATTAGTTAGACTTACAAAAAATACCAAATCATACAAAGAATTCACATTTTTATGTGTTTTGTCTTTAGTTAGTTAATTTATCTGCACAAGGGTTTGAAATTTGCCAGTTTAAATAAATCAAAAAACCAAATTAAATGATTGGTTTTATTAAATATTTTGGTTTTCACTCAGCTTAGTTTCCCATAAATGCAATTCAAAATTTGGACCTGGGATTTGACAATTTTGTATGTTTGTCATTAGGTTCTGAACTTAAAGTACAATATTATGTTAATTTTTTTTGAAATACATATAAAACACTCCAATTTTTAAATTTTGCAATAAAATAAAAACAGTTAAAAATTTCATCTCTTTTTGTATATATAAATATCAGGTATTAAAGAATCTATATGAGGAATTTTAAGAGTTTTGTTTGTTATTTAAAATTTTATAAGCTTATAAAAAGTGTTACTGAATCCAAAAAACAATTTTTGATTTTACCACTTTTGATTTGAGGAACTTAATAAATCATAATTAAAAAATATTAACTTTTAGCAAAAAAAATATCAAATGGACTCATATTTTTTGGTACCTTATTGGATGTCATGCTGGAGTCTCTGCAAAATTCTGGAAAATCCACAAAATGGGGAATAAAATGCCAAATCATCAAATAATTGAAAATTAACAAGAATTGTTAAGTTGAAGTTTGCAGATAGAAATCTCCAAGCAGAGGCAGAGAGACAAGGCAACTGTCAGAATTTAAACTGTCTACATGTAACATCCTCCATATCAACAATCCTAAATTTTATTTTGGCTTTATTTTTTACAATTCTACTTAAAACTTGAAACTTAATATCAAATTTAACTTTTAATATTAGGAAAAATTATTTATGGTAAAAAATTAATAAACATACAATAAAAATAAAAAAATATTTTTTGGGAATTTTCAACATGGAGGATGTTACATGTAGACAGTTTAAATGCTGACAGTTGCCACAGAAAATACAGTCAAAGATAACTACAACAGAACAAAAGAATAAAATCAATTAATAAATGATGGCTAGATTTTATAAATACACAATTGTGACAAATCCAGGAAATTTGTGCTTGCTTTTTCATTATCCCGGTCTGACTCTTTTATGGTTTGACGGGGAATCCTTTATGTAAGCTTTGATGAGCTTGGATTCTGGGCAAGCAATCTTGGAATTAAACTTGTCACCATCTGGTAATCACTTCCACATTTTTTGCTTCCCATAATCTTAGCTGCAGACCATTTCTTTCATTCCATGGTAGTCTTATTTCAGTTAAAAGCCAAAAACACAAAGCATAAAAAGATTGAGGGGAAAGCAACCATTGTCACACATAAGTATCATTTTTTATTAATTATTATCATGCTTCCATTATATACCAATTGGGGTACATTTGGCTGAAAACTCCTCTGGTTCTGGAATCACAACTGGATTCTTATCATGTGGTTTATGACATTACAGCGTCATCTAATCTAGATCTTTACCAAAAAGATCTTCACACTCTTAACTTATAAGAATGTGCCATAATGCATTCCAGAATCATCTGATTCTTTCCGTGGAAATGTATTACTTTGACTTGAAGCATTCCGGACTTCTGGCGCCAAAACCCTATGGAATATATGTATTCCTGATCCAAGCTATTCTTGTTCCAACTGGGAATCAGCTGATTAATCCTGGATGTATAGACATCATTGTCTATATTTAGTTATTTTTGCATTTAATGGTTTTTGCCTTAAACCCCATTAAAACACTTTGAAACTCAAACCAGGCGCCACCACAGCGCCCAGGAACTTTCCCAGGCGGCGCTTTACAAATCAATTAGGCAGCATGGCAGCACTTTTTAACCTAATAAATTTTCCAAAACGGCGCTTTTAAACCATAGTTCAGGGGTTACCTTTTGGTTAATCTTAACCAAACTTCTTGACACAGTCAATGAAATTAAACAATATAATTAAATCTTTGTTAATTATATTCCCAGCATATATTAATTAATCTTCCCAGTTAATTAATCTGTTTGAATACAACAAGTCTTTACTTGACACAGTCAAGTCCATTTTGGCCCTATGATTAAATCCCCATTAATCATATTCCAGGGTATATATATTAATTAACCTTCCCAGTTAATCAATCAGTTTGAGACACCTAGTCTCATAATCTGAATTGTTCAGATTATTTAGTACAGCCCTCAATTGGTACAGCCTAATTGATTCCTGGGTAATCCATTACTACGCTGGAAAATCTCTCAAGGCCAATCCTATTGTTTTGAATTTCAACCTATGAAATTCATCACAATTCAACCTCTTTGTGAAACCACAGCCCAACATGACTGTAGTACGGTCACAAAAATCTTACAAACTGGTTCCAAAATTTCTTAAATTTTAAAATTAGGGGGGTCTAAAATCAGTACAGAGGCTGCAGACACTGTAAAATCAAAGTGTCAGGGATCCAATTGTTAGGAAGCCAATCTCAAATCAAGTGGAGTAGGGCCCCTAAATTGAATTTCACTAAAGATCATCCTACTGGAATTCATAACATCACCATATGGATTAACTGACCAACAATCCAAAACCTTCCCAAGAAGGAATTGGATTGATATAATAGATAGTAGGCGGAGGTGTAGGCAAGAACATATCAAGGAGCATGAGGGTGAAAAATTGGTGAGATATGGACTGTCTCAACATAGAGCATATGGTGCATCAAGGTCTGAACCTGTACCAAATTGATTCTTTGTACTTCTCTGTCAGAGTTGGAGGAGGAATTTTTTCATTTGAAAAACATGTCAGGATGATTCCAAGAAGGAAGAAACACATCAAGAAAGGTGGTCTCATACTGCTTTAAATTTAATAAGTATCTACTAATATGGAAGAGGATATGGATTTATTGAGTATCCTGGTGTCAGGATACCAAGAGTACTGCACTGCCCCTTCAGGCAAGGGAGGGGCAGAAGCAGGTACAGACATGGCCCACCAGATGATAAGACCTAACTTTAATAGGCAGAAAAGGGCCTTCCCTGCCACAGCCCATGGTCCAGCTGCTAGCAAAGAAGATTCAATTAATCTAGTGAGTGCCAGGTATAGAACTCCCAGGAATTGACTACTCTGGCCAGTGGCATCAGAAGTGAGAGGGGTTGAGACAGTTGGTTTGGGTGTCAAGGGCGGTTCCATTAGGGCCAGGTAGGCAGAAGGATTGTTGTATTTCTTGTTGAATATCAAAGGGTATATAGTAATTTCTTTGCTGTAAAAGAAAATTTGGTAGAAATCTTTGGGAGCGTCTGGGTGGGTATATCACTACAAGTATTCCAAAGTCCAGGGTTTGTGGTCGGGGTTTGGGGGATGCTCAATGAAATGTACAGAACCAAACAGAGTGTCAGGGGGAAGTAATAATCAGGCGCTTCTAGATCTCTAGCTGGGGCTTGATAATCAACTCATGAGGGTGAGTTCTGGTATCTGGCCAATTGAAGATGAAAGAGTATCAAGAATATGTAAGAAAATAGGTCAGAGAACCAAAGGTTCATAACAAGCTTTATTTGGTAAAAATGACAATACAGAACCTCACAGGTGCTCTTGACTTATATAGTCAATCACATGTAGGTGCATCTGGGCATTCTTCATGTACTATCTGGGTGACATAGTTTGGCATATTAAATTATTTTTTCTAGTTGTCTGGCTTGTTATTATTTTGAAGGTCTTCAGGTACAGCTGTTTGGCCTGCTAGTGGCCTATCTTTGCTGGGCTGGTCATTGGCTGTGGCAAGGTTGGTTGCAGGTGTTATGGGGTCATCTTCAATTCAATTAATAAATTTGGGCTGGCCTGACAAGTATTTCTGAGGCTGTTCAACTTGATCAAAAAAGGGGTTCTTAATTGGGAACCTGTGACAGTCCACATGTTGGGTGGTGTAAAGCCCCAGAAAATGAGGGAGTATTTTAGCAAGGTAGGGTACCAAGTTGGCAACTTGGAACCCTGTGAGTGCCGTCACAATGAGATAGACTGTCATCATCCATCTAAAGACCTTGGTGTGTACATTAAATCTTCCAAAATTACCGGCAAAGTACGTAAGCACATAGAATACAAAGGTGTATATTTCTATGTGCTGGGTGGAGCAGGGCGACACCAGCGTGGGCCAGGAGTACATCTCGGAGGAGCTTAGCTGCGCGGGCTCCTTGGTGAAGTACTCATTGGGTGGTTCATTGTATGGCCCATGCTGATGGGTGTGTTGGTGGCCCCCAATCCCGAGGCAAGCTGTGAGGACAGCTGAGAAGATCAAGTGGTTCATCTTCTGGTCCTGGGAAAGGGCAGACAAAGCTTAGTGTCTTAACTTTCTGTAGAGTAAAAGTTCTGGTTTTGATTTATGTGAGACTATTGAGGGGTAATTTCACTCAATGATAGCATAAACTATCATCAAGTGATTGAGATTTATTATATACTATCATCCTTAGTGGGGCATGAATAGTACAAAGCATTGGATAGGGGACCCCAAACTCTTGGTGTTGTCTGGGATTCCCATTTGGGATGGGGATAGAGTGGCTTGGTAGGCAATGAATTGTTATCCTTGGCATTGCATGGAATTGGAGCATCTTCAGGCGCATTTATGCAGTTCAATTCAACCTTTGCAGTTGATGCATTAATTGTAATGCTGGGCTGCTTGTCAACCCCCTCCAAATTTGGTAGATTCCAAATTTGGGCAGCAGTTCCCCCCATTTGGGTTTGGGGAAATTGCCTTTTTGGGTTTCCCCTTTTGGAAATTTCCCCATTTGGCAGACTGGGTGGGAGACTGGCTGGCGGTGGTGGGCGGGTGGGCGGGGGCTGGCAGTTGGGCATGTGTGTGGCCTGTGGACGGCTGGCGGCCGGCCGCGGACAGGGTATAAAACCCGTCCAAATTAAAAACTGTATTTTTAATTTATTTTTTATTGCCTTGGCTTCCTGCGGCAGTTTCCCCAATAAGGGGGAACTGCTGCCATTTTTTATTCTGCTTTTTACAATTAATTGTACACAAAATATTATTCTGAGCCACAGTGTTGTCAGGAATATTCCTGACAGGTGGTTTGCAGGCAGGGCTAATGTTGGCCAAGTAAAAGTTTGATTGTTTGTTAAAGGTAGAGGCATAGTAGGGAATTATGGCTACTAGGGAAGGTAAGGCCTAGCTAGTAGGTGTAAAGACTACTAGAGGCAGATGTTGTCTCCACCCAGCAGAAGGTATTGGCTGCTATGGGCTAGAGGTCTTCACCCAGCAGGGAACTGTGGCTGCTTGGGGTGAAGAATGAGATAGCTCAGCAGGGAACTTTGTCTGCTTGGGGTAGGGAGTGATCCTGCCTGATGGGTAGTGTTTGCTGCTAAGGCTGGAGAATGTTTAGACCCTGGCGGGTAACACAGGCTTCAAGGGTAGAAGTATGTGCCAGCATGGTAGGGGACGCCTAACAGGGCTGTAAGTTTTGGACCCCTGGCAGATAGTGTGGGCTGCCATGGAGGGGAAGAGCTTTGAGGGCTCTACATACCCTGATACGCTTGCAGGAGGTCTGTGAGCAAGCATCCTACCTAACAGACTGGTAGGGTGTCCTTGTTTATGCCCCTATGGGAGCTTTGGGGGAACCCAAAGTGAGCATTGGAGGGCATAGATTTTCTTGGAGGTGTCATAAAGGCGGTTTGCTTGGGGAAGCAGCTGCAGAACTTGGTGTGATCAGGCCCCTGGGAAGTGAAGCTGATTACTTTGCAACTGAAAGCCCAGATTTAATCACCTGGGTGAGTAAAAACAATGCATATACATTGATCTATAGTTGAATGACCTAGGTGAATTGAAACTTGTGAGGGTCCAGTCAAATGCCAGTTCAATGTAGACTCATGCCTGAGTCTACAGGTTCTGGTAACAGGGACTGAGATAAAGAACTGAGGTGGTTCACGGAATCAGCAGAGAAGAATAGTAAGAAGGACTGTTTGATCACAGTGAAGACTAGTTGAGGGACTGTTGGCTCATATTGAATTTTGGAACCAAAAATATTTCATTGTGCAGGTGGAACCAAGGTGGTTCCTAGTGAGGATAAGTTGAAGGGCCCAGAGATCATGATGCAGGAGTAGCTGGTCATGATAAAGGAGTAGCCACAGGACTGATAAGCTGTTGAAAGACTGGAATGAGCTGTTTGTTGTCTAAGATGGACTTATTGCTGGTTAAGATGAAGAGCTGGAAGATGTGTTTGAAGATCATGATGCAGGATTAGCTGATCATGATACAGGAGCTGGCTGAAGGATCAGAAGATGATGATGAAGAACTGGTGGTCATGAGAAATGAGCCAAGATTTTGCTGGATTGATTTGCCAAGGTGGTAAAATGTGGAATGTTTTGCCTTGGTTTAGTAGTAAACTCAAGAAGGAATGTGGATAAGAGATTTATTTATTAAGTTCCCAGGATAGATGAAGGTATGTTGCTATGAGAGCTGGATATAAAGTTGTTTTGGTGGGACATTTTCCTTGGATTTTACACCATTTGTAAATATATGGGGAAAACGTTGAAGAGGTCCAAAAAGAACATTTTAAATAGTATTCTACTATTTAAATTGGTTTAGGTTGAATGCAGGGTATACTGGTGCTGGAATAATGGGCCGGTTAACGCTTTGGTGCGCAAAGAGTTGTTGATTTGAGCGGTTTGAGCAATGGAAATTGATTTCTTAGTTAGATCCTGGTGGAACTTCAGAAATGATCTATTTCTGCGCTCTGCATTCATTAGTTGAGTTCTGGCATGTTTCCTGATGAATATGATTGGTTGGAAGCCAAAAGCTTAAAGTATAAGCAAGGAAATAGTGAATTAATACTTTAAGCTTTTGAGAAAGTAAGTATGTAAGCTTAAGTTATCATAGGAAAAAATGAGCAGCAATGGTTTAAGCTTTTGAATAAAGCCATTTTGAAGGCGGAACCGTTGGGAAAAGGACACTATAAGAAGGAAGCTAGCTGGAAAGTTACGGGGTCTTTCCAGGTCTTTGACAGGGTCTTTCCCAGGCCTTTTGAGTTTCTGCCAAGAGGTTTTTGGAAGCCTTTTGATCACCAGAAGGAGCTTGGTTGGACTGATACAAGTGGAATACCAATGCCACTAAAGATATACAGAGAGCTGAAGCCCAAGATAACAGAGAAGAAGCCCAAGAATAAGGAGCTGGATCCTAAGTGTGGTGCAGGAGTCTAATTCTAAGGTGCAGGAGTCCAAGACTAAGTACAAGGAGTCCAAGATATTGGTGGAGGACTCCAAGTATTGGCAAACCCATATTGTTTCCTTGACCCCCTGGGCCATATATCAGAAGGTTTCTAAGGGGATCTTCCTTCTGAGAGTAAATAAAAGCCCATTTTGACCCCTATACATATTTCTGAGATATATTTTCCCTTAATGGAGAATGGCATCCTCTTCCAGACGGTCTCTGGCTATGACCCAAGACAAACTTTGGGGATTGGTGGACAAGAACCCCACAGAACCCCAAATTAATAAATAGGAGGTGGGCTTGAACTGGGAGCCCTGGGCAGCTAAATTTAGCCTTCCCAGGCCCAACTAAATCCACCAAGGCTTGAGTATAGCTTTTGGGGCCCCACGACTGCTGGTAGGGCAGGAATGATTCCTGCACCTGGATATTTGCTTTTCAGGGCAAATCCAGGTGCAGGAAAATCTTCACCACCCGCTCTCTCCGCCTGGAGGCTGGGTGCAGATTCAATTCCCACTCAGGGGATTGAAACTGTTACTTTTGTAACACCTGGAGGTGAAACAATGCCTTTCAGGCCTGCAACAAACTACAGACTTCAGTTAAGAAGGAACTACTAGTTTGAGGTTTGTGTACTTCCTTTGAGGTTTGGACTTGGGTCTTTGCATGGTGGTGAAGGTTTGGATGTGGGGTACTCTGGAAGCTTGGGTGTTGATCTTTACTTGATTGGTCCCTTGCTGTATATCCTTGTAGTAGTACAAGCAATTCTGCATTGAATTTTTCTTTATTGGCTACCAATTTCTTAATAAAACCTACTTTATGTTATTAAAAATAGATTTTGTTGCCAAGGTTTGGCTGGTAGTTGTCTGGCATGAAAAATTGATGTAATTTTTGAGCTTAAAGCATATATTATAAGGTTTATTTGGTTTTTGTTGTTGTTTTTGCTTTCTGGCTTTGAAAAAATGTAGAATTGTGTTTGAAGTAAGAATTTCAATTGAATTCATTGATTCAATTAAAATTAAATTAATTTTGTTCTTTGAGTTCTTAATT
The DNA here is from genome assembly GCA_014839935.2 of Entomophthora muscae. Lineage (NCBI taxonomy): Eukaryota > Fungi > Entomophthoromycota > Entomophthoromycetes > Entomophthorales > Entomophthoraceae > Entomophthora > Entomophthora muscae. The sequence continues at coordinate 2,695 of QTSX02001501.1, read as the reverse complement.
TTAGGCAGTTGCATTTTTGAATTTGTTGGTTTAAGTTGTGCCTCTTGACCCAATTGGTTGAAAGGAATATCATTCCTTACACAAAGCAACAAACCATGAAGTACCACACAATCACGTAAGCAATAAGGAACTCCATCTTTGGGGGATAATTATCTGTAAACTTTAAAGCTTGATATTGGTTTTAACGTTATAGTATTTATTGAACTACTAAATTAGTTCTCAGGGAATAAGAAGTCAGTATGTGAATTAGGATTTGGCAATGATGTGACAGGCCTCAGTTTTTGTCACCAAGCCACCAGAAGTTACTAAAATTTTGTGATGTCATAAATTGATTTTGGCTCTGAAAAGCACCAAAGTAACTGTTTTTGAGGATTTCAAGCCTTTTTTGATTCATTTGACAAAATTGAAAAACCTTTGCATGGTTGTCGTGAATGCAATATTCACATTCTTTCAATTTTGCCTTTGTTGGATTCTCCTTTGAGGACAAATCCCTTGATTTTGCCTTTGCCTCTCAAAATGAGTCAATGTTCAAAGATTGAAATTCTCCTGTTTGTCTTCCTTGCCCTGTTTAATTCACTTGCTCCACTCATGCATGTGGCAAGTGATTCTACTGTCCTTGTATCATTTTGTGGTAACCTCAAACAACATATAATCACCATCTATATCACCAATAAAAACAAGTTCTATTAATATTTTTGTCTTAGTGTTTTCAAGTACTTTAGTGCCTCTCTAGCCACAACTAGTAGAGATTTCTTATTAAGGGCCACAAGGTAACTACTTCAACTTTCCTGCCAACTAACCAAGGTTTAGTATAAATCCAATCCTAAGGTTAGGATTTCCTGTTATGTGTCTGTGCTGCGCCTCAGATCACAACAATGGTTTATCACAACCCAATTATTGTCAATGGCTTGGTTTAGATTGGCCAGACTCTTCATGGTTTTTTTGGGGCTAGCTTCTTGGGCGCTTTCTTCTGGGGTAGGCCATTCCAGTTAAGATGACATTTTTTGTGACATTGGATTTTGATTTAACTACTTTTCAATCTCTGCACCCATTAAGAAACTATATGTAAATTTTTATATAACCTTATATATGATGGACTTTATTTATTAAATTAAAGGTATTATAATGGTACAGTAGTTTTCAAACCTGTTGAGATAAATTATATTAGTCAGTTTAGAATGTATGAACTCAGTCTAAAAACAAAATAAAAAATTAAGGCTTTTATATTAAATTACAATAGATTTGGATCCACTTTGATTTTGTTTTTAGACTGAGTTCATGTGTTCTAAACTGACTAATATGTTTTTATCTTAACAGGTTTGAAAACTACTATAATTTCATGGCTATAGTTTTCCTGGGTGTGGCTCAGCTAAAGCACCGCCACCCGGGGAAAGCCGGCCCAAAGCCTCACCCGCTTACGACAATTGTATATTTAAATCTAACAATTGATTGATAGTGGGTGGTGGCACGGGAAGTTGAGTCCAAGTGGGGCGCAGATGCCCCACATCCAATTCTATTTTCTTTGGCCTACTGGTCTTCAAATACTGACTTCAAAGGAGGTCAGGTAACAGCTCACAAAACCATCATTGGTGGTATCTGTAAGCTTTCTAAATATTATATACAAGGAGGCCACCTCATCAAGATGCACCCAAAGGCTTTGAGTAACAATTGTCCCCATCAAACTACCTTATTAGTTTGATATTTTACTCTCAATAAATATCTTGCCTCAATGATTCACTTATTTCAATATTTCCCAATCAGATTTTTAATAACCAGACTGCTAGATTCTGCCTTCTCACCTCTGCAATTTCCTGGTAATCTTCCTCCTCCTGCTGAAATGATTCCTGAAACCTGAAAAGTTGAATGTGAGCCTATCTATGCTACTGATTCCTTGACTCTGAGTCAAATTAAGGTCTTCTTGTTGTATCTGTGCATAATCTTCTGCTACATATTTCATTATTCACTCTTCAAGGGTTACCATTTCTGAGTAAACATGCACTGTCTCCTCCTCATTGGTAATGTCATCCTAATTTGGGTGTACATTCCCCATTTGATTGATTACAACAAGCTCTCACTATACTTCACCCTGAAAATGTAAGGAATTGCATTCCTTTTACAAAAAATAATTTTAAATTGAATACAGGAAGTTTCAAGGAAGATGCTAAATTTAATGCATTTATAAATGCAGAATCAGATTATTTTCTTAAAGAAACAGTTAAAATAAAGCCATCAAATTTGTGTTTGAAATCAAATAATGAATGCAGATTTATTATACACTCTAAACTGAATTTTGAATGCAAAAATAGATCCAAAAATATCTCAAAGCCTATAAATTCTACTTTAAAACACATAAACCAGGTTTTGCACAACAACAACAACAATAAGAAGGTTATTAGTGTCGCAACATCTTTGATTACTCCCTCTCAGGGAATTAATGCCCCGAGTAAATCACCAAGCAGCTCACTGAGTGGTTCACTGTCCAGCCAATAAGCCGGTGGCACTTTTATCAGTTAACCATCTATGACAGGGATCCCCCAATCCAGGTCCTAAATGGAACACAACTTGATTAAGCCTTGTGACTCAAGAGGAACATTACTCAGATAAGCCCCATGACCTCCATGATGTACATGGACAACATGTGGCTTGTCATGATACTATATATTAGCCTATATTCATATTCAATAAAGTATCATTC